>CAJQZJ010014957.1:2272500-2285729 GCA_907164525.1 Lophiomys imhausi
TGTGTGTGTGTGTGTGTGTGTGTGTGTGTGTGTGTGTGTGTGTGTGTTTTAGACAGGGTCTCACTACTGCCCTCTAACACAGAACTCTACCAGCCTCTGCCCACGCTTCAGCCTCTACACCCATCTGGGTGCTTGTGTTTTTATTTATAGGAGGCAGATGGAGGTCCTAGGATAGTTCTCCAAGGAAAGGAATAGTTGGGATGGCAGGCTTCTGCCTTTTACAGGCTTGTTGCATTAGGCCGATGGCAAAAATGCCACACTTTCTTCCTTTCTTTGCTATGTGGCTCTGTAGGAACTCCCCTCCTACTTGTTCCCCAACCTTAAATAGCACATCCTTTTCACATGATGGTCTCTGTAACCCCCTTTTCTCCTCATATTCATGGTCTGTCTTTAAGAAAAAATTCAAGAGTCAACCAATAGATGTCCATCTGTAAGTTTTGAGTTTATGTTGTGTTATCTTGGGTACTAAGCCACCGCTTCCTAACAGAGTTATTTGTTTGGTTGGGTTTTGCATTTGGAAATTGTAAACAAAAAATATTACCATGATTTTTGCTTCAGTGGCCTCAGGACAAATAGAGGTCCTAAAACTAAATAAATATTTCTCTCTTTTTTTAAATAAGCAAGTAATAAAGGTTTATTTTAGCAAGCAGAAAAAAAAATTAGGAAGTGAGGAAGCAAAACCAGAAACTGAGTGCCCAGAGTGGAGGGCAGGCCAGTGAGCAAAGGTGACCTAAACAAATAAAAAGAAATGCAGATACCGCCCCAAGAGCTCTTCTGTTCAGGTCAGGTTCCAAGAGAGCAGGGCCTAAGGATTTCCCTCCATTTGTCTTGCTGTAACCCCTTGTGCCCCAGGAAAAAACCTCCACCTCCCCAACCTGTGAAGATGGAGGTTTGAGACAGAAAGGCCTCCTCCTCTTTTCCGAGGATTCTTCTAAAGACAACTGGCTTCCTTTGGCCTCCTGGGCTTTGGTAGAGTGGCAGGTGTTGGGAACCACATAGTCCAGCAACATGAGCACCCTGACCCTCCCTACTTAGATGTCTTGCTGTTCTCTTACAAGAAGATAGTCCTTTCCTGTGCCAGGGCTGATTGACTGCAGGATCTTTGTTCTGTGTGCTTAATACTTTCTCTTGGTCATTCCAGCTGTCCCCCATCCTAGAAAAAAAAAAGTCTCTTCTGGCCTTCCTATGCCTCAGAATCCTTCCTCTTTTTTTTTTTGGTATTTTTTGGGTTTTTTTTTTGTTTTGTTTTGTTTTGTTTTTTGGTGTGGGGGGGGGGGGACAGGGTTTCTCTGTGTAGCCCTGGCTGCCCTGGACTCACCTTGTAGATCTGCCTACTTCTGCTTCCCGAGTGCTGGGATTACAAGTGTGTGCCACCACACCCTATGGTAGGATTAGTGATAGCATTTAATAGCATAGGAAACTTGAAATAGCAAAAGCCTAGACTTTGAAGATAAAAGACTTACTTCAGAGGTGACATGTCCTTGGGAACTCGCCCAAGGACGGATGACTCCTTTGATCATAGGATTGGGGGCGGGGACATGCCCTGAGGCGCCTGCCCTCAGGTGCCTGTCATTTTCACGCCCCTCTGCAAAAAGCTTTTGAAGAGACAGAGCCCAGGGGCATGACTTGAAACAAGTGCAGAAGATTCTGCTGAAGATATTTAAGTCGAGATTCACGTAGACAGAGGTGGGCTCCTCTTTCTGTTTCACCTCCTCCTTGTCTGGCAGAGAACTTGCATCAACCTCATCGGAAAGCTTCACCATCATATATTGACCTATTTCGGGTCTGGAGAGGAGACGGATTCTCCCTGAGATTCTGGAGCGCCTAAAAGGAGAGTTGTCTCCCCTCGGAGCCCAGGGACTTCACTTCAGTTGGAACACTGAAGCAGGACCCTTGGCAGGTTCTGCCTGAGATATTGGAGCACCTAAATGGAGAATTGTCTTTACTGAACCCTAAAATAAGTCCTTGGCAGGCCATCAGCATCTAAATAGGTGAGCCGCCTGGGAGACTTTTTATATGTTAAATAATTGGTCTTAAGACTACAAAGGCGATTCCTGCTTGATAAACTGTTTTAGGATCTGATGAATGAAATTCAGAGACTTTAAGACTGAAAAATTGTATGAAGACCAGCCATCCATGAGGACCCTCGCCCAGAGGAAAATATCCTTTTGACAAACCTTAGGTTAATGTTAAATGTTTGTATTGTAGATACTAAGAAGTGTTAGGTGTTAGGTTTTAGAGTTAGGGTTTGGATTTAGTATTTAGGATTTTTTTTTTTTTTGGTTTTTCGAGACAGGGTTTCTCTGAATATCTCTGGCTGTCCTGGACTCGCTTTGTAGACCAGGCTGGCCTCGAACTCACAAAGATCCGCCTGCCTCTGCCTCCCAAGTGCTGGGATTAAAGGCGTGCGCCACCACCGCCCGGCAGTATTTAGGAATTTTATAGGCCATTGTTAGGTAATCGTTAAGTATTAGTAAATATATGTGTGATAAATAAATGTCTGGCAATTACAGACAGCTGTGAACTGCTATCTGGGTGCTGGGATTTGAACTCGGGTCCTTTGGAAGAACAGCCAGTGCTCTTAACCGCTGAGCCTTCTCTGCAGCCCCAGAAGCCTGCTTTTATTCCACAGTCCTAGATCCAGCGTCAGCCCCTATTCCCGGTCTTTGGAACTTGCTCTGCTTTCCTCACAGTGCCTGGATACCCAGACTAGGAAGAAACAAGGTCCCAAACTCCTTTGTTCTCACTCTCATGGCCTCTGTGACTCACAGGTCCTCCTTTTCCCTCTGAGAGGACTCTCCTCTCCTCCATCTGTTAGGGTTTGATTGTGAAATGTCCCCCAACAAATGCATGTGTTGGACCACTCAGTCCCCGGCTGGTGGTGCTGTTTGGTAGGTTCTGGAAATTTTAATAGGGGACACCTAACTGGGGATATGTCTGCATCTTACCCTGGACCTCCCTTCCTGTTGTCTCTCTGCTTCCTGAACACTGAGAGTTGAAGAATCTCATCAGCTACATGTTCCCAATGCCATGTGCTCTGCCCAAGACCCTTTGAAACAGTGAGCCAATATTATCTTTCCTCCCTTAAGACCCCAGGCATTTTGGTCCCAGCTGTATAAAAGTTATTATTAGCACACCATCCATACCCAATGGTGGACCTTGTGGGGTGCCGGCCTCTATGGTAAGGTTCAGCTCACCTAAATCCACCAAAAGCAGAAATCATCTTTTCCTACCAAACTCAAGACTCCCAGGAAATTAAGGCCAACAATGTCAGGCTAAGGACCGACCACTCTGTTTTGCCTCCTATAAATAAAGATAGCCCAGGAGACAGTGAAATGCCTACTCTGACAGACAACTCTCATACCTTAACTTAAAATCTTTCCTTGGCAGGCAAGAGATAAGGTAAAAAAAATCATCATTTTCTTTTCTGTTAAGAACCTCTCTTTCAAGGGATGTGGTGGCTCACACTTTAATACCAGCACTTGGGAGTCAGAGTCAGGCAGATCTCTGTGAGTTCGAGGCCAGCCTGGTCTACAGAGTGAGTTCCAGGACTGCAGGCATGCCCAGGGTGCAGGCACGGTGATGTACAGCAACCTGGAACTCATGCAGGTCCTGCCCCAGGACATGATGCCCAACTGCATAATCCCCCTGACTCTGAGCAACGAGAAGATATCTGAGATGAAGAATGGTTCATTTTCTGGACTAAGTCTCCTCAAAAGACTTCCGTGGTTCATGGTTCCGCCAGATGCCATTCTGATGTTCCTAATCTGTGCTCCCACCACAAATGGTGCTGATGTCTTTGGTCTGTGTTGCCACAGGAGGCCACGTTGATGTCCATGATCCAAGCTGCCAACGGAAACCTTGTTGAAGTCCCCTATCTCTGCTGCCATCTGCTGGTATGGGCAAGGAAGCGTCTTTTGCAGGGTTATGGATGACCCCAGACTGGTGACTAGAAATGAGAGACTTTGAAGGCTTCTCTGACAACCTCCCACATCCCTCCTCCCCCCAAAAGAATCAGTCCAGACAGGAAGCTATTGGAGAGAGTCCTTAAAAACTGTGATAAAGATGCTGAAGTGTAGCTCTTCACAGTTGGTAGTTTCTGGTGGGCAGGGCAGGGGGTGGGAAAGGATTCCATTTTCTTTAAGAGGCTGGCCACTGGGAGTTTGACCATGTTCCAAGGAGTATATGGGCAACACAAATTGGACTTGGTGGGTTTTGGGTTTGGGGATTTATTTTGGGGGAGGGTGCACAAGGGTGGGAGGGTGGATCTGGGAGGAATGAGAAGTGTAATCAGGATGCATTGAATGAAGTTCCTAAATAATTAATAAAAAAATACTCTGTTAGAGGAAAAATAAGAACCTCTGTTTCCCAGAATCAGAACAGCACAAGACACACACACATGGACCACATGAGGCACAAGAGGGAAAGAATTACAATAACATGGGCTTTCTGTCATTGCCACCAGATCATGTTGACAATAAGTCCTCATCAGTAACTTACAATCTAAAGCACCTGTTTGAATAGTTAACAACCTAGAAGCCTCTGTACAGGAAATGGCTTGACTGATCACACCTGTGGGAGCTTCTGGTCAGGAAAGCCACACCTTAAACCCAAGAGCATCACCTACCACTCCCAGACTGCAGGGGAGCTGACCTGCAGATGGAAGCTTCCATCTCTAAACTTCCCCCTTTTCCATCCTATGAAAACACAATAGCCTCACACCGTGCGCACACAGTCTTCACTTCTGCCGAGAGACTGTGGCAGTCCTGACTAAAGAACAATTCTTTTTCTAGAGAGGCCCATCTCCTTTCTTTTATTCCCAAATCGCCTCTGTTAATCCCGATCTAATACCTGTATCCAGTGCTTGTGCCCTCTCTGTTCATGATATCTACCCCAGGAGTATAAGCCAGCACCATCTACAGCTGCCCTAAGAAATGTTGTCAAAAGGGATGTCCTAGGTGAAAACCTAGCTGAGGAGCTTGGGATCTTGTGGAAGGAGGGAACAGGTAGGGGTGGAGTGGTAGAGGTCTCTACCTTCTCGAGGGCCTTCCAGAAATGCAGAACTGCAGGTACCGGCACGCAACTGAATCCAGCAGGTAGTTAATCCCATGAAAGGATCTACAGACTGGTAAAGAGCATCCAGGAAACAGGGGGCAAGAGAGTGGAGCCTAACCAAGGCAGCCCAAGGGAGGCTATTCCATGACTGTCCTTCACAGAGGAAGTCGCCCTGGAGATCAAGAGCTGGGAACGTGGCAAATCTTCGTGGAAGGTGGACAGACACACAGCTCAACTCTCCTTCCCTAAAGGTCTTCCTTGATGAGGACATAGCAAAACAAGAGGACAAAGGGGAGAGTGCTGTGAGCCCTCATACCCGTTCCCTCACCACCTGGGACCTTGTGTGGGACCTGGTGAGTCTAAGACATCACAACAGTGAGGTGCAGAGGCTGCAGTTGCCACAAGGTGGCGCCTTTGAGCCCAGGATCAGACTCCTGCACACTATTCCCCTTCAAAGAAAACAGGTCTAGAGCTCTGACTGACTTGAGAATTTGCTCTGGGGATCTCAGCCAAGGGCTGCTCTCTCCGTTCAACAGGGGATCGTTGGGTTGAGAGGGGCACAATGCCTTTACCTGACTCAACCAAGTCTAAGTACCAAAACTGGTAGCCTGTGCTCTTCATGTTCCCCTAACCACGGCCTCAGAATGCCCTACTTAGCCCTCGTAGCTGCTGCTTACAAAGTGTTTACAGAGCACCTGCCGTGTACCAGACCTTTTACTAGATGAAAGGATCATTCAATAAGCAAGTTAGCACAGCACCTTTCCTTCAGCCCGGGTGTGGCGTACATGCCTGTAATCCTGATAATCAGGAGCCTGAGACAGGAAGGCAAGCGATTGTGAACTGGAAGTCATCCTAGGCTATCCAGCACACTTTGTCTAAAAATAAACAAAACCTCCTAGAAGCAGGCATAGTGACACATGTCATAATCCCTAGCATTCTAGAGGCAGAATAAGAGGTTATTGAATTCAAGTCCAGTCTGGACTACATAATGAACTCCAGGGCCAGCAAGGCTACACGGAAAAACCCTGCCTCAAACAAAACAAAACCAAAACCAAAAAAAAAAACCCAACCCACACATCACCTAACTATGTTGTCTATACAAAGTTCACGTCAAATATATTACAGGTAGGCTGAAAGTGAAACGGTGGCTGTGTTATACACCAGGAACTAAAAGGGAGCAGGAGTGGTTCACAGCAGATAAACAGATGTCACAGTGAGGCAAATGTCCAAGAACTTCATATAACAATAAAAGGATCAATCCGAGAAGACATGGCAATGCTAAACATGTATGCAAACAGAGATACAGAATATATGAGAGGGACAGTTGAACACACAGAAAGAAGAAACAAACACCATGGCAGTTGGAGACTTTCGCTTCTCTCTCCGTAACAGACTATCTAGATGGGACACTAACGAGGAGGGCCCAGGGAAGTGACTCCATGGGTAAAGCATTTGCTGCACAAACATACAGACCAGCGTCCAGATCCCCAGCACCCATGTAAATACTAGACAGGAGTGATAGCTCACCTGTAACCCCAGACCCTGGGGGCAGAGACAGAAGATCTCTGAAGAAAGCTGGCCAGCTAGGCAAGCCAAATCAGTGAGTTAGATTCAAGCGAGAGACCTACCTCTACACACAAAGTCGAAAATGACTGAGGAAGTGACTCTGGCCTCCACACCTAAGTGCTCAATTGTGTCCTCCCGCACACTGGGACGATGATGCTCCCAATTGGTCTGGGAACCTGGAAGAAAGAGCCTGGCCGTGTAAACGTAGCCACTAACTACACCCTGAGTGTCGGCCACCACCACACTGATTGTGCTGTCATCTACTGAGACTTGAGAGGCTCTGAAGGAGAACATGGTGCAAGGAAAGGAGGTGCCTCATGAAGAGGGGTCTATAACATCCAAGCTGTGGAACACTAAGCTCCACCCTGAAGATGTGGAAGATGTGAAAGCCGCCCACCAGAGGACACTGACTGATCTCCAGCTGGAGTATCCAGATCTGTTCCTTTTATTTTTCAAGGAGGAAGACAATTCCTTCCTCAAGAATGCGAGTGGAACCATCTGATATGGCCCTACCCACTATAAGGAGACAGAAAAGGCTCTAGAGGCATTAGTAGCAAAGGGGCTGAAATACTCCATGTGCTCTTCAAGGGTCCAGGTATCTTATGGGTAGAACGGCACCTACTCCTGGCTCAAGATGAACTCACTGCCAAGCACATGGCTGGGGGGGGGGGATGATAACTTTTGGGTACTCCTGATGGTCCTTGCCACCACCATGATGAGCCTGACCTGCTAGAGGAACCAGTGATGCTGGGACTCCATGAAAGCATGGTCAATCTCCAGCCAAGATCTTGCTCAGGTGGCAGGTTCAGAGAAAAATATCTGCATCCTGAAGGAAGCCCCACCCTGGATATGGGTGGTACCATCCCATGGGCTGGGGTCCCACACAATGGAAGCTGAGCACCAGCACTCATCTCTCTTTCTCTCTCTCTCTCTCCTTCCTGGCTAAGAATTCAATGTGAGCACATACCTTCCTCTCTCGCCGTCATACTTTCCCCACAATGATGGACTGTCCCTCTGAACTAAAACCCAAAATACAGCCTTCCTGCCTTACATTGATTTTTGTCAGATATCTGGGCATATCCGTGAGACAAGTAACTAACACAGAGATAGAGATATTAGTGAGTGGCAGGGTTTCGGGGTGGTAGAGTAAGATGGGTGGGACAGGGGCATCTTGACCAGTGTGGTGACTGCACAAATGTACACAAGTGATAAGACGCACATACTGAATCAGTATCAGTTTCCTGGTTTTGAAACTGTACTAAATAGTTATGAGAGATGTCACCACTGAAAGACACTGGCAGGGGTTGTGTGGGACCACTCCTTACTACACTTGCAGGTCTCTGTGGACCTGTAGTCATTGTAAGGCAAACATCTCTTTAATCAATATGTTGGGGGAGGAAGCTTATCAGCAGACCCTGCAGAGTACTTATCACTCCCAGCCCCTGGGAAGGTCTGAGACAGGCCCCCCCCATATACCCCTAATAGGGGCACTTCTGGAGCAGGGAGCTGAGCTTCCAGAGAGTGGGGCTTCGAGTGGGGGTGGGCAGACCATGCAGGAGAAGCCATGGGCTCAGGGATTGCACCCCTCACTGGAGCTCAGCGCTGGCTCACTGCCAGCAGCGAGCTCAGTGGCCGAGTGAGGCACCAGGAAGGCCTCATAACCCAATTCAGAATACTCTTTCCCTGCCTTTAACTTTTTTTATTTAAGAAAATTAAAACAATACATGAAGCCAGGCATGGTGATATGCATCTATAATCCCAGTGCTGGGGGGAAATGAAAATGAAGTTCATAATTTTATTTATTTTAGTCAGGCAGTGGTACCCCATGCTTAAATCCCAGCACTCAGGAAGGAGAAATAGGTGGCTCTCTGTGAGTTCAAGGCCAACTTGGTTCCAGAGCAAGTTCCAGGACAGCTAGGGCTGTTACACAGAGAAGCCCTGTCTTGGCTTCCTCCCCAAAGTTGTTGTATTTAGTTTATTCTATGTATGTGGGTGTTTTGCCTGTATGTATCTCTTGTACCACATGCATGCAGCCCCTACAGAGGCCAGAAAAGGTTGTCAGGTCAATTGGGACTGGAACTACAGATAGTTGTGAGCTGCCATGTGGGTGCTGAGAATCAAACCCGGGTCCTCTGGAAGATCAACAAGTGCTCTTAAGCATGGCGCTATTGTTTCAGCCCCTAAGAAAGACCATGATCTTAAGGCCAGCCTGGCCCACATAGCAAGTTCAAGGCCAGTCTTGGCTACACTATAAGACTCGGCCTTTAAAAAGAATAAAACAAAAGATGCTATTATATGTAATCTCCACCAGTGGGAGTGAGGGGACTAAGTTGGTTTTGCGACTCTGGACTGGAAAAAGTGAGCTTTTGCTTTGGTATGAAGCAGAGAGGGACCAGCGCCACGGCACAAGATTTAGCAACGGCAGGAAATGGCATGTAAGCTACAGCGCCTGGAGGGACTTCTTAAACTGCAGTTCCTCGACCCAGGGCCAGTTCTCTAGCCCACTACAGATGTTCTTTCTAGAGACTCAAGAAACCAGAATGTGTCAGTCCTTGACAAGTAAGTCTCTGAACCAACTCCTCCACTGACCCTAAGATTTAGAGGCAACCATCTCCCAAGTGCCACACAGCTGTGTTAGTTCATTAAAGTAGGGACGTGAATAGCCCTGACTTCTGAGTGAAGATTGTTGTGGAGCCTGGGAGTTGTGGGACTAGGGGAAGCTGGCCCGGAGCAAGAGTGGAGTCAAAGCATGTCCAAACCCCAGAAATCCCATCCTGAGATCTGCAGGAATAGGCTTGATGCCCTCTGCCCTAGGCCCACATGTCCCGATGCAAATAGCCCTGTGTCCCCACCTTTGCCCCTCAGAGGAGGTCATGTAGCTCTGTAGCCAGGTTAAACTTCCTCTTCCCTTACAGGATCCAGGCCAGCAGCACCTGGAATTCCTCCTTATGCAAAACGAGGCATCCCAGAGCCCTGGCCCCAGCCAATGATGTACACTCACCCCCTAAAACCCCTACACATCCCCCCAAAGATTTAAGTGGCGTTTGTTCCCCCCATTAAATGAGCTGTCTCACTGAAGCCTGTCTCTAGAGAGTCTGTTCTTGTCACACTCACAGCGCCTGAGGTCTCTTCCTCTCCCAGCAGTTCCTCTGCCTTGCTTTCCCTGGGGAAGTGGAGCATGAGTGGCAGACATTGAGATGGGTCATGCAGGGCGTGGGAGAGTAACCTGGGTTACTCAAGGCACCAAAGAAGTGTGTGTTACCAACAAGGCCTCAGCCTTCTGGTGTTTTCTAGCTGGATGGGGGCCACCTGTTTACTGTGATGGGGATAGTGGCAAGAACTGGGTAAGGAGGTGTGCTGGCCTGTCTTATGTCAACCTGACATACAAACTACAGTTATCTGAAAGGAGGGAACCTTAACTGAGAAAAGCCCTCCATAACATCTTGCTGTAAGGCATTTTCTTGATTAGCTATTGATGAGGGAGAACCCAGCCCATTGTGGTTCCATCCCTGGGCTGGTGGTCTTAGGGTCTATAAGAAAGCAAGACAGGGGAAGCAAGCCAGGAAGCAGCACCCCTCCGTGGCCTCTGCATCAGCTCCTGGCTCCATGTTCCTGTTTGAGTTCATGTCCCGACTTCCTTTGATGATGAACGGTGTTGTGGAAGGGTATGGCTAAAAAACCCTTTCCTTTCCGATTTGCCTTTTGGTCATGATGTTTTCATCTCAGCAACAGAAACCCTACCTAAGATGGGAGAACCTTGTGTTCTGAATCAGATCTGCTCAGCCCTGGGAAACGGGACTTGTTTTGCAGATCCTGGACTACTTGGATCTGGAACTTTCCAGAATGAGGTCTGCATTAGGCTTTGGAATAACCTTTAGTCCAGGCAGGTTCACAGAAAGAATCTAGATTCTCTAGACTCCCCCTCACCCCCCCCCCCCGCCCCAGGCACAAAAAGAACAGTTGGACCTGCTTACAGATGATGGAATCAGAAGAGATAGTGAAATATCTGGG
The DNA here is from genome assembly GCA_907164525.1 of Lophiomys imhausi. Lineage (NCBI taxonomy): Eukaryota > Metazoa > Chordata > Mammalia > Rodentia > Muridae > Lophiomys > Lophiomys imhausi. The sequence continues at coordinate 2,283,133 of CAJQZJ010014957.1, forward strand.
CAGCAGGAATTAAAGAGATTCAGTTCCTGCTGTCACGCTGATGGATTGCAGTTAGAAAACAGTGGGGGACATCTTTCAATGGCCACACAGTGTGTGGCTTCCAGGTTTGGCGTGGATGCGCTCCACAGCCCTGTGCCTTCCCAGCTCCTCCTTCATAGAAATTCTAGAGCATGTCATCTTACTTCCCACAGGGAGCCGTGATCCAGGGCTGGGCAAACTGGCACAAAAACCCTTTGGCCTGTCCAGATCCACTGGCCCCGGGTCCCAAGTTCATTTGCATGCAATTTGCTTTGCTCAGCAAGCCCTGGATTCCCTTTTAAAGTCCTAGTGCCTTTCTTCATTCATATCCTTAAGAAATATGGGCTTTGGTGGTGAGGAGAAGGGCTAAGTTTTAACATTTATCCAGAACCCATTTACTGAGAGACCCAGACTCCTTTACTGACTGAAGCATGTGCTGCTTTCAAGGGTTGAAGGATGTGCCTTGCTTCCCTGCTCCATCCCCTAGTGCATGGGGAGGAAGGGGACAATACTCCCCTCCCATAAGACTCCCAGACTAGAAGGGGGCTAATGTGGTAGGGAAACCCTAAGGAGGTAAATGTTAATCTCAAAGATAGGAAGAGAAAGACCACTAACCCAGATCCTCATGGCCAAGTTAATTAAAGCAATTAACTAATTAAAGCAAGCTTTTTCATTCATGTACACAGGCTGCCTCCCGGTGAGGCAGGATTTGAGAGATCAGCATTGGATGCAAAGACGATGCTTTTATAGCTCATGGGCAGGGAGTTTCCAAATGGGGGATTTGGTGGGAAAACTTTTATAGCTCATGGGCAGGGAGTTTCCAAATGGGGGATTTGGTGGGAAAAATAGGTGGGGCTACAGGAGCAGATCGTAAACATAACAGGTTACTTCTACATGGTCTCCTGAAATAAAGACATGGTTGCAAGGTGGGCATAACAAGGTAGTCATAAAAACAGGTAGTAGGGCTGGAGAGATGCCTCAGCAGTTAAGAGCACTGGCTTTTCTTCCAAAGGACCCTGGTTCAAATCCCAGCACCCACATAGCAGTTCACAGCTGTCTGTAATTGCCAGGTGTGGTGGCACACACCTTTAATCCCAGCATTTAGGAGGCAGAGGCAGGCGGATCTCTGTGAGTTTAAGGCCAGCCTGGTCTACAAAGTGAGTCCAGGACAGCCAGGGCTTGGTACAGAGAGAAACCCTATCTCAAAAATAAAAACAGGCAGTAATAACAAGGTAGTCATAAGTGGTGTATAACCTCTTGTAGGGTTGCAAGATGATTATAAAGAACTTTTTGAAACAAAGGCATGGTTGTCATTCCTAGAACAGTAAGTACAGAACCATTGTAGTTAAGGTTACAGGTGGGACAAAGCCCAATCCTTGAGAAACAGAGGCTTAATCATGAACATAAATAAACCTAATTTGTCTTTACTATAAGATGACTTTTTTTGTTTGTTTGTTTTTTTCGAGACAGGGTTTCTCTGTGTAACAGCTATGGCTGTCCTGGACTTGCTTTGTAGACCAGGCTGGCCTTGAACTCACAGAGATCCGCCTGCCTCTGCCTCCGGAGTGCTGGGATTAAAGGCATGCGCCACCACTCCCGGCCTATAAGATGACTTTTAAGTCTAAGATGGAGGCAGGCTGGTTCTTCATAAGGTAACTAGATCACATTCCTTTGGCAAGTCACTTACTGCAGAAGCCTCATCGCTCACTGAAGAAGACATACCTTCAAACTTTGCTTCCAAAAACCCTATGTCAACCTTGCTTTAACCCCAGAAGATCATAAAGACCCCCATGAAATCAACTCAATTTAGTAAGTTCAGCTTTGTAGAAAGCTGCCCAAAAGTTTTCCAAAGTGTTGCACCATATATTTCTACATACCATATATAAATGCAGATTGCTGATTTTTTCTAATTCTAGTCCTCACCAAAGACAAATAACATTTCCTTGACTGTCTGGCATTGGATATAAGATGCAGGATCCTGGTGGCACTACACCTTCGTTCTTTCCTGGCTGACTTCTCTCTCCTCCCCCACTCCTTCTTTGAAACAGCCTGGCTACACATGTCAAGCTAGCCTTGAATTTTCTTGGCCCGCTAAGTGCTGAGATTGGATTATAGGTACGTAGCATAAGTGGCTAGACAGCTTCCTCTTCTTCATGAACCATGGTCTTAAGTAGAATAGGCCTTTAGTCTTTCCACAGCACAGCTAACTGCTTCCCGACTGATCACATGCAGAGGCATCCTGGGAAGTCATCCTGCACTTCAGAGCTGACAAAGCTCTTTCCCATGCCTGCCCGTGTCCCCTCTAGGCACCACCAACCCATGTTCATGAAGTTGTCTTACTGGGGACACACACACACACTTCATAGACATTTGCTCCCTCTGCAGACTGCAGGGTCTCTAGTGCCACTTAATGTGTCCCAGTTATTTTCACAAGTCCTCAAGTTGTCTCACATGAGCTCAGCACAGCTTCCCTCCTAGAAAACCAAGGCCTTACAAGGCACACAGGAGCAGCACCACAGTTCTCCAGTCTGATGCATCAGTGCTCCTGTCCACTGCATCGGTGCTCCTGTCCACTGCAT
>CAJQZJ010014957.1:2292088-2335882 GCA_907164525.1 Lophiomys imhausi
TACTGCATCGTTGCACATACATGATACATGTACACACACACACACACACACACACAATTTTTAATGTAATTAAAATTTTTTTTTTAATTGCAGAATCCCAGTCCCCATCCCAGATGCACCCAGTCAGGGCCTGCATTTTAACAAGAGCACTAGAAAAATGGAGCAAATGTTTGTTTGAGGCATGCTGGCTCAGGCATCAGAGAACTGCCACCCTGCAGCCCCACCTGGTTTTGGTGGCCTATGGCCTTTGCTCATAATGGGGGTTTCATCCCTGTAAGACACCAAGGCCCAGGTTGTTCCCATTAGGGGAGGCTTGCTGCTGGCCACTGGCCCGGTGCTCTGGCAGGAGGTCCTCAGCACAGGAGACAGTTCACTTCCACCTCCTGGTACTGCTGGGACTGCTCATAACAGAAACATCCGAGAGTTCTTTGCTGCCCCAGAAGTAAATTCTTTCCAACTCGAGTAAAGATGTGTCTGTCCAGCCCAGGTTGCTTTGGATTTGGTATTTATTTATTCATTTCCCCAGGGCTTCTTGGTACCTGATTCAATGGCCTAGTAATAGAAGTCAGGGAGGAACAGCAATTGGAGAAAGAGTTGGGGGGAAGCCAGGAGCTCAGCTGTTGCTACCTCTGCATCCTTACTCCTTCTGGAAATGTTCCAGGCCACATCTGGAAGCCACATCTGGAAACCATGATGCTGCTGGCCTTTTCAGAGCAATAAGGGGGTGGGGGCTGTACTGACGTCAGTACAGACCACCCAGGAGCCTGTAGCCAGACCACTAACAGGAAGGCTAATGTCCCCACCATAATCCTGTCCCTACTCCAACTCTGACACCAACACCTGATGAGGACCGAGCCAACTACAACCAAGCACTGGGCACCGATGCCATCTTGAGCCCTCTTCTACCCTAAGCTGCAGGGACTCTGTTGAAGCTGAGGCAGCGTCCCCTGTGGATCCTCCTCCTTTCCCTTACTCCCCATGGCAGTCACTCCCCCCGCCCCAAACAGATCCTTTCTCCTCTCCCATTCTTTCCTAGGTCCCTCCTCTGTGTAGCTAATGTCTCTTAAATTAAAAACCAAACCATAAACTCATGAATAAACGTGCAATCCAAAAGATTTTCATGATGCCCCCCCACCCCCTGCCCCCAAGTGAGCTTCCACTGCAAGCTTCAAATTCCTACCATTATTCTGAAGTTGAAGAAAGAGCTAGCAAGATATCCCAGCCTGGGGCATCAGGGGACCTCAGGGCCCAAAAGCCCACCTGAACTGCCATTTATCAATGCTGGGTTCCAAATCACAGAGACCATCAGACAGGTCTTGTCCAGCAGCCACCTGCTGACATCCCTGCTTCTGCGAATGGTCATAGCCCTTCACTGACCCAGACGCTTCAGATTTAGAGACCTATTTCCTGCCTATCCCACCCCTGGTCTCTCCATCTTGGAATGCAGGCAAATCCCTTCCTTCTCTTTTTAGTCTACCACTGAGATCAACTCCTAACCAGGCCTCCAATCTATTGGACTCTTCTAGAGACTCATTTCCACCAACTTCCCTTGAACTTTTGTGATAAATTAATTGCAAAAGTTGCCAGTTTATTCCCCTCCCTGTGTCCACACCCTTTGCAGTGTGACTCTGAATTACCATCCCCCATTAAGAGACACAGCATTCTCTTGCATCTTCGGCCTGGACTATCTCTGTGGGTTGCTTTGGCTACTACAAGTCGACAGAAATGATGGCATACCAAGTCTGAGCCTAGGCTTGAAGAGGCCATGTGAATTTCTACTTCTCTAGGAAATCTGTGCAGCCACTATGAAAGAAAGCCTTCAGTGGCCTTTTGGAGGATGAGAAATCATGTGACCCAGGGACTCCACTGACCCAGGGAAGGGTCAGCTAGATATCAACCACATGAGGCATCTGCCGACCCTGAACTCCCCATAGAGGTGTGAGAGAGCTACTAAGCCTGGATTTCCAACTCAGGCCAAAGAAGCATCAGCAAGAAATAATGGATGACTATGGTCTTAAGCCAATAAATTCTGTAAGGCTGGGAGATAGATCAATTGGAACACGAGGACCTGATGCCATGCCTAAAACCACATAAAAAGCTGGGTGTGGAGGCATGGGCTTGTGATCACAGTGCTGGGGGCTGGAGATCGAGAGATGTCTGGGTCTTGCAAGACAGCCAAGTTAGCCTGATCAGTGAGTCTTCAGTCCCAGATCCTGCATCAAAAAACAAAGTAGGGCTGGGAGTGGCGCGTGCCTTACATCCCAACACTCAGAAGACAGAGGCTGTGAGTTTAAGGCCAGCCTGATCTACATATCGAGTTCCAAGTCAGCCAAGGCTACATAGTGAAACTGTCTCAAATAAATAAATAAATAAATAAATAAATAAATAAATAAATAAATAAATAAATAAATAAATAAGCAAACAAAGTAGAGGCTGGTAAGATGGCTAAGCCAGCAAAGGCACTTGCCACTGTAAGAAACACCAAATATGAGCTGGCGGCGGTGGTGGTGCACACCTTTAATCCCAACACTCGGGAGGCACAGGCAGGCGGATCTCTGTGAGTTTGAGGCCAGCCTGATCTACAAAGCCAGTCCAGGACAGCCAGAGCTGTTACAAAGAGAAACCCTGTCTCAAAAAACAAAAAAAAAAGAAAGAAAGAAAGAAAGAAAAAGAAACATCAAATTTGAGTCTTTTCTATCATATACTATGAAACTTGTGTTTAGAACAAGGAATTTAAATCTTTTTACACCACCCCCACCTTGTAAAGTTTATGCAAATGTTTTAATCACCACCATCACCCAGTAAAGGTTTTGTTTACAGAAGGGTCCACTGCTAAGTTACATGAATTTGATGGCCAAGAGCAGTGACTCTTTTCTCCCTGGAGGAGTGACCCTTTACCTCTTCCTTCATTTCCTGTGTTGCCAATTCATTGTCAACTTGTCAATTAAGTTAAGACGATGAGGTCAGCAGATCCCAGCCAATGGGGACAAGACATAGTCACTGCCTGAGTTAGAATAAAAACCAATGCACTCCCTGTGTCAGTGTGCTCGCTCTTCTGAGCACACCCTCTTGATCAAGAGTAAGTTTGCCTGCTCAGACACTTCAGTTGGAATGGTGGTCTCCTTTGTGATCCTGAACTCATTTCTAACATTATCCAGACTAAGGACCTGAGTTCAATCCTCAGGACCTACATGGTAGGAGGACAGGTTGTCCTTTAACATCCATACACATGTTATGGTGTGTATACATCTACACACACACACACACAGAGACACACACACATATACAGACACACACACAGACACAGACACACACACATACACACACAGACACACACAGACACACAGATACACACACACAGACACACACACAGACACACAGATACACACACACAGACACACACACAGACATGCACATAGACACACACACAGACACACAGATACACACACACAGACATGCACATAGACACACACACAGACACACAGATACACACACACAGACACACAGATACACACACACAGACACACACACAGACATGCACATAGACACAGACACACACAGACACACAGATACACACACACAGACACACAGATACACACACACAGACATGCACATAGACACAGACACAGACAGACACACAGACACACACACACACAGACACAGACACCTACACACACACATTCTCAGATAGTTTGTTTCACAGCAAAAACAAATTAATCAACCCCTTGCCCCCACACTGACTGCCAGAGACTTTCCAGAGCAAACTCTGCACTGCAGGTAACAAATTTTCCTAACAGAGGTCATTTCCTGCATTTTTCCTACAAATCCTAGTCTCCACAGCATCCCCGTATAGTTCTGGTTCTTCCTTTCGTCCGCTTATTGAAGTATTTCCTCCTGGCCTGGCCCCTAGCCCACCCTAAATGACATTTTACCCTCCTTTTCCTGTTTCTTAAAATCTTGCGTTTTTTCAATCCCAACTCTACATCACTCTGCCCTGGCCTGGTTTTTGTTGTCATTACAGTTTCTCGACTGGAGAACCTCACCCTCATTACCCAGGTACAGAACTCAGCCCAGTCCAGGCTGCATCCCTGTCAGTGGAGGCCCACCTCAATCAAGGGGGAAGATGAACACGGCATACAGTCTTTGGACACCACAAATCTCTGTGTCCCAGCTGACCCTCCACCCAGAGCTGAGATGAGCTTTTCTGGGCAGGTTTCAACTTAGCCTGGTACTTTCTGTTTTAGTTAGAGTTTCTTTTCCTGTGATTAAACACCATGACCAAAACCAACTTAGGGAAGAAAGGGCTTATTTCATCATAAAGATTATAGTCCATCAACCAGGGACATCAGGCCAGGAACTCAAGCAGAGTGGGAATAGGGAGGCAGAGACTGATGTCAAGACCAAGGAGGAGCACTGCTTACTAGCTTGCCCTTCATGGCTTGTGCAGCCTGCTTTCTTATACCATCCAGAACCACCTGCCAGGGAGTGGGACCAATGACACCAGGTGCCCTTTCACATCAATTATTAACCAAGGAAATGACCCCACACAGGTCTCCCTCCCCACAGGCTGATCTTATGAAGGCATTTTCTCAATTGAGAATCCCTCTTCTAAAATAAATCCAGGTTGTGCCAAGTTAACAGTGGAAACAAGCAAACACACCAAAACAAAACTCCAAAACACAACTCTCTGGGCGTGGTGGCTCAGGACTTTAACCCCAGCACTGGGGAGGCAGAGGCAGGTGGGTCTTTGTGAGTTTGAGGCCGGCCTGGTCTACAAAGCGAGTCCAGGACAGCCAGGGATATTATTACACAGAGAAACTCTGTCTCGAAAAACCAAAAACCAAATCTTCAGTCTCTTTCAGTGTTGAAAGGTCTTGTATAATATCTAAAGTCTCTCTAAAATTCCAGAATCAGGAGAGTCAAGAGAAGCCCAAGAAACCGTGGGCTACCATAATATTGAAAATAGCTTAAAAACTTTCTTGCTTTAAAGAGAAAAAGTCAGGGCACATTTACAATCAGATCAAATTAAAACCAAAGTTTGGTGCTTGATGTCTGTAATCTACTCATGACCCTTTGGGCTCCAACAGGTTAGGATAGCTCTATTTCTTGGGCTCTGTGATCCCAAGCTCATGCAGTTTTATGTAGGCTCAGGCCAGCTCTGCCCCATGGCTGCTGCTGGCCTTGGCAGTCGTTCCATGGGGCTAGTAGCAGTGTTCTAAAATGTTCAGCTCTCCACTGAAACGGGGCTGCAATTGCGCCAGTAAACTCTCTTGGGCTCTCCTCAGGAACTCTGACCTTGCCATGTGGTAGCAAGCTTCAGCTGCTCTCCATGACCTTCAGTCCTGGGGCTGCTACTTCAGTTGCAGCTGTAGTCAGTCACCAGTGGTGTACCCTGGCCTCTCGAGGTGCCAAGCCTCAGCTGCTCTCCATGACCCATTCATGCCTTTAAAGCCAGTACCACCTGGGAGACTCTTACAGAATACCAAGTCCCACTGCCAGCACGGTAGAACCTTAGCTGCCTCTGAGCCATAAATTCTGTCTGCTTATCCTCAGGAAATGCTCCCCAGAAGATATTACCTCAACATGTTGGTCTCTTCTTAATTACTACTAATTTCTCACCCCTAGATAACTGGCACTGATTGTCCCAGCAAAGCAAAGTTTTCACTTTAGCGGTGCTGGTTTCTTTTTAATCAAAGCAAATTAATTATTCAGCTCCAGCTGATCAGAACCTTAGATCCTCAATGCAAAATATTTTTCAAATAGCTCTGTTAGTCTTTACGTCACTATGAAACTTCACAAGTCAGGCCTCCACCATCTTCATGCCTCTCAGCATTATCATCTGAGTTCCCCCAGCAGCTCACTAAGCTCTGAACATTCAGTGGCTTTTCTATTCCAAAGTCCCAAGGTTCTTCCACAATCCTCCCCAAAACAAGTCACTTCTGTTACAGCAACACCCAACTCTTGGTACCAATTTCTGTCTCAGTTTGGGTTTCTATGGCTGTGATAAAACACCATAACCAAAAGCAACTTGGAGAGGAAAGGGTTTATTTCATCATACAGATTCTGGACCATCATCTAGGGAAATCAAGTCAGGAACTCAAGCAGGGAAGGAATGTGGAGACAGGAGCTGATGTAGAGGTCATGGGGGAGAGCTGCTTACTGGCTTGCTCTTCATGGTTTGCTCAGCCTGCTTTCTTATGCGATCCAGGACCACCTGCTCAGGGATGCCACCACCCATAGTAGACTGGGCTCTCCCATATTAATCAGTAATCAAGAAAATGTCCCACAGGCCAGCCAGTCTAATGGAAGGATTTTCTCAATTGTGGTTTCTTCATGACTCTAGATTGGGTCAGGTTGACAAAAACCTAGCAAACACATTTCCCAAATACACATAAGTAGGATAACCAAGGGGGCATATGTATCTCATAAATATGGGGAACTCAGAGTCTGTGGGTCTCTCTTGACCAGTAGGTGATAGGAACAAGTATGTAAATGCTTGTCCTTCAGAAGAAAATCCTCTGATATTTCAGAAGGCTCCACGAGGAAGGTCATAATGGCACAGACCCGAGATACCCACAGCGTTAGCCAGCTTGGTGGCCCACTTCATATGAACTTTCTTCTCAGATCCAGTCCCCTGTCTATCTTTCCTGCTTCCTGAGTCACATTCACAAACAAAGACCATATAGCTTGGACATATTCTGATTATGCTAACAAGAAAAAATGAGAATCTATACAGAGCCTAGATCATTTAAGGTGTGACAATCATCATTAATCAGGTGCACTAAGATGACTAAAATGGAGAAAATTTTGACACCATTTCTAAGTAGCCAAACCAAAGAAGCCTGAGAAAATCACATACACAGCCAGTACTGCTTGGTTAGTTGATCAGTGCCTCCCCCTATATGGCTCTGGGGACATAAGGAAAAAGAGTATGCATAACTAAATCATATTAAAAGCTTTTAGATTTATTTTATTTTATGTGTAGGACTGTCAGAGAAATGGGGCCAAATGGCTGAAGATCGATGCTGTAATGTATGGAGAGAAAATGGGAACTGTCCAGGCAGCCACTGGTATGTCATTTCTTAGTTTTGGAAGCTGTTGGCCCTGCACTTCCTATATAAGCAGATATATTTATCCCTCTCAGGTCTCTGAGGTGGTTGAAGAATAGATAGCTAGAGTCTCATAGTTAAATTTTGAGTCGTTTAGGAATCAGGAGGGTGTTCTGGATCTAAGATGTTTTTAAAATTGTGATGCAAGTTAGTATGAAAGCTGAGTTAGATATAGAACTTTGAACTCATGGAGATGGTTAGATAGTAGAATGTTAATAAAGTCAGGGGCCAAATACATATGGACTGGACATTGGGAATGTATGCTAAGTCATATAACTCTCATAATTGTGGCCTATTTATTTCTGTTGTTTTGTATTGTATTTATTGTTATAAGAGAAAGAACCATTTGTTGGACTGAAAGGGGGGAGCTGTTGGGGGGAAAAAGATCTACCTTAAACTAAAAAAAAAAAAAAGGTAAGACTATTACAGATAGGACTCGGGTCCCTTTGTCCTTTGTCTGTGTCCCCATTTCCCCTGAGGTAATTGCCTTTTCTATACACTTAGAGCCACATCGGGTATTGTCTTGTATACATGAGATCATGTTCTAGAAATGTGTTCCGCAACACGCATTTTCATTTACTGACTTGTCTTGGAGCTTTCTTTTATATGACAGGTAGTATCCTAGAATGTGAACAAACCATAGTTTAGTCACTTTCCTTTTAGTAGACACTTGGGCTGGGGTTAATCTAGTTTCTACTATCCCTAACATTGATGCAATCCTGAGTTGAGGTTTCAAAACCTCAAATGACTGACACTATGTGACTTATCTGCATACCTTCATCCCCTGCCTGACACAGTTAACTCTGAACTCTAAATCAAGAACTAGAATACAGCCAGTGAAGAAGAAAGGGCCACTAGAGAGAAGGGATCAGGCTCCATGGTGGAGCAGCGTACAGTTAGTCGTTTATCATCTTGGCACAAGCTAGAGTCATCTGGAAAGAGGGACCCTCATATGGGAAAATGCCTCCATCAGATTGGCCTTTAGCCAAGTCTGTGGGACATTTTTTCAACTAATGATTGATGTAAGAGGGCCCAGCCCACTATGGCTGTTTCAATTCCTTTGCAGGTGGTCCTGGGTTCTATACAAAAAGCTGAGCAAGCCATAAGGAACAAGCCAGCAAGCAGCATCCCTCCATGGCCTCTGTTTCAGCCGTGACCAGATGAGCCAGCATTCCTGGTGTTTCATTCTCTTTACATGAATTTCAAGAATAGGCAAAACTGGCTAAGTAAAGACACAGGCCTTTAATCCTAGTACTCAGGAGGCAGAGGCTGGAGGATATCTGTGAGTTTGAGGCCAGCCTGGACTACACAGCAAGTTCCAGGACTCCCATAACTAGAGAGACTCTCTCTCAAACAAAACAAAACAAAACAAAAGAGAGTGTGATCAGAAGAAGCATTTCCTCTAGAGGTAAAGATGGATCTAACAAGGTGGGTAGGAACAACTCTTGGGAATGCTGGAAATGTGCATGGTATACATCTGGTGTGGTGGTTATACAAGTACATAAATGGGCAAGAAAAAAAACACCACTAAACCAAATCATTCAGATGTATGTATTTTATAATATGTGAACTAAAGTATAATCTTTTGGTTTTTCAAGACAGGGTTTCTCTGTGTAGCCCTGGCTGTCCTGGACTCACTTTGTAGACCAGGCTGGCCTCAAACTCACAGAGATCTGCTTGCCTCTGCCTCCTGAGTGCTGGGATTAAAGGCATGCGCCACCACACCTGGCTAAAATATAATCTTTTTAAAAATGGTGCAATGAAAACAGCTATTGGGACAAAATGAACTCAACAGTTTGTAGGTTTTTTTTGTCTCATTTTTTTCTTTGAGCATTTTTTTTTTGGTCTTACTGGTCTTTTGCTTGTTTATTTTGATTTCTGTTTTGTGGTGTTTTTGTGTGTCTTATTTTTTGTTTGTTTGTTTTAAAGAAGAGCATAAAAGGTAGGTAGGGAGCTGTGAGGACCTGGAAGGAATTGGGGGAGAGGTAAACATGATCAAAATATATTGTGTGAAAGAATGTTCTTTCAATTAAAAAGAAAAGAAAAAGAAGATAGTTGTTGGGGGTAGATTCTGCTTAGATCGCCCAGCTGCTCATAACAGATTCCAAAGGTGTAAGTAACACTGTGGTGGGCAGGAGGGAGAGGGATTGTCATCCTTTCTTTTTCTGAACAGCTCACATCCTTTCCATCACATGGAAAATGATTTGTTTTCTCTGGTGATGAGGGCACAGGCTTGGGGCCAAATTCACCCGTGTCTCAGTCGTGCTTCCCAGAGCTCAGAGTTTGGCATTGCAGAAAGCCAGGGACATCTGAGAACACAGCCACAAGGACAGTGGGGCTGATGGCAGCTTCCAGGCACATTCCTCTCGTGCCCCGTCCTTCTGATCAACTAATAAACCCCTCTCCACTTAGGCCTGCATCAGTGTCTGTGGTTGGTGATCACATGCGCTGGTCAGTAAGCTCTGTGTTGAAGAGACCAGATCTGGGTGGTGTCCTAAGTCATTCTGGTTCATCAGGTTCTAGATAGTGAGAGGAGGATGATCCCGTGATCAGCTCAAGTCACAAGGGAGAGTCATTGAGTAAGGAGAGGCCCTAAAAGGGCAGGAAAGCTGACCCAGCCAGGGATACTAATTTTAGGTCTGGATGTGGGGCGTTGGGGCTCATCATTCTTGCTATATTCAAGGATAAGGTGGGGCTAGTCCATGGCATTTAACCAAATGCACAGAGCTGTATTCTCATAACCTAGAATGAACATTAGGAAAGAACAGCTTTTAAGGAAAGGGGGGCAGGCAATGAAGGGCAACCGAAGGAAATGAAATGCAATCTGGCTTCAGGGTGTCCTTAACGGGAGCAGACTGACCTTCTGCTGTGAGATACAAGCCGCTGGCCCAGCACACGCAAGGCCTGGTGCTTCATTCCCAGCAATGCACAAAACACAAAGGAAAAAGAAGGTTTAAGAACACTTTAGAGGTCATGGGTGTTTGAGTAAATGCCCACACAGATACACACACACAGAGAGAGAGAGAGAGAGAGAGATCTCCCTCAAAGAAGATGGGAGAGTTCAACAATGACTGATAGTTGCCACAGTGTGTAAAATGGCTCCAATGGCCCGTATGTTAAAGGTTTGCTCCTCACATGGTTTCTGCGATAATGTAATAGAACCTTTAAGCAGCGAGGCTTAGTAAGAACTCTTAGTCACTGAGGTGTGCCCTTGAGAAGGACTGTGGGACATGATCTCTTTCTCCTTTCTCTTCTTTTTTTCTTTTTTTGGTTTTTTGAGACAGGGTTTCTTTGTGAATCTCTGGCTGTTCTGGACTCACTTTGTAGACCAGGCTGGCCTTGAACTCACAGAGATCCACCTGCCTCTACCTCTCGAGTGCTGGCATTAAAGGCGTGCGCCACCATACCCGGCCTCTTTCTCCTTTCTAACTCCCAGCCACCATAAAGTGAGCTGGTAGCCCCTACTACACACCATCTGCCATGATGTACAACCCCTGCCCAGGCCCAAAGCAATGGAGCCAAGTGACTATGGCTGAAAGCACCAAAGCCTTTCATCTTCTTTCATTCAGGTTTTTTTTTTTTTTTTGGTTTTTCGAGACAGGGTTTCTCTGTGTATCCTTGGCTGTCCTGGACTCACATTGTAGACCAGGCTGGCCTCGAACTCACAAAGATCCGCCTGCCTCTGCCTCCCAAGTGCTGGGATTAAAGGCGTGCACCACCACCGCCTTCATCTTCTGCCTTTCATCTTCTTAAGCTCATTTATTCATGTAATGATTTGTTACAGTAACACAGTAACTCAGCTCACTGGCTGCTACTGAAGGTCCTAAGATCTCTTTAAACTTAAGCTGGAATCTTTGCCTCCCTGTTTCTTCCCCTGCTCACCTCACGTTGGTACTGGGCTTTCAACTTGTTTCAGCCTTTGTGCAGCCATTTGAGTCTCAGAGAGAGCTAAAAGCCTCTGGGAAAGCAGCCGATGAAACTCTAACTAGAGCGAGAGAGACTGGGGCACTTCCAAACCTCAAAGTTATGGAAAAACCTCCGCTGAGGTCTTCCAGGTTGGTGACTCAGCACTCCACGCAGGCCCAGGCTGCAGTGGGGACTCCAGACCACAGCCCAGGCCTGGTGCCTGCTGCTGGTCAGGCAGCCAGCTAGCTTTCAGTTGATTCTCACACTTTCCCAGGGGACAGACAGCTCAGGACTTACAATGCATTCTCCTTAGGACATATCTGGCTTCAGAATGTGGCAACTTCCTGAGACTTATAGATCAACTTGGAGTCTTTCTTCCCAACAAGGGTAGTCCTCAACTTCCCCCCTCCAAAGACCAGATAGAGCTGGTAAAGCTGCTCTTGGGGGCAGGGGGGAGAAGCAGGAGTGAGGTGTGAGAACGCAGAGCAGGGCATGACAGACCCACAGAAGATGAGGAGCCCTCTCCTCAGCCAAACACTCCCTCCTCCAAAAAGGTGCTCACTCAGTTATGAGCCACAAAGTTTCAACAGGCTGCCTTCGAGACCGGACAGATCTGTACCCTTGTGCCAGTCAGTCAGTGTTGGCCTCGGGAGGATGGGGAGCTAAGGGTGGAAGAAGGAGAAATAAGTTCCTAGTTTTAGAATGAAGACTCTCCAGCACTAGGAGAACCCTCCATGGATGGTCTCCAACATAAACGGCAGCTACAGCACTGGCAGCCGCTGAGGAGCATGATGGTTTTTGGGAAAGGATCTAAGTGGGGCACTGCCATTAGATTACACTGGACTAGATTCAGTGTCCCTACCCCCTGCCAAATGAGAAGAAACCTAGCATACAAGTGTGCTAGAGTGGTATTGGGACATCCTGGATTAGGTCACTACACAAAGAACAATGTCAGACACAACAGGGCCTCAGTAACTGTATCTGCTACTGTTTCTTTTGTGTCATGAAGTCGTTTCAGCTCCTTAACTTTATGTGTCAACTTGCCTGGGACACAGTGTCCAGATATTTGATCAAACAGTATTCTTGATGGTTCTTTGAGAATTTTTCTTTTCTTTTCTTTTTTGTTTTGTTCCATTTTGTTTTTGTTTGTTTTTTGAGACAGGGTTTCTCTGTGTAGCCCTGGCTGTTCTGGAACTCACTCTGAACACCAGACTAGCCTCCAACTTAGAGATCCGCCTGACTCTGCCTCCCACGATGCGCCGCCACTGCCTGGCTCCTGTGAGAATTTTTTTAAGATTAATATTTAAGTCAGTAGACTTTCAGTAAAGCAGATTGTTTTGATATAAAATGCCCTGCCTCCACTCAGTGCTTATATGTTAAAAATCTTGGTCTCCAACCATCAGATCTAATCACTGAGAGGTAATTCGATCATTAGAGCTCTTGACCTATGGATGGATTAACCCACTGATGGGTTCATAATTCAATGGCGTTATTAAGAAGTGGTGGAACCACTGGGACATAGCTGGAGACAGTGGGGCATTTTGGACTTGCCTGTATCTTGTCCCTAACCTTTCCTCTCCACTGCTTTTTGTTTGTTGTCTGTGGTGAGTGAGAGCAGTTTGCTGGATCCCATCCTTTCTGCCATCATCCGCTGATTCCCCCTGCCCAGAAGCAGGGAAGTCAGATGACCACAGACTGAGTATCAGAAAGTGTGAGCCAGAACAGCTTCTTCCTCTTAAGTTGTCTATGTGAAGTATTTTATCACACACACACAAAAAACCTTACACATCCATTGGACCTCATCCAGTCAGCTAAAGGCCTGAATAGAGCAAGCCTGACTTGAGAGGAGAGACAGAGACAGAGAGATCTGTGTCCTTTCAAAATCAGTGTCTCAATATATTGGCTCTGTTGCCCCTGCTTCTCTGGAGAACTCTGATCAATATTGAAGGAAAGGAGAGTGAGTGTGTAACCTAGGGCCCAATGGCCTGCTCTTGTGTATCCCTAATCATGCTTACAGGATACTTCAGACCTCCCGCTAGGGCTGAGGTCTTGAGAATAGCCTGGCTCCCACCGAGTCAGCTCTATCGGCCCCTTCTGGGTGTTTCTTCACTGGCCAGTGCCTGCTGCCATTTCCACAGCATCAGATCCAACCTGTCCTCACCTTTCCATCCAAAGGGTAGGAGCACGGATCGAAGGCTGTAAGTACGAAAAACAAAGGGAGACTCAAAACGGGCAGCTCCTCCTGCACAGTTGGAGGATCTGTGATCCTGTGGAGATGCTGGGAGCCCAGAGCCATCTCAACAGGATATGCAGTCCCCGGTAATATCCCATCAGCTTTCTACTTCCCTCCAACTCTGAGGGCTCCCAGCCTTCCGTCCACCATCAGGACACACAGTGTTATCTGATGCTTTTACACTACTCTGTTTTGGTTTGGTTTGGTTTGGTTTGGGTTTGTTTTTTTTGAGACGGGGTTTCTCTGTGTAACCCTGACTATCCAGGAACTAGCTCTGTAGTTCCAGGCTGGCCTACAACTCACAGAGATCCACCTGTCTCTGCCTCCCAAGTGCTGGGATTTTTTTTTTTTCCGACATAGGGTTTCTCTGTGTATCCTTGGCTGTCCTGGACTCACTTTGTAGACCAGGCTGGCCTTGAACTCGCAAAGATCCGCCTGCCTCTGCCTCCCGAGTGCTGGGATCAAAGGCGTGCGCCACTTATCATACTGCTTTTCACACTATTCTTGCAGTGTGCATGTTCATGTTAGAGATGAGAAAATGAGAGCACACAGCACTCAGGCATTTCTGCAGGACGTAGGGCACTGGAGTGAGATCAGAATCACTTGATTATGTGAGATCCTGCCCAAGGAGAGCACAGCAGAGGAGTGTCCTCAGGCCCTCACTGGACAATTTGTTTCTACCACTAACCATGCTATGCAGGCACTGGGCCTCCAGCTCAGCAAAACCCTTATGAGAGATCTCATACATCAAGATCCAGTGATTGGCAAGTGGAAAGCAAACTGTAGGAATCTGTTGTTTTCCATGTATGTATGTGTGTGGTACATGGGTATGTGTGTGTTGTGTGTTGCGTGTGTAAGGTGCATGTGTGTGTATTATGTGGTGTGTGTGTAACACATTTATGTGGTATATAGTGTGTGTGTTATGTGATATGTGTGGGGCGGTATGTGGTGTTTATGTGGTATGTGATGCATGTGTGGTATGTGGTGTATGAATGGTATATGGTATGTGTTTATGTAGTGGTATGCATGTGGTGGGTGTGTGTGTGTGTGTGTGTGTGTGTGTGTGTGTGTGTGTGTGTGATATGTGTGTGGTATATGGGGTGTGTGTGGTATGTGGTATATGATGTGTGTTTGTGTGGTATATGGTGTGTATGTGTTGGGGGTGTGTGCGTATAGTGTATGATATGTATGTTATGTGGTGTGTGTGGTATATGGTGTGTGTGTAGTATGTGGTATGTATGTGGTATGGGTGTGTGTTATATGTGGTATTTGTATGGTATATGGTGTGTGTGTGTGTTACATGCTATGTGTATGGGTAAGTGCACTGTGTGCATATTTGTGGCCAGAACAGGGCTGGCCTTAGGTATCTTCCTCTACAGCTTTCCTGTTTATTGCTGCTCACTGAACCAGAAGCTTGCTTTGGCCAAGCAGGATAGCCAGCAAGCTCTCAGGACCTGACTGTCTTCTCACTCCAGCACCGGAGTTACAGGCACGTGCAGCCATGACTGGCTTTCCATGTGAGTACTGGGGATCTAAACTCAGCTCCTTGTGTTTGCAGAGCAACTGCCCTTTCCCACCGAGCCACCTCCCTGGCCCTATTCCTAATGTTATATGTTGTTATAGTTTACATAGCATATGTAGTTTATAGTGCCTCAGGCAATCTCTTCTCAGACACAGCGTATTCCAAAAGCATCTCCAACACTTCCTCTTGTCCATTTAGTGCCTTCTTGGTAATCCAAGGCCAATCAGCCCAGTCCACCTCTTCTTGAACTTCACACCAATAGAATTATGGGTGTACTCATATCAGCAGTTGTCTTTTTATTGCTGAGTGCTAGCCCATGTGTGAATAAAATCCAGTTAAAAATGGACTTGCAGATGGACCTTTGACTTGTGTTCAGTTTGTGACTATAAAAAATAAAGCTACTAGGAATGTTCTGTTACATACTTTTGCAGGAACCAAGATTTTTTTTTAATTATTGTTGTTATAGTCCTAAAAGTGGAATTACTGAGTCATGGGCAAAGTATCATGGTGTGCATTAATGTCCCCAAAAGAAATCTTCTTTTTTTTTTTTTGGTTTTTCGAGACAGGGTTTCTCTGTGTAACAGCCTGGCTTTGTAGACCAGGCTGGCCTGGAACTCACAGAGATCCACCTACCTCTGCTGGGATTAAAGAGGTGAGCCACCAATGCCAGGCTCCCAAAAGAAATTTTACAGTTGCAATCCCATCAAGTTAAGAGTAGCCATTGTGGTGGGTCCTAATCCAATATGCCCCATTTCCTTCTCAAAGGGAAAGTGGGACGTGTCTACACACAAAGACCCATAGGAAGCGAGTCACCAGGCAAATGCCCAATGACAGTCACATGACAGAAGAGACTGGAGTGACACAGCTGCCAGAGAAGCCCTGCTGGGGATTGTTGATGGCACTAGAAACTCAGAAAGCAGCCTGGGATGCATTCCCTCTCAGATCCCGGGAGAAAGTAGTACCTGCCGACACTGTTATGGGACGTTGAGCTTCCAGAAGGGGATGAAGGTAAATGTCTATGAGTGGCAGCCGCTGTGCTTCTTCGCAGCCCGAGAATCTGATGCTGTGTCATCATCAGCCCCTGCCCTAATGCCAGGGTACCAAGTAAGACATTCCTGAGGTAAATCTGAGGACTTGACTCTGGGAGGTGGTGACCACATCCCCACACTGTTCTCCTCCAGACAACTGTTGTTCAGGTCATCTTCAGGCAAATCCACCTAAGCTATGGCCTCTGCCCTAATGTGGAAAGGAAGGCTTAGGGAAGGCTAGCAGATAGCCCAAGGTCACACAGCTGGCAAGTGGTGGGGCCACGCCGGAATACAAACACTGACTTTTGTAGCAAATGGACCCCAAAGAGTATCCCCACCTGACACAACTTAGTCAGGCAGCTGCAAACACCTCCTTGGAGCTCCTTCCCTGGTGACTCACCTCGTTTTGTTTTGTACTATGAGTCAGAAGCCAGACTTTAAGCCTTCTAAAGGGCCAGATACCAATAACTTGATACCAAAATGACACATGTGAAATTCCTGCCCATCCTTTCATAGTATTTTTTTAATGTGTGTGTGTGTGTGTGTGTGTGTGTGTGTGTGTGTGTGTGTGTGTGTGTGTGTGCACGAGAGTGTGGAGGCAAAGATCAACCTTGGGTACTGATCCTCAGGAGTCATCCACCTTGGGTATTCTAAAAAAGGGTCTCTCACTGGCCCTGGAGCTCACCAGGTGACTGGAGTGGCTGGCTTGCTAGTTTCAAGGGTCCCTTGTCATTTCCTCCCCAGTACTGGAATTATGAGCGCACCACATGCCTAGCTTTTCACGTGGGTGATGGGGCCTAAATTTAAGTCTTTTGTTTTTGAGATTAGGGTCTTACTACCCAGCTCTGGCTGTCCTAGAACTAGTTATGTAGATCAGGCTGGCCTCAAACTCCCAGAAATCTGCTTGCTTCTGTCTCCCCAGTGCTGGAATTAAAGGCTTGCACCAGCACACCTGGCATCATATCTGGGTCTTTACTGACTGAGCTTATCTCCCAGCTCTAATTACATCATTTATAAGGAAGTGGGTCTATCTTCTTCCACATCTTTGGGCTCAGGCCAAGGAGAGTCTCCACCCTCCCTCCTAATCCAAGAGAGCCCTGGCCACCCCTGTTTTGGCCTCTGAACATTTCCAACCAAAGGCAAAAGAGAAAGTAAGGGATGGGAGAGAGACAGAACAAAAAGACAGCATTCGCCTCACTGCTAAGAAATTGGGCTTAAACAAAACCCACAGAGAACAGGAAATCTGTCCCCTCTGCCTTAGTCCACCTGATCCAAACAGCAAGGCTGTCTGTCACCCAGTCTATGGCAAGACTGTATCCACTGTGACCAGTGCACCCCTCTAACAGTCTCACGGGCTTTTAGGATGAGTGTTCCTCATTTTTCTCTAATTCTCTCAGACCCCTGTCCCCATCACTGCTTCTTTATTCTTTCCCTCCCTGTACCCTTTAGGAACACTTACTATGTGGCAGCCCTGGTGCTACACTCCTGCCTTTTGGGGTTCATAAGACTCTTCCATTGTACTTGGCATCTCGGGCCAAGGCCACAGTCTCTGTCTCTGTTTCCTTTCCATCCCCTTCCTTCTCTTATTTTTATTGCTAGAACTCAACCTAAGGCCTCCTATATGCTAAGCATGTGCTCTGACACTGAGTTGCACCCCCAGTCCTTCTCCCACCGTGTTTTCATCTGCTTCCAAGACTTTGTGTCTGTTTCTCTCCCACTCTGCCTCTAGGGCAACCCATTTCTTAACTATTGCAAAAGCCATCTCCCGAAAACAGATTAATGTCTTCCTTCTTTTTCTTTCTATGTCTTTTAAGGAAAAAGGGTGAGTTTAACACACAAGATAAATCCTCTCTCTTTCTCTTGACATTCATTGTACTCCTGTATTCTTATACAGCACCTGCTGGATGCCAGGATCTGCTCCAAGTCCCGACATGCATTCATTCACTGAGTCTCTCCAACAGATCTAGGAGGTCAGTATTATCACACTGGTATTTCCTCAAGGTTATTCTTTCTCCTCCTGCTCTTATCCCAATTCACTGTTGGTGGGGACTCTTCCCCAGCCCCATTGACTTGCTCTGCCCATGGAATGTGTGTGGGAATAATGTGCTCAATGAGTCACTTCTGAGCTCAAGTGTCTTATTTTGTTGTTCTTGTTTTTCTGTTTTTCAAGACAGGGTTTCTTTGTGTAGCCCTGGCTGCCCTGGAACTCACTCTGTAGACCAGGCTGGCCTTGAACTCGCAGAGATCCACCTGCACCTGCCTCCCAAGTGCTACTCCACATTTGATATAGAATATCTGTGGCCTGCAGAGGTTAGGTAGAGTTTTAGGATTCTGGAAATGATAAGAAGCAGAACTAAGGCGCAAATCCACACAACCTGCCTGCAGTTGTGCTATCCCACATGACACTTTCCCAGAGGATTAGCATTCTCTAGCACGCTTACTGCTTATTGTATGTATATGATGATTAATCTCAGTTGTCAACTCAACGGGATTCAGAATCACCTAGAAGACAAGCCTTGGGACACATGTGTGAAGGGTTACCCGAATTAGGTTAACGGACAGAAGACTCACCCTAAATGTGGTGGCGCCATCCCTGGGCTGGGATCCTGGTGTGCATAAAGAGGAGAAAGCTAGTTAAGAACCAGCATTGTCTGCCTTGGCTGTGGCAATGTCACAGTAGCCTTTTCAACCTCCTGCTTCCATGACTCCCCTGCATTTGGTCCAATATTTGCTCAATGTGTCCCCATTCCTCCGTTCTGGAATGGCAATGTATGTTCTACACCATAATGAGCTGTACCCTTGAGCTGGGAGCAAAATAAGTACTTTCTCTCTTGTCTTAGTTACTGTTCTATTCCTGTGAAGGCAAACCATGAACAAGGTAACATTTTTTTTCTTAGGTTTTTCGAGAGAGGGCTTCTCTGTGTAACAACAGCCTTGGCTGTACTGGACTGTCTTTGTTGACCAGGATGGCCTTGAACTCACAGAGATCCACCTGGCTCTGGCTCCGTAGTGCTGGGAATAAAGGTGTGCCCCACCACGCCCAGTGTAACATTTTTTTTTAAATTGGTGTTTTGCCTGCATGTATGTCTGTATGGGGAGGATGTTGGATCCCCTGAAACTGTGATTAAAGACAACTGTGAGCTACCATTTAGGTACTGGGAATCGAACTCAGTTCCTCTGGAAGAGCAGTCAATGCTCTTAAATGCTGAGCCCCAAACAAGGCAACTCTTAAAAGAAAGCATCTAACTTGGGGCTTACTTACAGTTTGAGAGGGTTAGTCCATGTTCACATAGCAGGAAGCAGACAGGCATGGAACTGGAGAAGTAACTGAGAGTTTTACATCTTGATACCCAGCCAGCAGACAGAGAGAGAGAGAGAGAGAGAGAGAGAGAGAGAGAGAGACAGAGAGAGAGAGAGAGAGAGAGAGACTGGTGGGCTTTTGAGACCTCAAACCCACCTCCGGTGACACACTTTCCCCAATAAAGTCACACCTTCTAATCCTTCCCAAATAGTTGTACCAATGGGAGTCAGACATTTAAATATATGAGACAATAGGGACCATATTCATTAAAACCACAGCATTCTACTCCCTGGCTCCCATGGGCTTGTAGCAATATCATAATGCAAAATGCATTCAGTCCCACCTCAGAAATTCCTATTGTCTATCACAGTCTCAACACTATTTCAAAGTCCGAAGTGAAGTCTCTTTTGAGACTAATCCCACATAAAAGCAAAAACAAAAAGCAAATCATGTGACTATAACATACAATGGCACAAAATACACATTACCATTCCAAAAGAGACAAATAGGACACAATGAGGCACAACAAGACCAAAAACCAGTGGGGCAAACTCCCAATCCTACATCTATGTCTATGGCAAAGGGCTTAGATGGCTCTTCCTTTCCAGCTTTGCTGATTGCAACATGCTTCTCTCTCTTGGGCTGGTTCCACAATCTGTCTGCAACTATCCTTGGCAAGTATCTCACTGCTCTGGCATCTCCAACATCTTGGAGTCTTCACAGCAATCCAGGCTTCACCTTCACAGCTTCATGCAATGACCTCTACAGGCCGCCATGCAGGGACTTCCCTGACACATTCCTGGCCTCAGTAGCTTTCCTTAACCATGAAGGAAGATTCCATATCCCCATTTCTATACTGATCTTGACTCTAAAGCCAAAACCACATGACCAAAACTACTCCAGCAAGGCCACACCTCCTAACCCTTCCCAAACAATTCCACCAACTGGAGGCCAAGTATTCAATATGTGAGACTATGGGGTCATTCTCATGCAAACTACCACACCACTTAAATTGCTTTTATCAGGGCATTTTAGCACAGAAACAGGACAATTAACTATGTCAGGCAATGTATTCACTATATATGAATGTGTATGTGTGTGCATAATTTCATATATAAATATCTAAACACTGTATATTCTGAATACTTTGAAACTCTATACATATGACATCATTAAGTATAGTCTTCTCCAGCATGTTTTCAGATGCTATGTTGGTCAATTTCTTGTCAACTTGACACAAGCTTGAGTAATCTGAGAAGAGGGAACCTGGATTGAGAACATCAGGTTGGCCTGTAGGCCATTTCCTTAATTGATAATAGATATTGGTGGGCCCAACCCACTATGGGTAGTGCCACCCTTGGGCAGGTGGTCCTGGATGGTATAAGAAAACAGTCAAGCCAGTAAGTAGCCCTCTTTCAGTTCCTGCCTCCAGAGTCCTGCCCTGACTTCTCTTCATGAAGGATTACAAGCTGTAAGTGGTATTTATCACAACAGTAGTTGCCAAACGAAGACAGATGTGTCTGATAATACAACCTTGATTTCTTTTTCCTGGTGAATGTATCCAAATTCCTACAGGACCAATATGTCAGCTTTTTTTCCCAGTGTCCACTGTCACAAATGGCTGCAGTGAACATTCATGTGCTTGTCTCCTCTTGTAAATTAAGTTTCTCTTGGGTATATGTTTAAAAGTAGAATTGCTGGATAATAGGGCATGTGTGTCTTCCACTCTGTATTATGACATTGCTTTTCAATGCTTCGATCTTTTTCTTTTAGGTGCTGGGAATCCAGCCCAGATCTTTGTATATGCTAAACAGGCTTTCTACCATCGAACTGTATCTTTTAGCTACTTTACAAAGCTTTATACCAACTTGCATCTGGGTATGAGATTTTAGATTAGTTTTTTTTTTTTTTTTTGACACAGGGTTTCTCTGTGTTACAGAGCCCTGGCTGTCCTGGAACTTGCTTTGTAGACCAGGCTGGTCTTGAACTTACAAAGATCTTCCTGCCTCTGTCTTCTGAGTGCTGATATTAAAGGCATTCACCACCACACCCGGCTTGGGTATAAGATTTAAAGGCAGAGTGTGTAATTAACCAGCAAGATGTGGAAAATTACCAGCAGGCTATGAGATTATCTGCTAGTTGACATCCTTGCTATAGTGAATTATGTTAGTGCCTCATACAAACCCTTCAAGCTGGTACAGCCCTGGCCAAGTTGCTGTGTGTATTGGTTGCTAACGCTCCCAAACCCTCCCATGCCAGTGGTGGATTGCCTTCAACCTCCAGTGAGTCTGTCCCTGCTCCATCCATGAGTCCAGACATACAGTAGGCCTCTGTTCATCTTTGTTATTTTGTAGTGAGTCCACAGGGTAGAAAGAAAAAAATGAAAGCGAAGTAACAAGGCCACAGTCCTCATTTTCTTTAACCCTGACCCTACTAAACTTACATGGCAAAGAGAGATTTGGAGGGAAGAAGAAGAGGAAGAAAGGAAAGAGGGATGGGCTCTAAGGAAGATTCACCTCAAAGCTTCTCTTCAGGGAAGGCTTGCTGGAGGGCTGGATTCAGGCCAGTGTCTCTCTGTAAGTGAGGAGAATATTGAAAGACTTGCATCCTTCCCTGCTGGGAAAACTCTCTGCTTCCAGCATCCACCCACCCACTTGGTCCTTCATAGCTTTGTCTGTTTTCCTCTTGTCTAATTCCCAATTGTAGTCACACATTTTGTTTGTTAATGTATCTCCAGGCAAAGAACACTATCCAGTGTAAAATATTAACTCATTGTTTATTGAATAAGTTAATTAGTGAATCTCATTTATATACACAGCATTTTTAAAAAATAAGACACAAAAGAGAACCAGTGAAAATGGCTCAGTGGGAAAACAGCTTGCCAAACAAGCCTGATGACCTGAATTTGGTCCCCAGAATCCATGGGAGAAAGAGAGAATCAACTTTAAAAATTGTCCTCTGACCTCCACGTTCATGCCCAAATACATACTCTCTCTCACACACACATATAATAATAATAAACTTCATTATATTAAAATTGAAAAGACACAGAAGGCTTTAAGAGGATTCTGTTTTCTGACTCTTCCACAGCCTGTCACTTTCATGCACTTGTCCTTGATGCCAAACATGAAACCAGGGCCACATTTACCAGGACAAACCTCCTTCCTCTTTTCCCTCCTGACTCAGAGCCCTGGCTGCTCCTCCATTTCTGCAATTATCACACACCAGACAGGCACTGCCCACACTCTAGTCTGGGCCAAATTCTTCTCTCTCTTTAACTTCACACATACATTCTTAGAAACCTTCAACATGCTTCTCTGCAGAGGCTGGGAATGTGACTCAGTTAACAGTGTTTACTCAGCTTTCATGAAGCCCTGGTTTCAATTTCCAGTGCCACATAAAATGGAGGCAGCAACATATCCCTGTAATCCTAGCAATGGGGAGGTGAAGACAGGAGGAGCAGAAGTTCAAGGCTGTGCCTCAAGGCTAATCTAAGATACACGAAACCCTGTCTAAAAACAAAAGCCTCCTGGACCACACCTGTACCTTCTGTCCATCTAGGGCCACTTCTTCAGAAGTAGGGCCAACCTATCTGGACTTTATGTTCTTCCCAGACTCCACCCTCATATGGTTTGAATGAGAATGGCTCCCTTAGGCTCATATTTTTGAATACTTACACACACCCCCACCCCAACCCTCACCCTACTGCTCACCTGCCCTGTTGGTAGAATTGTTTGAGAAGAATTAGGAAGTGTGGCGTTGGAGGAGGTGTGTCTCTGAGGGTAGGTTTCAAAAGGTTTCAAAAGCCCATGCCTTACCCCATTAGCTCTCTCTCTTCTCTGCCTCATGCTTATGGATCAGACATAAACTCTCAGCTACTCCTCTAGTGCCAGCTCTGCCTACCTGCTGCCATGCTCCCTGTCATGATGGTCATGACTCACCCTCTGAACTGTAAACAACCCCCCAATAATTCTTTATTCTATAAGTTGCCTTGGTCATGGTGTCTCTTCACAGCAATAGAAAGTAACTAAGACATCTCACTTTTTCCACCTCCTTCCTTCTAGATATATGGTCTCCTCATCCACATGCCTACACACTGAACAACCAATGAATTATGCATATTTCTTCTTCTATGTATTTCTCCATTTTATATCCTAGTCCCCTTATGCCACCATCCTCCCTTTCTTTGACCCCTCAAGATGTCCTCATCCAAATCTCTAGAACTTGTAGATACCTTCCATGGCATCCTTATGAAACTTGGTAACAAGATGAGATTAAGGATCTTGAGGAGAAGTTCATCTTGTATTATAGGGGTTTATCTTCATATGTTAATGGCTTTTCTGTTAGTGAGATGAAATATAAAGGACAACTAATTTATATTGAAATGCTTATTTTGTTTTACTAGTTTGGTAGCTTCAGCCACTGATTACTTAGCCTTGTTTTGGGGGGAGGAATATGATGACACAGTATATCTTGGGATGGCATGTGATAGAAGAAGGCTAGTTACTCCATGGCATCCAGAAACAGAGAGAGACAGAAAGTCGTCCTAATATCCCCTTTAAGGGGACTTAACTTTCTCCCACTATGTTCACCTCTATTTTTTTTTAAAGACAGGGTCTTACTATATAGTCCTGGCTAGCTTGAAACCTATTATGTAGACCAGGCTGGCCTTGAACTCACAAAGATCTGCCTGGTTCTATCTAGGATTAAAGGTGTGCACCAGTAGGCCTACCTCTTAAAGGTTCCACTGGCTGGCAAACAAGCCTTTAACATTTGAGCATTTGGGAAAAAACTCATCCACACCATAGCAGGTCCTCACACACAAAAAGAGGGAGGAAAAAGAACCATAGAAGGATATATGATAACACATGTCTTTGTATATTTAGGAACAAGAAGGAGGAAGAGAGAGAGAGAGAGAGAGAGAGAGAGAGACCTGCAGTGTGGATGAGAATATAACCAAGGGGAGAAAGGAATGAGGGAGATTATACAATTATATTTTAATTTAAACATTTTAAAAGAAAAAATATACAAATAAATAATGAATAAACTTCTCAAATTTGACACACATAATATAAACTCCTTAAACATGCACATTCAAGAAAGTGAACAATATCCAAAATTGCTAAATCCAAAATAATGAACTTCAAGATACCACAGACAAGTACCTGAAAACTAAAAATGTAAACACTTTATAAGTAGACAGAGAAATGATGCACTATCAATAAGGGAGAAACCACTGGGTTCACAGCAAATTCTCCATCAAATACTCCAAGTCACCAGAAAGAAGTAGTGTGGTAAGAGACTTTTCAACCTACAGATTATATTCATTTAAAAAAGACTACAGGAATGAAAGAGAAATCAGAACATTCAGATGAGGGCAACTGTTGCCAGAAATCATACTCTGAAAGAATATGTAGGGTACCTACACAGACAGACAGTTAGCTCTCTCTCCTCTCTGCCTCATGCTTGTCAATCAGATGTAAGCTCTGAGCTACTGCTCCTGCACCATACCTGCCTGTCTGCTGCCACCTCCCACCATGATGGTATGGACACATCCTCTGAATCTGTAAGTTTCCACTAAATGAATTCATCTCTAAGTTGCCTTGGTCATGATGTTTTGTTGCAGCAATAGAAAGGTAATTAAGACAATTACTTTTTTGTAATTAATACAATTTTACATTCTTTCCAAGAACATAAAATAAGAAAGGTGGAAAAACTAGATCACTCATACATCAATGGTAGGAATTGTACAGCCATTCTAGAAAACAAATGGCAATTTCTTATGAAGCTAAACATGCAAATTTCCATGTCAATCAGCAATTGCACTCCTGGGCATTTACCCAAGAGAAATTATAAACACATAAAAAAAATCTGTATATAAATGTTTCTCTTGTAGTACACAGACTATAATGTTCAAATTAGAAACAAGCCAGATGTCCTTCAACAGGTAAATGAATGATTAAGGAAAAAATGTAACATCCACACAATGTAACCTAACTCAGTAATAGAAAGAAACAAACTATTAAGGCCTGGAGGTGGCAAAGGCCTTTAATCCCAGCACTCAGGAGGTAGAGGCAGGTGGATCTCTGTGAGTTCAAGGCTAGCCTGATCTATGAAGTGAGTCCAGGACAGCCAGGGCTTGACACACAGAAAACCTATTTTGAAAATCCAAAAAGAAAAGAAACAAACTATTGACTCATGCCTCAATACAGATAAATCTTCAGGAAATAGACTGAGTAAATAAAGCTACTCAAAGGTTACACACTAAGTGGTTTCACTCCTAGGACCCCTTTGAAATGATACAGTTATACACATTAAGAGCCTATTAAGTAGCTGCCAAGACATTGGGACATGGAGTTTTGAAGAAAGGAAAGGAGTCATGATAATAGGGCAACACATACACCCCCTATTCTGCAACTCACCTGTGATGTGATTATTGATAAGCTACACAAAACTAAGTGCACACACAAGAAACAGTGGAATAAGATTCGTGTACTGAGCTGGGTGGTGGTGGCAGCGAATGCCTTTAATCCCAGCACTTGGGAGGCAGAGGCAGGCGGATGTTTGTGAATTCGAGGCCAGCCTGGTCTATAAATTGAGTCCAGGACAGCCAGAGCTGTTACACAGAGAAACCCTGTCTTGAAAAACCAAAAACAAACAAACTAAGATTTGTGTATTGTATCAATGTCAATTTCTTGGCTACAATATTATGCTATATGTTACATAACTGGAAAAAAATAGATGAATACATATGAGGCTCATGGACCGTGCCTTCCCTGTTTGCCATACAGCATGGGGCTCATGGACTGTGCCTCCAGGGGACTTGGCTGAAGCGAGATAGAGCGTGTTCAAACCCCGGAAATCTCAAACTTGAGATGTCATGCCTCATCCTGAGAATGGAAGGTGTGGGGCAGAGCTCTCTCCCTGTTCCTGCCTGCCTCAGGAGCATGTGACACAACCCCAAAGTGGCTACATGTGATCAGTCATGTAAGCTTCTCCCTGTTATCTTTCCCGGTGTAAATAGAGCATTACCAAGATCCTAGTCCCATCCAATCACACACATTTACCCCCAAAACACCCTCCCCCCCGCTGCCCAATTTATTGCCTGTTCATGCAATAAATCCATCCATCATCTACTTTATCAAAGATCATCTGAGACTTGCTGTTTTAGAGGGCTATAACAGTTGAGAAGGAAGGACTTTTTCCTCCTTGAAGAATTTATCGCTGGATGGGCAAATCCACCTGCCTAGCCAGGCTAACTCTCTCTGGAACCTGTGCTCTGGTGCGCGGCGGACAGTGTGGCTTCCACAGCTGCCTTTGCCAGTATCTTTATCACAGGGGTATTTCCGGCGCCACTGCCTCAGGAGCCTGCGCCTCAGGATCACTGCTGTAGCTGCCTCCGAAGTTTGCTGAGATAATGTGCCTCGACCACCTGTTGGTTCAGAGTGAGCTGGTGGCTCCAAGATGCCAGCTACTCCCGAAAACAGTCACACGACCCCTCCAGGTCAGGTCAGGCTTATTCTGCTGTCTGACCCAATTTGGGAGCTCTGAGCTCCTTGGTGTTGCCCTGCCAGAACCCTCACTAAAAGAACTGACACTGCACCAGATAGCAGAAAGGGCCCTTCCCTCCTGCATGCTTGTCTCAAGAGCTTTTTTATGCTGGTAGGATTTGCTAAAGGAGGCCTACCTCCCAGCCAGAGACTGACACACCTGAAAGACACAGAACCCCATGTTTCTCCTCTTCTGCCTGGAAGCTGGTGGCACTCAAACCTTCCAGCTGAGAGACGTGGACTTCCAGCCCAGCACCAATCTGGGCTTCCCAGGGGGATGCAAAACTGTGGCAGGACACACTGGGGAAGAGCATCTGCTTTCTCTGTCATGATCCACTGCCCAGGCACACCAGAGAGAAACAGAGTGACAAATATACAGATTTATTGTTTTGTCTCTTACAACTTTATGTGAGGCTGGGTGTGGTGGCACACGCCTTTAATCTCAGCACTTGGAAGGCAGAAGCAGGTGGATTTCTGTGAGTTCGAGGCCAGCCTGGTCTACAGAGTGAGTTTCAGGACAGCCAGGGCTGTTAATGTCTCAAAAAAACCTTAAAAACAAAACAAAACAACAACAAAAAAAACCCTACAACTTTATGTGAATCTATCTCAAAATTAAAAAAATGAGTTCAAAGAAACCTCATTAGAAAGAAACCTAAAGGAATGTAGATACAGACAGATGATTTGAGGGAACACATCTGAGTAAACATTCATCCATGACTTCTTGGGGAGACATGAATAAATATCTGTTCACCCCAGATAGGACACCAATGGAAGACCAAAGAAATTATTGCACCCACGTCTAGCTTGGTGAACCAACCAGTTTACTGGACTCACTTCCAGGTCCATGGGTGAGGAGTTACATACAGAAATGTGGGTAATCCCTAAACAGCTGTACCATGGAAAAGTCCCACCTAACATGAATGACAGCTTTCCAAAGCCTGAATGGAAGAAGTCTTCCCTCCACTGCAGTTAACCT
Source organism: Lophiomys imhausi (assembly GCA_907164525.1). NCBI lineage: Eukaryota > Metazoa > Chordata > Mammalia > Rodentia > Muridae > Lophiomys > Lophiomys imhausi. Next base: position 2,319,714 of record CAJQZJ010014957.1, read on the forward strand.
TCCACCACACTTATACTCTAGTACCCCTGAGACCATGTATAGCTACAAGAGAGCAAGGTGGATGGAGAGGTTATGATCTTAGCCACTTTTACTAAGGCATGCCAATATGCCTGGTCTTCTTAAAGGTCTCTTGCAGGTTACCAAAACTGCTCTGATGGTAATGTGCATGCCATACCTGAAAGATGTAGTTCCATTCCTCTCCACTCTTCCTCTGCTTCTTACATGCCCCCACCCCCCATCTTCTGCAGTTTTATTGAGTTGAGCCTTGGAGTGGGCAACATGAATCTCTGCAGTAAACATCAACTGGTTTTCCAAGCAGAAAGAATTTTCCAAGGCAATTATTCCAGCAAAAGCAATAATATATGGTGGATGTAAACAAAAGTTTAGAAGCCAACTAGACAGAAACAACTCATCAAAACTCGCAGAACTGAATGCTACAAAGAGTACATTTTAAATAGGAATATGTAGTCTTAAAGACACATGGATTCACCAAACCTATCTAAACATTACAGAGATGATCCCCCCTCCCTTTTGCCCCCACCACCAATGACGTACAGGAGAGCTGTCCCTGCCCCTCACATGCTTCAGCACTGGAGAGAGCAGACCCAGAACCAGGGCTTTGACTTGGCCCACCCCAACATACACCCCATGGACGAACTGGTGGAATACATGATGAGACCAGTTCCACAGACCCAAAACTACAGGATTTCCATGACACAGGACAATAACAACATATCTGAGAGGAGTCCCAGTGAGGTTTCCATATTGACAAAGTAGTAAACACCAGAGGCCTCATACCAAACCAAGGAGTCATTATAATGAACATTTGCAAGCAAAAACATGTGGGCAAAAGGGAATATTGTGGGACACACTGGGACACACTACAGCTTCCACAATGAGATTTTTTTTAATGTGGGGGGAGGTTGCAGGGGAAGATGGTGGGCCTAAGGGGAGGTGGGAGATGAGAGGGAACAGGGTGCATGATGTGAAATTAACAAAATAAAAAATAATAATAAAAATGAAAAAAAAGAAAGGCTCAGTTGGTTACAGAGGGAACTGGGGGTCCTACTGGGTGGTGGACTAGAAAGCATTCATGTTACATTGTGGCGAAGAATCTGATTGCATTCTGCCCTGTCCTGAAAACATAAGTGAGAATGAGTTAAGAAGTAATGGACTAAGCTATTTTTAAAAAATGTGTGTCTTACTTGGTGTTTCATTGCTATGAAGGGACAGCATGACCAAGGTAACTCTTATGGAGACTAGAATTCTACACTGGGCAGAGCTTAAGCCTAGGCAACCACAAAGCCCACCCCCACAGTGACGCACTTCCTCCAACACGGCCACACCTCCTAATAGTGTCATTTCCTGTGGGACAAGCATTCAAACACATGAATCTATGGGGGCCAAACCCATTCAAACTGCCACAATGTGGATGTGTGTTTTGTCTGCATATATGTATCCCTGGTGTCCTCAGAAGTCCTGGAACTGGAGTTACAAATGGTTGTAAGCTGCCATGTGGGTGCTGGGAACTGAACCTGGATTCTTTGGGTGAGCAGCCAGTGTTCTTAACCACTCCAGCCCCTGGGCTAAGTAATTTTGTGGAGGAAATCATAAGAGAACAAACATATAGGTTGTTTGAGAGTCCAAATGCACAGCTATCGATCCTTGCACTTAACAGTTCACAATGAGCGTTGAAAGCAAAAGATAAGAGAAATGTGCACTTTAGAAGGGGAAGGAATGTGAACAAGTTTAAAATTAATGGCAAAGTGGATAAATGGCAATGGGGCCAACAGGCACATAACCCTGCCCCCAATGTGACTGGGCTCAAAAATGCTAAGGGGGTAAACATGCCCTTTCAGTCCCCCATATGACCTCTCCTGGAAACCAAATGGGGACAAACATGCATTTAAATGACTGGGCTGAGAAATGCCAAGGGGGCCAATGTGCCCATTTCTCCCCACTCCCATACCAGGTTTGGAAATGGCATGGGAGTCAACAGGAATATACACCTTCTATATGTCTTTTCTTGGAAATAGCGATTAGGGAAAACATGGCGCACGAACACACACACACACACACCTGACCAGACTTGGAAATGGCATGGGTGGTAAAATGCCCAAACAGTGCCCCATATGGCAGGTGTTCCAACATGTCTATAACCCTCCCCTCATATGATCAGGCTTAGAAATGGCGTGGGGCCCAAAATGCCCACACACTGTGCTCCCATAAAACTTAGTTCAGAAATAGCATAGGGACCAACAGACCCATAACACCATCCCCCCCCACAAACATGCTCAAAAATGGCATATGGGTCAATATCCATGTGCACCCTCTCCCCAATATGACTAGACTCAGAAATGGGGCCGACCTGTGCATATACCTCCTGTACTGGCTAGTTTTATGTCAACTTGACACATGCTAGAGTCATCTGAAAGGAGAAAGCCTTAATTGAGAAAATGCCTCCATAAAACCTATTTTTTTGTAGGATATTTTCTTATTAGTGATTAAAGGGTGTGTGTGGACCAGTCCATTGTGGGTGGTGCTATCCCTGGGGCTGTGGTCTTAGGTGGCACAAGAAAGCAGGCTGAGCAAGCCATGATGACAATGTTAATAAGTAGCACCCTTCCGTGGCCTCTGCATCAGCTCCTTCCTCCAGGTTCCTGCCCTTTTTCAGTTCCTGTCCTGACTTCCTTCAGTGATGGACTACAGTGTGGAAGTGTAAGCCAAAGAAACATTTTCCTCCCCAAGTTGCTTTTGGTCATGGTGTTTCATCATAGCAATAGTAACTCTAAGATACCTCTTTTTATGACCTGACTTGAAAATGGCCTGGGAGACAGCATGCCCATATGCCCTCCATATGACTGGACTCAGAAATTCCATGCAGGCCAACAAGAACAACAAGAGTGGCTTACAGGCAGTAGTCCAGCTAGTCCAGCAATGGCTGGCTACCAACAAAAGGGGTAAGAATCTAGTAGTTGTTCAGCCTATGAGACTAGATGTCTTAGCTGGTCTTCAGCATACACTGGAATCCCAAAGAGGTAGGCTCTAATGCTAATATTAGAGCCAAAGACCCAAGATGAAAGCTGTGTCTTCCTGTAGAGGGTCTTATTCCCTTATACTCTTCTCTCAGCCCCTGCACAAGCCCACTCCTGAAGACAGAGGGAGCTATTTCTCAATTCCAATCATGGAAGATGGAAGAGCAAATAGCCAGCAGCGATGGAAACCTGCCTAGAGGGGTGCTGTAGCGGTGGGAGAATGAGTCAATCAGCTGTCTGCTTTCTTCTCCACTCTTTCCCTTGAACCTTGCTTTGGAATGAGCTGGTGGTGACTGGGAGCTATGTGGATAGATTCGTAGATTCAACAGACTGAATTAGGGGAAGAAGAAACCCACCTACCACAGTTCCTTTTCCCAGAGTAAGCTGTGGGTGGTAGGAGCATCCCTGTCCATTTCCTCTTTTTTTTTTTTTTTTTTTTTAGGTTTTTCAAGACAGGGTTTCTCTGTGTATCAGCCTTAGCTGTCCTGGGCTCACTATGTAGACCAGGCTGGCCTCGAACTCACAGAGATCCGCGAGTGCTGGGATTAAAGGTGTGCGCCACCACGCTGGACCTCCATTTCCTCTTTTGAACTCAACCCAAGAACCAAGTAGAAAGAAAAGGCCACAGCAACTGGGTGGAAAAATCAGGAAGGAAGAAATTGCGGTGACGGTAGTATTCTAAGGGTGATGTCAGCTCTGGAAGCTGTGTGGCCAATAGCTAGAAATGCTGAGCTGGACAGCTTGCTTGGTTGGCTTCCACAGACTTTTAAGTTCTCTGATGGTCATCTGCACTCAGTGGAGAGAAGAAAGTCAATGGAGGCTAGAGTTAGCCTCATCATCATCCAGGAAAATGATAAGTTGTTTAGTAAGTTCCCAGAAGGACTGAACCCCAGTTGGGCATAGCAGTAAGTGGACCATGAATATGCTTTCATATTGCTGTCCCCATTCTCTTTGTTATCTTCCTCTCCTCGTTTCTTCTCTCCTATATCCTTGGATCACTTACCAAATAACTTCTCTGCATCTATGTCCCAATTTCAGGGTCAGTTCTTTAGAGAATCCACGAGAAGATGAGTGTCTATTTCAAAGGTGAATCTAAGCAGTTTGTGTCACTCCTGGGAGACTGTATCATTGCTGTTCTGCATCTGTAGCTGATCTGGACTAGGAAGTTCCCCACATATGAGCCTGACCACGTTATGCTTCAGGAATTCCGTGTTCTTTTTAGATGATCGGGCCTATGCAAGCACCAACAAAGCAGGTGAATTGTTGATGACTGGGAAAACAGAATCCCAGTCTTTCTCCTCCTCTGTTGGCCTGAAGATGGACACACAGCCAGGCGCAAAGTATCATGCACATGTGTGCCTCGGATTTCTCCCCAACACTAATACTTCAGTCATGTACAAATACCTTACACTGAGAAGCAATTGCTCTCTCTAGACACTACAGTGACAATCAGCAAGAGACTTCATGGCCTGCAAGGAGGGGAGTACTTTCAGGAGGGAGTTCTTTGCAAGGACTTGGGGAATCCAGAAAGATAAAACCTGGCCCTCACAGAAATGATGGGCTTATTCGGCTGGCCCAGTCTAAGAGGTTGAAGCATTGCATGACTGACCCTCAAGGGATCATTAAGAACTCTGGGTAATCAGCCGGGCGGTGGTGGCGCACGCCTTTAATCCCAGCACTTGGGAGGCAGAGGCAGGCGGATCTTTGCGAGTTCGAGGCCAGCCTGGTCTACAAAGTGAGTCCAGGACAGCCAGGGCTACACAGAGAAACCCTGTCTCGAAAAACCAAAAAAAAAAAAAAAAAAAAAAAAGAACTCTGGGTAATCAAACAGCCAAATGACTGTAAGACATTTTTCTAAAATACTGGTTATATTACTTCCTCATCTGTTGCTGTGGTAAAATACCATGACTAGACAACGTATAGAAGGAAGTGTTTATTTGGCTCTATAGTTCCAGAGGGTTAAGAGTATGGCAGGGAGGTATAACTGTGGGAGAAGGAAGCTGAGAGATTACATCTTTTATTTTGAGCACAAAGCAGCAAGAGCAAAATCTAAAAATCCCACACCAGTGACCTACTACCTCTAGCAATAACCTCTCCAAACTGTTCCACCAACGGGGGACCAATTATTCAAATACACGAGCCAGTGGGCCACGTTTCTCATTTAAACTACCACTCTCTGGGTGAGAGGGTGAGCAGAGTAAGCTGCTGCCCCCTCCAGTCACCATCCAGAAAGCTGTTGTCTCAAAACAGTTACAATCCTGTAAAATTTGATGTCCTCTCCTTTTCAGGGGGATCTTGGAGAACTTTCAACTGAGTAGGGCAAAGTTTTTTAAGATGGGTTGAGAATAAGGAAAACACTTTAAAGGACAGAGAATGTAGGAATTATATGGGGGGGGATGAAGGAGTCAATCTATTTTTTATAAGGAATTTTTTTATTAGGAACTCCTAATTAATTTTTAATAGAACATCTTTAATTTTTAAAAATTTATCACTAGTGTGTGCATATGTACATATGTATGATGTGTGTGTGAGGCTGTGGGGGAATGCATGTGTCACCGTATGTACGTGGAGATAAGAGGACCTCGTTCAGGAGTCTGTTTTCTTCCTCTGTGGGGTCCCAGGGGTCAAACTCAGGCCATCAGATTTGTGTATCAAGCACCCACTGAGCTGTCTTCAAGGCTGATTGCTATTTTCAGTTTTTAATCACCAGTGTTGACACTCTCATTTTGAATAAATATGTCCTACCAAATGACAGAAGTATGTTTAAGGCCATTTCAGAAACTGTTGAATGTTGTGTGTTCACAATTAAGACTGCAGTGAAGTTGTGTGATGCGAAATGGTTAGGGATGCCAGGGATATTCCAGATCCATTATGTGTTTGCTTTTGAATGAATTTTCGACTGTTGCATTTTCAGAAAACTTTTACTATTTTGGTAAGTTTTCCGTGACATTCAGGGTGGCTCACTATCCACAGTTTGGGAAGTTACACCTTAAATAGTTTCCTCCATCCTCAACCTCTCCCACCTCAGAGGTAAATTCATCATGGCTGATGAAGCTTCATTGATATGTCATCATCTAGAGCCACAGTTTACATTAGGGTTCACTATTTTTTTAAGTGTTTAATACTTATTTGATATTCTATATAAACCATGATACACGCCTTCAGTGGTAGAAAGCAGCATCCTTAACATAGGGAATTCTAAATAAAATAGCATTGTCAAGAATAGACAGTTGCTTCCTGACGTTTAGACATTGTCTGTAACAACCCAGTGAACACAAATTGAAACACAGGTGAGTCTTCTTGTTTCTGAGATGGTGATAGACTTTTCCCAGTGTTTAAACATATCCATATGCCCAGTTATATAAAGCTAAGTATAAAACCATTTAATAGGTTTGAGGTAACATCCTCATCTTTGTGGAAAGTAGAACATTACTAATCCCATCTTATCTTGAGAAAGGGAGAGCAGTGATAGTATGTAAGCAACTGGATTGGTTTTGGTTTTTTTTTTTTTTTTAAAGATCATATCCACTTTGCTACAGATCAGTTTTACTTAAATCAAGACTGTCCAACAAAAACATTGTTGGCCATTCATGATCTGAATTTTGGCATATGAATTAAATTATGGTACACTTTAAAAACCATGAGACATTTGTTTTGTAATAAATAAGGCAGTGGAATTACTTATTAGTAGCCTTTTTAAGATAAGCTATTAGGTCTGCCCTTTCTCCTTTCTTCTTAATTCCATCGAAGATCATTTGTGTTCCAGGGATGTCCCTTTGGGGATCCTCCAAATACTCCATCAGTGTATCCTCTCCCCAGGCGATGCCTTTGTTCTTGTTGGCATCTGTGTAAGAGAATCCAGAGATCCTACCTGTCTTCCACCCAAAGAGACCATGGAGATTTGGTCCTGTCTTGTGCTTGCCTCCCTTTTCCACAGTGTGATGCTGGGCACACTTAAATCTTCTTTCTTTTCTCAACATCACCCATTAAAAAAAAATTCGCTCACAAATGTTACCACCCAAAGATGGATACCCCACTCTCTCAGGGTTCACCCTTGTTGACATACATTCCACAGGTTTGCACAAATGTGTGACTTGTATTCACCATCACTGTATCACATAGAGAATTTCCAGTGCTATAAAAATTCTCTGTGGACTTTAAAAGGAAGCAAGTTTTTTTTTGTTTGTTTGTTTTGTTTTTTTCTGTGTTGTTAGATAAGTGTTGCTTTTCTAGTAGAGGGACCAGCAGCAACAGTTGCAGAGAGTGAAACAGCACGGTGCTGGTCTAGAAATTGCTGGAAAATAAGGTACAAGTGCCAAACAGGGCAGAGAAAATGAAAAAGCCAGACACAGAAGATTTGCACATCAAGAGAATAAATTTTTAAGAGAGAGAGAATAGATTTGTATGAGAATAGATTGAGAAGTCTGCAAAAGCCCAGGGGAAAGGTGAGGAGTTGAGGAGGTCTGGTTTATATCAAAGTGAAAGTATCATCAAACCTGTGTCCAAAAGGCCTTCCCGGTAATTCCCCGGGATTAAGAGCAAAGATGGAGAATCACCTGGCTTCCTAGTTTAAGGGGCAAGGGAGGAAGTGGTCTCAGCAGGTTGGTTCAGAATAACCTTTATTAGAAGAGAGAGTCCCAAGACAGTGGAGGGCCATTTTCAGGCTTAAAGTAAGAGAGCATCAGCAGGGACAGAGCGTCATCTCAGAGACAACATGACCAGACCTTGAAGAGAGAGGGAGAGTCTGCCCTTCTAAGGCTCAGAGAGGAGCCTCATCAGAAGAGACAGCTTCTGTGGAAAAGTAGAAAACAGAGCTGCCACGTACAGCATGACAGGCATCCAAAAAAGATAATCTTTAGATCACCCCCAAACAAGGCAGATTTTTTACAGTATTTTTGACGTATTCTTAATGATGATTTCATACATGTATGCAATGTATATTTATCATATCTACCCCTCACTTTCCCCCACTTCCCTTGAACTCCCCAGTCTATCTCCTTCCCACCTCTGTGTATTCTCTCTCTCTCTCTCTCTCTCAACTCACCTCACTGAGTCTAATTAGTACTGCCCACAAGGGCATGGTGTGGTATGGAGCATATGGGCAACATACCAGCCAACAGTCTTATACCTAAAGAAAACTGACTTCCCCTTCCCCAGTGTTAGGTCCTGATTTCCAGGTTCTCCCAGCATGCCTCATTTTCTACCTGTTAGAGGGCATGTCCCGCCCCCAGAAGCCTTTTCCTATATAATCCGGACATTTTGGGGGCTCCCATTCTCTCCTGCTCTTCCCTGCTGTCTCTCTCCTTCCCTCCATCTCACTCCCTGTCTCTCTATCTCTGTCCCTCTCTCCTCTCTCTCTCTCTGCACCCCCTGGCCCGCATGCTGTTTCTCTTTCTCCCTCTTATACCCAATAAACCTGCCTTTATATCTCTTAATTTGGCCTGAATTGGATCATTTCACCAGTGGAGAAAAAACATCAATTAACGATAAATCACACAGCAGCCATCAACTGCCAAGAGCTTCTCAGGGGTGGGGCCTCGTGGACCCTTCCCCCATCCACGCTGGAATGTTCACTGGGCTAAATCTTGTGCATGTAAGCACAGCTGTTGTAAATTCACAAGTGCTGTGGCCGTGTCATGTTCAGAAGAAAGCATTTCATAGCATTACTTTGTATCCACTGGCCTCTGCATTCTTTTTGCCCCTCTTACATGATGTTCTCTGAGCCTTGGGGTAATAACACATGTCTTGGTTAGGACTGAACATCCAATAGTCACTGTGCTTATCTCTTTGACCACTTATGAATTTCTGTATTAACTGCAAACAGGAGGTTCTCTGTCCAATCCTGGGAACAGCACTAATCTATGGGTACAATCATAAATATTTAGAACGCAGCTTGACAACATGAACATTCAGCAGATCAACAGTACTTAGGTCCCCCTAGGGCCTGTTACCTCCCAAGCCATTGGCTTTTGACCAGGCTTACAGTATCAAGTATGAATCCCTTCCTGTAAGGCAGGTCTCAAGTCCAATCAGAAACATCGTGCAGATCTTGACTGAAAGATCAGTACAGTAGCATGTAAGAACCTGTGCTGGGTAAGACCATTTGTTTTAGTTTGCCTTCTTCTGTTGTGGTAAAACACCATGGCCAAAACAATGTGGGCAGGAAAGGGTTTGTTTGGCTTACACTTCCTGGTAACAGTCCATCACTGAGGGAAGGCACAACAAGAACTCAAGGCAGGAATCAGAAGGAACTGACGCAGAGGCCACGAAGGAGCGCTGCTTACTGGCTTGCTCAGCCCGCTTTCTTTTTTTTTTTTTTTTTTTTGGTTTTTCGAGACAGGGTTTCTCTGTTGAACAGCTCTGGCTGTCCTGGATTCGCTTTGTAGACCAGGCTGGCCTCGAACTTGCAAAGATCCGCCTGCCTCTGCCTCCCAAGTGCTGGGATTAAAGGCGTGTGCCACCACCGCCCGGCTCTCAGCCTGCTTTCTTATACCACCCAGGACCGCCTGCTCAGGGATGACACCACCCACAGTGGTTTGGGCCCTCTCAAATCAGTCATGAATCAAGAAAATGTCTTCTAGACTGTCCTGAAAGCATTTTCTCACCTGAGGTTTCTCTTCCCAGATAGCACTAGCTGTGTGAAGATAAACAAAAACAAAACAAAAAACAAACTAACTAACAAAGCCTCTAGCTAGCACAATCACTGACATCTTTTCCATGGGAGATTCCTGACTTTTACAGGTTTACGGTAGGTAACAGGTGACAACTGCTAACAAGGATTGGGCCAGCCCACATCAACATTAATCAAGAATACGCCTCATAGATTACCCCCAGGCCATCTTGAGGTAATTCTTCAACTGAGGTTCCCTCTTCCCAGACAACTCTAGTTTGTGCTGTGCAACTCCTTCTCTTTTGAATCTCATAAAAGAAAATCTCAGACAATAACCCAAGCCCTTGAGTGTCTTCACTCACATGGCCTGCAACGCGTTCCCTTGCGATATGTGTGTCCTGATTTTTTTTAATTTTTCTTTTGGCTTTGCTCCAAATAAAGTTTTCTTGCTATTTTTATAAATCTGTGTGGGCTTTTTTCCCCCCCAATTCCTTGAATAAGAGACCAAGAACATGTGAAAGCATTGTAGCCTAGCTTCAGGTAACATCTGCCTTAGCCTATGAGCCAAGGTGAAGGAATTAGGTAGGACTTTAAGCTGGCAGCAGTGAGGGGAAGGAGCTGAAGGCCGCAGCACAGCAGGGCTCCTGAGAGCAGAGGGAGAAGAGGGAGAGGGAGGGGAGATTGCCCACAGGTGTGGCCGGAATTTTGGGAGGAAGTTGGGCAGTGGGTCTGTGATATATTCATTGAATCCTTGTTTTCACTTCCCTTTTCCTAGGAGATTTATGGTTTGCCAAAGCAGGAGGAATGGGCTGGTAGGCATTTTCCATGATGAATTAAGCCACAAACTATTTATGATTTATGTGAAGGATCCAGAAGGGGAGGGAGTGATACCTCCCAGGGAACTGGGGAGTATGTTAAGGGAGGCCTGAAGTGCAGTGTCTACACACCCTGATAAAAGAAGCCTTAGCAGTGATGGCTTTGAGAACTGCTGGGTGCTTCCACTGATCTGTTAGAACTTTGGCCTTGCTATTACAAGAAGGGCTCAAGCCGGTCGTAGCGCCCCACGATCTCTGAGTTCAGGACAGTCAGAGATACACAGAGAAACCCTGTCTCAAAAAAACCAAAAAGAAGGAGGAGGAGGAGGAGGAGGAGGAGGAGGAGGGCGGCTTAGGGCCCCACATCCTGAGTCAGTTTGTTCGTAGGGTAGAGTAGGAGCTGGGGGCCCAGAGTAGTGGGTAAATGTAATTAAATAAAGGACGGATTGTTTCTTGAATATATGTCCAGGCACTGGGTCTACAGGAGGAACATATAACTGGGGGTACCCCAGCTTTGTGGGCTTGTGCTGTAGAACCCGGCTCAAGACTGTTAAAATTGTTCACAGTGACGGAAAACACCAAACAGCTGAGAAGCTGTATGACCCTTAACCAGCTAGCTCAGCATCAGAAATCAAACCTCGGGAAGAGCGCCGCGCCTGCGCTTTGCAGACAATGAAGCCGCGCGCCCCCGGTGAGAGGGCGGGACTTGCCCGGGCATCCGGGTCCCACACCCCGCCCCCGCGGCATGAATGAGAGGCGCGGCGCCAGCCCCTCCCCCGCCGGGCCCGCCCCTCGCTGGGGCCGCAGCTAGCAGTCCCTACCGCCAGCTCAGCGGCTCGCGGCTCCGGGTCGCGGCTCGCTAGCAGTCCGCCGCACGAAAGCTGCCGCCGGGCGCCGCCGCCCGCACGCCCGCTACCCGCCGCCCCGGTGAGTGAGGGGAAGCCAGGACCTGAGGGCCGCGCGGCTGAGGCTGAAGCACAAGCTCCGCAGGTCCGCCCCTGGGATGCTGAGGGCTGCGCGCCGGCCTCGCACCCGCTCCGAAACCGGGGGGCCGCGGGGCAGTCGGCACAGACCCGCACCAAGGGCGGCGCGGGCTGTCACCCGGAGGTCACCTCGGGCTGGGCCCGGGCGGGGGGAGGCGGGACGGACGGAGGATGAAGGAGCCGCTGCCTACGCCTCGGTGGTGGGGAAGGACGCGCATCTCGGGGACGCGGTATGGCAGTGGTTTTCTGGTCCCGGGCCACTCCTTTCTTTGTGGTGCTTGTCTAGTCCCTGGTCGTCACACTGTGCGAGGCACACGGAGACCTCTTTCATTGACTTTCTTATTATTGAAAGTCATGTGGAGGCCTCATCATCTGTGGGTGGGGGGCGTGCGTGCACCCACATGCCAGAGAATTAATGACCCTGCTTTGTTTCCGGAGACCCAAGGGATACCCGCCTGTCCTGTGAAATGAGACGGTCTGAGATGCTCTAAAAGGGCACAAGGAAAAGAAGTGTAACGATAACTTCATCTCTATCCGTTGGTCCCTGGTGTTATTTCAGATAACAGCTTTTTTTTTTCTTTTGGATGTTTTTTCTCATTGTAAAACCAATGGGTATGTGCATTCTAAGTGTGAGTCTGCATTCTTATATCTCTGTGCGTTTAGAACACTTTGCTTTTAGGGTTAATGATGATATATTTATGTGTCGGAGTACGCCAACATCCAGAACATTGCTTTCTGGGCTTAGTTCATTGATAATGGGTGTTTGTACTTGGGTATATCTATAGGAATACTCCCGATCTAGGGCACTGCTTTTTCCACTCTTCAGTACAGATAGGTGTGTGTCTTGCTTTTCTGCTTTAATAAGAGGTGGTCTAGCAGGTTCTTTCCACCTCCTTGTCTGTCAGGTCGTCGTCCGGTTCCCCTCCCAGCCAGCCACGCTTTGGCAAAGGTTTTATTGCATATTACCCAGGCGTACACCCTGGCTTTGATCTGAATTTTCGTGTGTTTGGTTGTGCAGCCAGGCTGAACTGATCATCTTATACGACTACCAGAAAACACCTTTCTTCCCCCATTGTTTGTCATCACCCCCACCCCAAGAGGGTAAGAAGCACCGCTGGGTTCCGTAAGCTTTGACCTGATAGGACTGTCTGCCTGTTCTCTTAGCCAGTTGAAGAGGTGATTAAGATAGTAGCCACCAGGTGTGGCTGCAAACGCCTTTAATCTCATTCCTGGGAAGGAAGAGGCAGTAGGATCTCTGTGATTTCAGGGCCAGTCTGATCTACATAGGAATTTCCAGGCCAGAACTACATAAAGAGACCTTGTCTCAATAAACAACAAACAAGCTTTTCCTTGTTATTTTGTTTTAAGCAAATTATTTGAATTTTAGAAGATAGTTATTACTCTAGTTGGATAAGAATATTTTGGGTTTTTTCCCCCTTCTAATTTTGTAGAGTGAAAGGCACATTTCTGAAATATCTTTGTTATGATCTTTTGGCTCAAAATAGTGGTGGTGAAAAAAAACCTGAACTTATATGAATTGAGTGGGTTCAGTTTTCTTTACGATTCTCTTCATGATTACTTATTTTTGAGTCACGTATATTTTCATTCCTAGTAAAATTTCAGTACAAAATGACATATAGACTTTAACAACATCTGTTTACATATAGACTTCCTGGTTAAAACATTTGTTTTTAATTTGAAGGAAATTTTCCACTGGTTGGATGACAATACATTTTTGTTAATAAAACTTTTGCCTTATGCATTTTTCCTGAACTGCGGGTCACAAACCGATATGGGACTGAATGTGGGAGTCACAAAAATTAGCAATCAAAAGTTTCAGTGATCAAAAATTAATTCAAGGACCTGGAGATGTAGTTTAGTTGATGGAGTCCTTGCTTAGCATGTACAACACCTTGGGTTTGATCCCTTGGACGGAATAAACTAGATTTGGCGGCCCATACCTGTAATCCATTTCCCTTTGGGACATTGGAGGCAAGAGGATCACATTGGCCATATAGTGAGTTGGAGGGCTGCCTGGGATACAAGAGACCCTGCTAAAATAATAATAATTATTATTCACAATCAAACACATACTAGATCTGAGATGTCCTGGCATCACTGACTGGTGTGCCCATGCAGTGGACTTCACTGCAGGCTTGCTTCTGAATATGTTTGGCACCTCACATGCTGTCACACTACACTGTGCCATTGAATGCTACCTGGAATGCCTCCACTCAGATTCTACGCTATTGTCTGTTAGAATTACAGTGGTTTTGTTTGTGAACACAGAAGGTTTTACGATCTTATAGAAACGTAAAGGTTTAAAGCTGGGTGTGTGGTCAACACCTTTAATATCCCAGCACTCAGGAGGCAGAAGCAGGTGGATCTCTAGGACAGCTGGAGCTACTAAAACAATAATAGTTTAATAAAGGGGGAAAAAGGGCTTAATGTTTTCTCACTGTTATTCCTTTCAGCATGTAGGTATAAAATTACTGTATCTGAGGCTCAAGAGATTGCTCAGTGATTATGAGGACTTGCTGCTCTTCCAGAGGACCCAAGTTTGGTTCCTAACGCCCACATGGGTTGCTCTCAGTCACCTGTAACTCTAGCTCCAGGGCATCCAATATCCTCTTCTGGGCACCTGCTCTGACAAGTAAATTTACATACCCACACAGAAGTGGTGGCATTTGCCTTTAATCCCAGTAGAGACTGGTGGATCTTTGAGTCTGAGGCCAGCCTGGTCTATAGAGCGAGTTCCAGGACAGCCAAGGCTACACAGAAAACCCTGTCTTGAAAAAACAAAACAAAAAACATAAGCACCACCAACAAAAAACTTTAAAGGAAGAGAAAAATATGGATTGTATTGTATTTAAGTATTCATCTTTTTTTGTTTTGTTTTTGTTTCTGAGACAGTCTCACCGGATAGACCAGGAACTCACTATATAGATAAAGATAGCCTCATAGAGGTCTATGAACCTGCCTCTACCTCACAAGTGGTAGGGTTAAAGACACCCACAACCACACCTGGCTTGAAACAGCAATTTTTGAAAAAGCAAATATTCAGGAAGCAGTGGCAGGCAGATAGATTTCTGTGAGTTCAAAGCCAGCCTGTAGGGAGTTCCAGGCCAGCCAGGGTTGGCTGAGACCCTATCTCAAAACAAAAGCAGTTTGAGTTGCTAACTTAAATTTCATCCAAAAAAAAATCATTATTTGAACTTTAGCTTGGGATTAGATTTCCAACAACTTCAGATGATACATCCCTATATTAGTTATTTTTGTCACCGCTGTGACAAAGTACCTGACACAAATGACATAAGGAAAAGTTTGTTTTGTCTGAACACTTGAGGGCATCATGTCCAGGACAGGCAGCTGGTCACATTGTGTCTGGTTGGGAACCAGGGAGAGTAATGGCTTGTGGAGACATTGCCATTCACACTCAGAATGGGTCTTTTCCTCTTTTTAGTTCTTTTCTTTTTCAAAATTAATATTTTCCTGTCTTATGTGTTTTCCTGCAAGTTTGTCTGTGTGCCAGTGTGTTTGCATGGTGCCAGAGCATCAGATTCTCTGGAGCTGGAATAGCAAAATACCATTGTCAGTGGCCATGTGGGTGCTGGGAATTGACTCCCAGTCCTCTTGAAGAGCAGCCAGTGCTTTTAACTGCTGGGCTATTTTTCAGGCCAGTATTTCTTCTTCAGTCCAGCTTTGGGGGCAGGGGACACCTTTATAGACACACCCAGTGGTGTGTTTTCATGATGAGTCTAAGTCCCATCAAGTTGAAAGTCAACATGAACCATCCATCACAGGTCTTAAACATACTTCTTCCAGTTTGTACTGTGTATTTATATACAGCAACATTTTGGCTCTGACATTATAAAGTCAAAAGATCAGTTACCTCTGAAAACCATGACTGCTCTGTGCAGTATCATATTTAACCACATTTTAATTCTCTATATAAAAGTAAACAAGCATATCCATATCAATATACAAAATTGCCCTTGTTTTTAATATGTGGTAAAGTTGTGTATGCTAAAAAGTTATTTTAAAGTAACATTCTTTTAAATTTATTGTTAGTAAATGTTTAGTTTAATTTTAAACCAATTTTATATTCCTATATTCCTGAGGTCACATAAAAACATTTCTTGGGTGAAGGGGGATGAAAATAGAAAAATGGCCCTCCCTTGGATGACTAAGAAGATTTTTTTAAAAGACCTTACATTAGTAAAGGCTAACTTTTATAATTTGATAGGTTTGGGTTTTACAATGTAGAATACATTGTTTTCCTAGCAGGGTTTCTCTGCATAGCCTTGGCTATCTTGAAACTCCCTGTAGACCTTGCTGGCCTTGAGCTCAGAGATCCACCTGCCTCTGCCTCCCGAGTGCTGGGATTAAAGGTGTGCACCCTAGACCACCACGCTGAACTTTAATTTTTGTTTGTTTTTCGACAGGGTTTCTCAATGTAGCTTTGGCTATACTGGAACTATCTCTGTAGACCAGGCTGACCTCTGCCTCCCAGCTGAACTTAAAATTTTTAAGAGTGACTTAATGACTTGTTTATTTCTGAGGCTGTAAAGGTTTAAGATCTCAGACAGAAGCCCCTCCCTTCCCTTTCACCAGCTCTAGAAAACTGTCCTTAGGACTCATGCTGTTGTCTTCCTCATACCCTCCTCCTGCTTTCTTGGTCTCTCTCTCTCTCTCTCTCTCTCTCTCTCTCTCTCTCTCTCTCTCT
>CAJQZJ010014957.1:2335892-2368957 GCA_907164525.1 Lophiomys imhausi
TCTCTCTCTCTCTCTCTCTCTCTCTCTCTCTCTCTCTCTCTCTCTCTGAGACAGGGTTTCTCTGTGCAACAGCTCTGGCTGTCCTGGACTCGCTCTGTAGACCAGGCTGGCCTTGAGCTCACAGTAATCCGCCTGCCTCTGCCTCCTGAGTGCTGGGATTAAAGGCGAGTGCCACCGCGCCCGGCTTTCTTGGTCTCTTATCCCTTCACTACTCACAGTTCCTGTATTTGTGCCCTCTCTCTTACATCGTTAACTTTACACAGGTCCCTCCATGTCACACAGAAGCATGTTCTCACTTTCATCTTTAAAAACAAAATGCCAAATGTCATAAACTTAGTTTCTCTCACAACAAACAATCCCTTCTGTTTTATCTGATAGTTAAATGTCTCATGTGTTGGGGCCAGTCATGGTAGTGCACACCTTTAATCCCAGCCTTGGCTATCCTGGACTCACTCTGTAGACCAGGCTGGCCTTGAACTCACAGAGATCCACCTGCCACTGCCTCCTGACTGCTGAGATTAAAGGTGTGCGCCACTATGCCCGACCTTTAGTTTTTTGAGACAGGGACACACTATATAGCTTCAAACTTGTGCTTCCTCCTGCCTCATTCATGTAAGTAGTAGGATGACTAGTGTGTTCTGCCACATCTAGCTTTGGAAAGTTTCTTAACCTCTCATTTATCTTCATTTGTATGATGAAAATAATAATAGTACACAGTCCATTTATTTGTCCAGTGGGCCAAATGAGATAATGAAAAATTCAATTTTGGTATTTGGAATGGAAGTGAACTCAATGAAAAGTTGTTGCAACCTTCTTCAATCTGTACTTCACTGTAACATAATATTTTTAATACCTTAAAATAATTACATTTATTTTGTGTAGGTGGTATATCTGCCGTGAGATACATGTGGATATCAAAGAACAACACACAGAGACCCATTCTTTATTATCATGTGGGCCTCAACGGTTGGACTCAGGTCATGATGCATGGAAGGCTAGCACCTTTACCTTCTGAACTCTCTCTTTAATATTTTTTGTTTAAAATTCTTTTTTTTTTTTAAAGATTTATTTATTATGTATACAGTGTTCTGTCTGCAGGTATATCTGCAGGCCAGAAGAGGGCACCAGATTTCATTATGGATGGTTGTGAACCACCATGTGGTTGCTGGGAATTGAACTCATGACCTCTGGAAGAGCAGCCAGTGCTCTTAACCGCTGAGCCATCTCTCCAGCCCTGTTTAAAATTCTTATATCTTTCAAAGATATGTTGGTCATAAATATGACCTATTTAGTTTTCTTTTCCTTTCTCTCTTCCTCTTCTTCCCAACCCTCCAATTTCTTGCCTGCCTGTCCCCCAGATTATATCATGTGATAGGTTAGTAAGATGGTCTACAGTTGACAAATGAACAGCATATAGCACTATGTAGCATTTTGGTCAATTGATAAATTATTTTGATCATTTTATAAAATAGTTTAATTTTGGGAGCTGGAGAGATGGCCCAGTGGTTAAGAGTACTGGCTGCTCTCTTCCAGAGGACCCACGTTCAATTCCCAGCACCCACATGGCAGCTCACAACTGTCTGTAACTCCAGTTTTGGGAGATCTGGCACCCATACACAGGTACTTGCAGGTAAAACACCAATGCCCATAAAAATAAATCTTTTTTTTTTTAAGTTTAATTTTGAGCCATGTAATGTTTATCTGACTTGCTCAAAGGTTCCTTCTTCATGTTACTCTACATTGTTATTTAGTAGTTTTGTATTCCTTTTTGAAATAGTGTCACTGTTGTGTAGCCGCGGTGGCCCGGTCTCCCTATGTTAGTCAAGCTGGCCTCCAGCATGAAAGAGCCTTCCCGTTTTTGCCACCTGTGTGCTAAGATTATAGTCATGTGCTAAAACTTTGAAATGCCAGTGTGTCATCAAACATTATTTATTTAGTTATTTGAGACAGTATTTAAAGTAGGCTAGGCAAGCCTTGAACTTTCAAGCCTTGATCCTCAGTCTGCCTCACCAAGTGCTAGGGTTATATAGATAAATGCTGTCATACCTGGCAAACAGGTTTTTTTTCCCCAAATAACTGTAAGATGTTCTCTTTACTTGCTAACAAGCTAGGCAGAATGATAGATGTAGCAGTTCAGCATACTTTGAGAGCCACACGGAGGATATAGGCAGACTATAAAAGTCACACTAAAAAGGGCTAGATCTTACTGGACTTAAAGGATTTGTTTCTGTGTTAAATGGATTTGTTTTCCTTTTTTAGTTTACTTTCTTATTATTTGTCTTGATGCTTTGTTTTGTTTTGTGTTGCAAGTCTCCTTAACAACCATGGGCCTTTTCAAGCTAAAACTGAGGGTGATTTTTAGTTTTAGAAATTGTTTCTTGAATTAATTTGGTAGTTACTCTACTTTCTTATCTAGATGCATGATGGGAACTTATAATCTGAGCGTCTCAGACCTCAAAATGTAGTGCTGTATAAATTGTGGTCTTAAAAGAACGCCAGATGGTTGGAAAGGAATTGCGAGCACTCCAGCTAGTGCTGTCCTTTGAAAGCCAGCTGGATAAACCTTCTCTGCTCTGAAGTAAGGACTAGCCACTTTGTTCCATGACAGCTGTCCCATGAATAGCTGGCTAGTGGCCTTACTTTGGGTTGGCCACTCTTGGAAATCCAGCCTGAACCTTCCATCTACCCTAAGGATAATCAGGCCAAAGAGTGAGTTGTGCCAGGCCTCGGTCTGTGGTGTCTGCTTCAGGGAGTGTTAAAGAAAAGAAGCCACTGCGGGTGACCCTGTGTTATGAGATCACTTTGGGAAAGCTTACTGCAATATACACCTCTATGAATTCAATGCTGAGGGTAGAAGGACTGGTTGTCAATAGGAGTGAATACTTTTACATTGACTGGGACTTCCTCCAACTTATCACTTTTCATTTAGTAACATTTCTTAAAATGAAGTTTGCTTGCTATTTTCATCTTTATCTTCTAAAATTTGGGTCATTTGGATTAGTACATTTTTTTTTTTGCCCCATTATAAAGTTTATTTCTTTAAACCTTAGGCTTCAATAGAAGGCAAATTATTTATATCTTAAAATTTATCTCATTTTATTTACTAGTGTTGTCCTGATGCTTGTACCAGGCATTTCCTTATATCCTTTAACAAATTTAATATATTAGTTTAATTGAGGACAAAAGAAGTATAAGTGTGGTACTGCCAGTATGAACACATATCTGATGATAGTTATCTCTTGGATTCTCAACATTAGAGGCCTCATTCATACTTCACATTCTTTAATGATTGGCCAGTTTTAAAAGAGCTGGTGCAAAGTGAATGATGGAAAGGAAGAAGGGGTCAACTCTTCAAGCCATCAAGTTCTGAGATTTCAGGGGTGTGGAGTGTGGTGGGAAACATTGTCTAAAACATAATTTTTATCATGTGGAGGTTTATGGAATATTGGTGGGCAAACTACCCTTGACAAAAAAAAAACCCTGTTTCTCACAATAGTATGTTGTCTTAATTTTTTTTAATTGGAAATTGAATGGTTCTGTATTTCTTGTTTGTTGAGTTCATCTAAACAAACAAACAAAAAACCATTATGAATTACCTACACTTCTTTTTATTCTCTCCCAAATCTGACCATGTGAAATTATGCTTTGTGCTTCAAACTTCAAATAGGATCTAGCCTCTACAACTTGGACTGAATTATGTGCATGACTATAATTAAAGTTTCTTTTGGTTTTTCTATTTTGTCTCTGAAAACAAGCCCAAATTAATGTCTGTCTGTCTGTCTGTGCATCTATTGACACAGGGTCTCACTATGGAGCTCTGGATGTCCTAGAACTCTCTTTGTAGATGTAGATTAGGCTGAACTCAAACTCAGTGCCTCCCAAGTGCTGGGATTACAGATATACACCACCACACCTGGCCCAGAAGGAAATTTTGAAGATTTTTTTTCTTTAAATCATAAAGCAATATCAACATCTACAGATTACTTCATGCAAAATCTTATACCTCTATTAGTCTGCACTGAAAACATTGTATATCTGTAGTATTACAGGTATTTATTTCTTCCTTACAACTATGCTGCAATTATTTATTGTTCATGGGTGATAAAATTAATGATCAAAGAAGTAACCTCTTGAGGTTGACCAGTCAGGGGCCAGAGCACAGACATGTCCATAACCCATCTCCTGTCAGAGTGTGTGAGCTGCCAGCTCCAGGAGAGTAGTCAGATACAGTGCTGAGGGTAAAGGGAGTTCAGAGTTCTTTGCAAAGACCAGAGGAAGAACTCTTACAGCAGCTAGGGACAACAATGAAATGAGTACAGTGAAATGGGACAAAGGATGGTGTGGTTCCCTGGAGTCACCATGACAAATGACTGCAAAGTTGATGCTTATAGCAACGGAAATTTACTTGCTCATAGTTCTGAAGTCCAGAAGGTGGGAATCAAGGTGACCAGAAGGCTGCTGAGCTCCCCAGTGACTCCAGGAAGAATCCTTCCTAACTTTTTTTAGATTTTCCTAAAAAAAAAAGGAAACAAACCAAAAAAACACAACAATAGGTTTATAATCTATACAATCTAAACAGATTGATCTCTACATCCTTAACTTTTTAGAATTTTTGAGACAGAATTGCTGTGCAGCCCCAGCTGGCCTGGAACTGCTATGTAGACCAGGTTCACTGATTCTCCTGCTTCTATTTCCCATTTTCTAGGATTAAACTACACAATGAACTTCAACCCTTAATGATACCTGCAAAGACCTTTTATTTCAAGGTCCCAATTAAGCTTCTGGAACAGATTGTTTCTTTTTTCTTTTTTTCCTTTTGGTCACCATTTAACCATGAGAAAATAACAATTTCCTTGATGATAATTTTTAGTTTCAGTGCTGTGTCACACAGAACCTGGGATTAGACGGGTATCCAGCAGACTATGCAAGGTGGGGAAAGTGTAGAAGGCCAGAAAGCTGAACTTCATGGGAAGGATTAGGGAATCTGCAGGGAGAGATGTTTGAGACAGAATATGAAAGGTGGTTAGTTTTTGTTTTTTGTTTTTTTGGGTTTTTGAGACAGGATTTCTCTGTGTAGTCCTGGCTGTCCTAGACTCATTTTGTAGACCAGGCTGGGCTCAAACTTGCAGAGATCCACCTACCTCTGCCTTCCAAGTGCTGGGATTAAAGGCTGTGCACCATGACGCCAGCTAGGTGGACAGATTTTTATCAATGATTGGGGGATATTTGGGGTGTGCAGATAGTAGAAGCAATCAAAACAAAGATGGGGGACATCTTTAAGGAACCACACCTGATGCATCTGACTATGGTGTAGTGTTCAGAGAAACAGTGGAGGATAAGGCATGTAAGGTCCTGAGGGCTGCATGGATGAATTTGTTCAGAGTTAAGAGTTGTTCCCTGTGAGAATATGTTAACAAGTTTCTAACAGGTCATCAGAGCTATTATAAAACCCTTGGGGGAAAGTATGTAGGTTTTGTTTTGCATTTATTTTTTTAAATATTTTATGTGCATGTGTGTAGCACATGCAGGAGGAGCCTGCCGAGGTCAGAAGAGGCATTGGATCTCCTCGAACTGGAGTTACACACTTGTTAGCTGCCACGTGGGTGCTGGGTTCACAACCCAAGTCCTCTGCAAGAACAGCTTGTGTTCTAAACCACTGAGCCACCTCTCTAGCCCCTTGTTTTATTTTTGAGACATGGTCTTGTTGACCTTGAACATACACTAGTCCTCTTGCCTCTGCCTGCCAAGTACTAGGATTTCAGGCATGTACTACCATAATGTAGTTTCTTTCTTTTTGAAAGAGAAGTTACTCTATAGTCAACGCTTACCTCAAATTCACTCTGTAGTTCAAACCTCAACCTTGTGGCACACCTTTATGAAACCTTGGACTTTTCCATCCATGCCCCAGTTCTGGAAATAACAACTCTGAGACTTAATTGTTTATGAATAAATGTGTAGGCTATCTTGGGCTTGTTCCCCGAATAGCTCATAACTTAATTAACCTGTTTATTCCATTCTACGTATGCCACATGGCTGGTTACCTCTCCTCAGTTTCATGCATCCATCTTCCTCAGAGTTTGGGGCAAATCTCCCGACTCTGACTAACTCCCAGAGTTCAATCTTTCCTCCAGAGCTCCTATCTCCTATTTCCTGCCTCAGCTAATAGGCCATCAACTTTTTATTGATGGTTTATGCTTCCATACAATATTTAAGGGAGTCTCTCTACACTTTTTGTTAGACTTACAGGTATGAGCTACCACACCTGGTTGTAGAGTCTTAAAGTTATTCTATTTATAGAATGTGGATTTTTTTTTTTGCCTGTGCATATGTATGCACTGCCTACATGCACTGCCCAAAGAAGACAGAAGTGGTCATGTTCCCTGGAACAGTTACAGTTATAAGCGGCCATGTGGGTGCTGGGAATCAAACCCAGGTCCTCTAGAAGAGCAGCCAGTACTCTTAACCACTGCACCATCTCTCCAACCCTGTGGAATTTTTTAAAATAGATTTTCAGAAGGGAATAGCTCTTTTAAAAGGAGGTGTTAAATCAGTGCTATAGGGCGGGAGGTATATATGTGGTGGAACACTTACCTAAACAATCCCCAGAACTACAAAAGCATTGTTCTGATTAGAAGTAGAATGTTTTGTGCTTTGAAGACATTTCTGGAAGGATATTGATTTTTCTTGCTGTTTTACTTTGAGCTTCAGAGGAAGAGAATTTGCAAAGTGAGCTCCATAGAACCTTAGTCAGCACCATGTGTGGAATATGTTGTGACTGTTGTGGGTTAAGAAAAAATGTGAAGTGATCAGACATCAACAAAAGGAAGCCAGCATTCAGTTGTGGATGCAGCTGTGACTTCTTTTTTGTGTGTTTCAGTTCTCTGTCCAGTTCAGCATTACCATCCATTTACAAGTCCAGAGTTCTGGGAAAGCAGGACGGTTCTGAGGAGTGGACAGCTATATCCATGAAAGAATATGTTAGTATTTGGAGACTCCTCTCTTATCTTTTTCTATATTCTGTAAAACTGCTTGTTCTGTGTTACAGATTTTCAGTAAAAGAATGTATTTCAAGTACAAAACTATTTGTGTTCTATGGTTATGTGGCAGTTTTATTCAAGGAGAAATGGGTATTTTCCATATAACTTACTCTATTTCTGGACACTGAAAAACCAGTAAAGTGGGTTTTGCCCACAGGTTCCCTTTATTTTCTGCCTGAGATTAGTATTACTTGATAGACTCAACTGTCTTACTTTTCTTTTGTTGTTGGTGGTGGTTTTGTTGTTGTTATGTTTTGAGATAGAATCTCATCATGTAACCCGTTGGCATGGAACTCACTGTATATACCAGGCTGGCCTCAAACTCAACAGAGCTGTGCCTGCCTCTGCCTCCTGAGTGCTGGGGTTACAGACCTGGGAACCACACCCAGCTCAACTGTGTTGCTTCTCAAACTGCTGTTTGGAGCTTAGGTGGGGAGAGCTATAAACACACTCAGAAATAGTTTGAGTGCTCCCATGTGCCTCTCCGGTTCAGCAGTTACACAGTGGTTCTCAGTCCAACCACCCTTCACAGGGGTCACCTAAGACCACCAGAAAACACAGATATTTACAGTATGATTCATAACAGTAGCAAAATTACAGTTATAAAGTAGCAACAAAAACAATTTTATGGTTGGAAGTCACCACACATAAAGAACTGTGTTAAAGGGTCACAGTATTAGGAAAGTTGAGAAACTTTAAATTACAGGGTTTGTCACACTTGCTTCTCTTAACCTTTTCTCTTTCCCCTTCCCTTGCTGAGAGGTTTTAAAGGTAAGCAGGTCGCTTTATCTCTGTTTTCATCTAAAGCAGTTCCACTTCTTTCTGTTTTATGTTATGAACGCATCACAGGAGCTGGGTCCTGGACCTGTGACTCTCACTCACATCTGGGCTTTGTCTACTTCTTGGTGCAGTTTGTTCCTGTCCCCTGTATCACATTCAACATCGTAGCATCTAGATGCAGTATGTATCTGTCCACCCCACTTCTGGTATTGCAAAAGACCAGAGTGACAGTCACACTACAGGCATTTCATCTGGGCTGTAAAGATAACTTTTCTTGCTCTGTTATCTCTTCTACACTTGCTGGCAAGAATTCTGCAAGATCTTTATCCCATCAAAAGTTTCCTTAGGGTAACCATAAATACACTTTATAAGAGAGGCTGCCACTGTACTGTTGTATTCTTGCTAAATTCAAGAAAATAAGGGGAACTGAATTGTTTGAAGTGAGGATAATCTTTTCTCTTAGTGGTGCTGCCCTTGTTTTTGAGTATCACATCAAGATGTGAATTGTTTCTTTTAAAATTGACACGTACTATAATATCTCCCAGCTAAAGGTGGAAATATATGAAAGCACCCTTTAATCAAGCAGTGGAAGGAAAGCATGCTAGGTTACGATAAAAAGTCCAGATTCCTAACGTTGAGTTGGTGCCGTCCCTCCTCAGATGCAGCTGAAGGCCGTCCGTCCGTCTACTGTGCTGTTGTTGGTAATGTTACTAAGTTACAAGGTAATGTTACTAAGTTCAAGAAACAATGAATCAGCAATCAAAAACAAGAAAAAGAGCTAAACACCACAGATGTCATCGCTTTTAAATTTATTTCCTCAATTATATGAAAAACACTGATACTTATATCTTTTTCTAGATGTACTTATTTCTTAAGCAAGGTTTTACTTTTAGAGAATTAAATCTTTGATCTAAAGCTAGTTGGACTACAAAAACCCCTGCTTTTCTCATTATTTTTAAAAGTGTTATACTGAAGAACCTCACTTGTCCAGTTTTTGGATTTTTCAGAAGTATTACAAAGTGATTTCAAATCCCTGAATATTCTAAAACTTGAACTGTTGGAGGCTGCTAGCTTTTTTGGGGGGGGGGTGGTGGTGGTGTTCGAGACAGGGTTTCTTTGTATATCCTTGGCTGCCCTGCACTCACTTTGTAGACCAGGTTGGCCTTGAACTCACAGAAATCCCCCTGCCTCTGCCTCCGGAGTGCTGGGATTAAAGGCATGTGCCACCATGCCCAGCTTGGAGGCTGCTAGCTTGAATATAATCTGATACAAAGTTTTTAGTTAGTAGATTGTTTCCCTGTTTTAATTGGTTTAAATCTATTAGTACAAAGAGCTTGAGTAGTGAGAGCTGTAAAATACATATCTTTTATAAAGATAGAAATAAAAGGCATAGGACATGCTTTTCATTTTATTTTATTTTTATTTTGTTTTTTTGAGACAGGGTTTCTCTGTAATTGCCCTGGCTGTCCTGCACTCACTCTGCAGACCATACTGGCCTTGAACTCACAGTGATCCTGCCTCTCTGCCTCCCAAGTGCTGGGATTAAAGGTGTGTACCACCCTGCCCAGCTGCTTTTCATTTTTAATGTTTATATTTGTTCTCTTCAAAAACTTGGGATATGTTAGTGTGTGTGTGTCTTTAAAATACTTAATTTCATGAAATTGAGTTTAGGTTAAAGAAAGTGAAGTTTGCACACTTAAAAAATCTTAAAGCAAGCCAAGTGTGGTGGTGCACGCCTTTAATTCCAGCACTCCGGAGGCAGAGGCAGGTGGTTCTCTGAGTTCCAAGACAGCTAGGGTTACACAGAGAAACCCTACTTCGAAAAACCAAATTTTTTCCTTTATGCTAAAGAGTTCTTTGATCATTTTCCTTATATTTCTTTCTTTCTTTTCTTTTTTCTTTTTTTGGTTTTTTTTTCTTTTTTTTTTTGGTTTTTTGAGACAGGGTTTCTCTGAATATCTCTGGCTGTCCTGGACTCGCTTTGTAGACCAGGCTGGCCTCGAACTCACAAAGATCCGCCTGCCTCTGCCTCCCAAGTGCTGGGATTAAAGGCGTGCGCCACCACCGCCTGGCTCTTTTTTTGGTTTTTTTGAGACAGTGTTTCTCTGTGTAACAGCCCTGGCTGTCTGGCTGTCCTGGACTTGCTTTGTAGATCAGGCTGGCCTCAAACTCGAACACACAGAAATCCTCCTGCCTCTGCCTCTGCTTCCCAAGTGCTGGGATTAAAGGCGTGCCCCACCATGCCCGGCCTCCTGGTGTTTCTTAACTTTGTACTCCTTTACTAAATTCCTTTAATTCTGAGGAGAGCCTCACTTGTTTTGTCCTGCTCTGACTTACCTTATTTAGCATCTTTTGTTTTTATTTATTCCCTGAATCCTTGTTCTCAGGGAAAGTAGTATTGATTTCAAGGAAAATTAAATAGGTTATGGTTCTTAGCTTACTTAGCCCTCTCTAGACAACCTCTAATCATATTGTTTGAGAAGGTTATTAAAAGTATGTGCTAGAACGATTGCTGTGAATATGCTGTTTACTTAAAAAGGAATAGTGCTGTAGTGTGGTCTCCTGTGAAACTGGAAGCATGCCATTATAAAGAAATGCCTTAACAGACTGCAGGCAGATGGAGGCCTTTACAGAAACCCGCAACTGGTCAAAATTCAGAGAACAACTGTTGGTGAGGTACCTAGCCCCAGACGATAATCTGAAACAAAATCCCCATACCTAAGGTTCAGGGAGCCTCAGAAGAGGAACAGCAACCTGTACAGTGTGCCTCCTAGAGATGGTAGGGAAGCTACACTCCTGATACCCCAACAATGTGGCTGCCTGAACAAGACCTGAACAGTGACAACACCAGCAGACGTGCTGACGTGGAGAGAGAATGAGTTGTTCCTGGGATGGAAAAACCAAAGAAAGAAAGGAGAGAGAGAGAGAGAGAAGCTGTCAGTTTGACGGGCAGCAAGAGAGTATGTGGGCGGGGTCTTAAGGTGAAGGAGGAGGAGGGAGAAATGTAATTATATTTTAACTTTTAAAATTGAAAATAAAAAGACCATATACAAGAAGATCTAAGGAATGTTAGTAGCACAGTATTTGTTTAGGATGTCAGAGGCCCTGTTCCATCCCTAGCACAGTAAACAACGCAAACAGGTCACCTTTCTTAAGCTCATAAATAAAGTCAGCATACTTGTTTTTAATCTAATGAGCCAAGCATTACAGGTAGTCATTTCCCATCTCAGTGAAAGTGATTTAATGCAGAACATGAACTACTTGCTGAGTTCAACAGTTGTTTAGAATAGCCACTGTGTGCAAGTCATTGTGTTTAGGCCTTGAGCAGAGGGCTCATTACATGGGTTCAGATAAGATACACTTCCTTTAAGTCCTTCTAGGAAATTGTGTCACTACTTCATTGCTTCATGTCCTTTCCCTCTTGATGCAACCAGAGCCCACAAGGTGTAGACTCCACCATCCAATCTGCCTATTGTTATTTTTGTGGTGAGTAGGCCTACAAAGCAGTGGACTATGATATTTACCAGTCTTAAACTCTTTGGAGTCCACAAAGCTGGTACACTCTACAAGAAACAAGTGTAATTTTTTTTGTCCTTTTAAGATAAATATCCTTGTAACTTTGAATTCAATCCCCAGAACCTACATGGTAAAGAGACCCAAATGCTTCAAGCTGTCCTCCAGCCTTGATATACTCTCCAGTGTACATGTGCCTCACCTCCCATATAAAATAGATAAGTACTCTAAAAATTTTAATGAATTAATATAAAGGAGAATATTCTCATTATTCCATCTAACATTTTACTTGGGTTTACTTTTTTTATTCATGTCTTATTTATCGTCTCTTATATGCCAAGTATCATTTAGTCTGAATTCATAAATGGATAATTCCTTAATTTGATTCACTAAGTTATGGTTCAGTTAAAAAGTTATTAGATTTGGACTTGTCACTTTTGTTTTGTTTTGTTTTGAGACAGGTTTTCTCTGTGTAGTCCTGGCTGTCCTGGACTCACTTTGTAGACCAGGCTGGCCTTGAACTCCCAGAGATCCACCTGCACCTGCCTCTGCCTCCTGAGTGCTGGGATTAAAGGCGTGCGCCACCATGCCTGACAATTACAGATAGCTGTGAACTGCCATGTGGGTGCTGGGATTTGAACTCTTCCTTTGGAAGGGCAGCCAGTGCTCTTCACTACTGAACCATCTCTCTATCCCCCAAGTTGTCACTTTTTAATATTCCTTTTCTGATATTTTTCATATGATCTGATTAAAAGGTTCCTGTAAAACTTAAAACAGGAACTTCTGAGGCATTTCAATATTTTCCATGGGCTAACTTCCTGCAAATGCAGTGGAATCAAGTATAGCTTGCATTTGATTTTTATTAGGCTAATTCCCAACTCTTTTCAAAATCAAACACGTAATTTTTTTTTCACAGTAAATTCCAATGATATTTTCTGGAAACAGGGATATAGTGATAGCATATGGTAGCAAACTCTGGCCTCACTTATTAACTGTGGTCTTAGTCTCAGATGGAAGTAATTACAACTAAATATTTCAGAGTTATTGTGAATGTAATTTAGTTCCTTTAACAAAGTACTGTCCTAATAATTATTGTTGCTATGCAAGGGCTAGAACTTTGGAAGGAGCGAACACAGATACACAACCGGCTTTGGCCGCCTGGATGCTGAGATATGCCTGGTCAGAGGTTCCTTCCTTTCTAGCAATTGTCAGATGATGTAAAAAATTGTTCCCACTTAGCTTCATTTAATACTGTTTCAGCTTTTTTGGAGGTTCTATATGTATCATTTTTGATAGTTGTTTTAAAGTCTGTTCTTTGCCCCTCTTTTGAATAGATTTATTGACAAAATTTACATCTTCATAGTTTATTCAATATGATTCAGTTCTAGGCTGGAAAGATGACCTAGCCATTAAGAGCACTTGTTGCTCTTGTAGAGGAGGACCCAGATTCAGTTTCCAGCACCCACATAGTGGCTCACAACCATCTATACCATCAGTTCTGGGGATCCCTTCTACTCACTTCTGCAGGTACCAGGCACACATGATCACATACATACAAGTAAGTAAAACACTCATACATAAAACAAAATCTAAAACAAAAATTGTAAACAACCAAAAGTTTGTACTGCCCCTCCAGATGACCCACATTGGGTACACAGCTCTCACAACAGCAGCTCCGCCTGTATGTGGTCCAGGTCTAGGGCACCAGCAGCTCCTTCTGGCTGCTGTGTGTACCTGCACAGGCATGCTAGATAAACTCAGATAGGCACACACACACACACAAATAAATCAATCTTTAAATGTACCTTAATTGGGTTTTAGCTTGTTCCTAGAGTTGAGCATTCATCGCCATAATTTGGGAACATTTTCATTCTCGTTGTCCTGTGAGGGAGTGTCAGTTCCTTTAGCTATCACTCTCTACTCCTTACTCCCTACACTAAACAACTGCCAGTCTTCTGTTTCTATTCTCAGTCCTTCACATAAACAGTCATGTACTATGTGGCCATTTGGGACTGGTGTGTTTGACTTAACAATGATGTTTTCAGGGTTCATTTTGGTTATCTTTTTGAAATATTAAGGTTCTCAGAAGCGTACTGACCTATAGGAGGGGTAAGTGGAACGAGTTTTGTTAATAGAGAAAACTGACTTGTGTGCCATGACTCACTCTCAGTCACAAATGATGAGACATGCTTTCTAGTTACTCTAGGTATAAGGTTAAAAATGGAGTTCTGGCAGAGAATGGAAAAGATTAGTTCTTTTGGGCTCCCTTTGTGTTCATGGATAATGTGATTGTCAGCATATTTTCCATATACAGGATAATAATATGAGACTCTGGAGTTCTGTAATCAAAACTGTTGCACCACTGTCATTTTTATTTGCTGTTTCCTTCCTTGTAACTTTTTTCTGTTCATTATTCTGCATAACTCAGATATAATTATATAATTTCAAGGCTTGCATACTACATTTTTAGTTATTAAGTAAGTTTTATGAGATGAAAACTTAGATGTTTTATTTTGAACAGTCAACTATTGTGTATTATGGATTGAGTATCTCTAACCTGAAAATCTGAAATGCTCCAAAAGTTGAGACTTTTTGAGCACTAAACATGATAACACAAGTCCTCATGTGACTGATCACACTCATAATATAGACACTGTAAAAAAAACCCAAATGTATGAAATCATCTTTAGCTGTGTGTATTCAGTATATAGAAACACAAATGACTTTGTTTAGACTTGTGTTCCATCCCCAATATTGCACATTGCACAACTACACAGAGAGAGGGTGGGAAGATTATTCCAGAATCTGTAAAAACTAAAAAGTAAACAAAAAATAATAAATAAATTAAATAAAACCAAAAGCCTGATATAGTTCTGGTCCCAATCATTTCAGATAAGTGATACTCAACCTTTTGCTTAAATGAAGTTTTGGAGTCAGGATATATAAGTCAGATAGAGGTAGTTGACTGATCATTAGTGCTGAGATTCTATGCAGTAATTAGTAAATGTATTGCTGATGGTTCTAGACTTCTGTAAAAAAGGCTAAGTTATTTTATTTACTAGTATTTAAATTGTATTTAATTGGTTGGTGATTGTTAATTCTTAACCCGCCATTATAAATGAGTTCACAGACACCTCATGGATTTTAACAAGCCTTGGATTGAATTGTACAATCTTAGCCCATCTAAGCTAGCTCTTAATTCTGTTTCTCAAATATGACCCCATATATACATATGTCCCCTAGACTGCTATTCTCCATGCTATGCCGATGTTTCAGGCCATGTGGAATGATCTTCTTTTTTTTTTTTTATTTTAGCAAGTCTAGGCCTGAGTTGTACAATCCTAGCCCATCTAAGCCAGCTCATAATTCTATTACCCAAATATGACCATATATATATATATACACACATATACATATACACATCCCTTTGGACTATTATTCTCCACGCTATGCCGATTTTCCAGACTACGTGGAAGGATCTTCTTTAATCTACCCCATGGCGTGTCCTCCTTGTTTGCTCCTGGCTTTCCTCCCGCAAGCTTCCTCTTCCCAAGATGCTCTCTCTGGAATGATCTTCTTTAATCTACCCCATCATGTGTCCTCCTTCCTGCTCCAGTTCCTGGCTTCTTCCCATCAACTTTTCTGCTTCAGAAGCCCACGTACCTTAGTCCTGCCCATCTCTGTCCTTGTCCAGTCTCAGGCCTCAGCATTTATTTAACCAATTAGAGTCAATGTAAGTAACAGACAGCAAGCAGGACCAATTAATTAACATTTAGAATGCTTACCATCTCCCCATCAGACTACTTCAGCTGTCACAATAAGATCACATTGTAACTGGGCAGTGGCAGCACATACCTTTAATCCCAGCATTCAGGAGGCAGAGGCAGGTGGATCTCTATGAGTTCAAGACTAGCCTGGACTACAGAGCAAGTTCCAGGACAGCCAAGGCTACACAGAGAAACCTGTCTTAAAAAAAAAAAAAAAACAGAACAAACAAATCACACTGTAATGTTAAATTTTCTGTGCTCCAATTAGTTATATAATGTGGCATATATTATATAATAAACATAGGGCTAGAAGTTATGTGATTTTAGCAAAAAGTGTGTTTTTCTGAACTAGAGTTAGGATCTATGATCTGGTTTTCTAATGTCTGTGAATACAAAATAATTTAAAAATAGCACTGACCTAGATGATAAGTGTATGAGATGAGTTCAGCTGTCAGCACAGAAAATCTCCTAAAGCAAATGTTGGAAAAGATGAAAAGTTATTTCTTCATCAATGTGAAAGTTGTTACAGATCTAGTATGAAGAATCATGGAGTAAGGGACCTCATACTAAACACCCCCATTTCTTTGTCATTCCACCTTCAAGTTGTGGATAACTCTATCTTCCTCTTCTATTTGTCATGCTATGAATGGAACCCAGAGCCTGTGTATGCTGGGCAAGCGCTGTACCAGTGAATTGTATTTCCCTCCCTCGAGTGACATGGTGTCCAGAGTACAGATAGTAAGATAAGGAAAGGGATGAAGCAGGAATTAGAAGATAGTTGTCAGTGCTTCGATGAGCACTGTTTCTAGGCACTTTTACATGTGGACGTTGCATGTATCTTAAGTAAGATGTGTACAACTGCAAAGAGAGCTGGGAAATGTAGACATCTGCCCATCTAAAAACCCCAGCTACATGGAAGAAAGACAGACAGACATGTAGGAGAATAGGGAAATCCATTATTCTCTATACAATCTCCCTTTGTTAAACTGTCTTTAAGCATTTTATTTATTTACATGTTTTATGTGTATGGGTGTTTTGTGTGTTTTGCCTGCATATATCTGTGTGCCACATATGTGCCTGATGTCTGCAGAGGCCAGAACAAGGATATTTGATCTCTTGGAACTGGAGATAGAGATGCTTATGAGCTGCATGTGGGTGCTAGGCTTGAACTCAGTTCCTCTGGAAGGGCAACTAGTGCTCTTAACTGCTAAGCCAGCTCTCCAGCCCCATGCCACTATCTTGTTAATCATAAAAGAGAAAACCAAGGACATTCTTTACTGTATCTTCCCCTCTCAAAAATGATTCTGTGTTCCTGATACCTGATACTTATTTTCTAAACAGATCATTTTTGTAGAGGAAAAAAGTCTC
The DNA here is from genome assembly GCA_907164525.1 of Lophiomys imhausi. Lineage (NCBI taxonomy): Eukaryota > Metazoa > Chordata > Mammalia > Rodentia > Muridae > Lophiomys > Lophiomys imhausi. Next base: position 2,352,358 of record CAJQZJ010014957.1, read on the forward strand.
CCAACTTAGTAGACATATTTAAGAATATGTCATTACCAGGGCTGGAGAGAGGGCTCAGTGGTTAAAAATAAACAGTGTTCTTTGCACTGGCTGCTCTTCCAGAGGACCCAGGTTCAATTTTCAGCACTCAATTCCCAGCACCCACATGGCAGTTCACAGCTGTCTGTTCTAACACCCTTACATAGACATACTTGCAGTCAAAACACCAATGTATATTAAAAAAAAAAAAAGCTCTTTGCAGAACATCCGAATTCAGTTCCCAGCACATATCATTTGGATTACAACTGTCTATAACTCCAACCCGAGGAATATGTGGCCTCCATGGATATCTGCACTTGTGTATGTGTGCCTATGTACAAACACACACATGTAATTAAAAGTAATAAAAACAAATCTTAAAACAAAAAGAATATGTCATTCTCAGATGTAATGTCTAGCCCTTGTATTCCCAACACCTGTGAAACTGAGAAAGAATAGCAAGTTTGAGGAAAGTTTGGTCCTTCTCCTTTTTCACAGAGTTCCTCTCTATCTCCCAGGAAGTCTTGCCATATCCCTCTCTGCCCAGCTATAGGGTGTCAGTCTTTTTATTATCCAATCAAGGATAATTTGGAGGCAAGGTTTACACAATGTCATCATGAGGTTTTGCTCGTAGAGCAGCAAGGATCTTTTTTTTTTTTTTTTTTTGGTTTTTTAAGACATGGTTTCACTGTGTAGCCTTGGCTGTCCTGGGACTAGCTCTATAGATTAGGCTGACCTACTGGAACTCACAGAGATCCTCCTGCCTCTGCCTCCCAAGTGCTGGGATTAAAGGCGTGTGCCACCATACCCATCGAGTAGCAAAGATCCTGGAGGAGCAAGCAATTAACATTTAAACACATAATAAGATTTAGATTAACCTCAAAAATTCCCCTTTTCTATCTGAGATATATATATATATATATATATAGGAGCATCTTCTTCAGCCTATTGGCCTAGTATATCTGACAGACATATATGGACAGCAGGAAGGACTTGCTTACCCTGTCTTGGCAGAGCTCAGTAGTAACTTAGCCTGCACTCAAGTTTTGTCCATCATTCTGTCTGCATACAAAATGGCAGTTTCTGCCCAGTGGCAGCTTTCCACATGTGAAGCAACTCCATATGGAGGTTTTCTGATGCTGAATCTTCTTTCAGGTGAATGAGATGGTGTTAGGGTGATCTGCAAGCTGCTTGTATTCTATTATTACTCACATCTAGTTGCCACCCTGATGAGTACATTGTCATATACCTGTCTTTGTTGTATAGGCTTGCTTTACCTAATTTAAAGTTGATTGGTTGAATAAAGTGCCCACAGCCTGGAATGGGTAGAAGACAGGTAGGCGGGGAGAAATTTCTCAGGCTTTTGGAGTAAAAGGGATCACCAGAAGAAGCCAGGAGGAGGAAAGGAGAAGACATGCCATGGGTTAGATGGAAAAACATCATTCCATGTGGTCTGGAACATCAGCACAGTGTGGAAAATAACAGTCCAAGGGGATGTATGTGTATATTGGGGTTTTATTTGGGGGACAGAATTAAAAGCTAGCTTAGAGGGCTAAGATTGCACAGTCCAGACTAAGGCTTGTTAAAATCCATCAGGTGTCTGTGTGATTATTCATTAAGTGGGCTAAGGGATAACTCTGTTGCCTTAATAATCTTAAGTATCAATTATTAATTATCAAATATTTTCTACAACATGGTGTTGCCAAGAGCTGACTTGTCTAAGTCAATAAAGCCTTAAATTAATAAAAACGTTTTAAATGCTATATTCTGTAGGTCTCTAAAGTTTGAAGACTATCGATTCATCCATCTCTCTATCTATCAATCACATGTCTGAACAGGCAAACGTTTCTTAGCTATTTACTATCTGTTTAACCTAGGCAGCATATTTTTGTGATAAACTATATTAGTACCTGATATGAACATGAGTCTGATTGATTAAACCATTAATTTGTATTATTTAATTATTCTAAACAGTTTGTAATAACAGTTTAAAAGACTAGAAGTAAATATTACATTTTTGAATGAGTTACAAAGGTCCAATACCTTATACAAGAGTTGAAACATACATTATATTGTAACAAAAACCTTAATTTTTGTACTAATATACAAAAATTCTATATCATTGTAAAATTATCGGTTTATAAAATGTTCTTTGGTTTAAGAGTAGATTCAATAACTTACCCTTTATTTCTATTATTTCTATATGATATTCTTATATTTCCCCCTTTTTCTCAACCCTTGTATAATGACAAGCATCCATCACTCAATAAAATGACCAAAACCTACCCACCCCAACCTAAGGGAATGGGACATCATTCTTCTCAAGGTTGCTTCCTAATGATTTGAGGCAGGAAGGATTCCCTTTGGGGGGTGGGGGGATTGGAAAATGGTTAAGTCTTTTTTTTTTGCAACCAAGTATTGTCTTTAATGAAAACCTCTGAAGAACAAGAAAGAAGAGCTAACCACAAAGCAGCAGCCATTCAGAGCTAAATTTCCACAGCAGAACACCCCTCAAGCCAGTCTCTGGACACAGTCACTGGAGAGCTAGTCACTGCTGTTGAAGCATCAGGGCTGAGGGTACTATCGGGACTTAGTAGACTGATTAGCCGGGTACACGGACTCAGGAGGCACTTAAGAGACAAGGAACCTGTCACAGTAAAACCCTCAGCGAGAGGGAAGACTCTTGGAAGCCATCCTTCACAGTGGATCGATAGCCCTGGGTCAAGTTATCTGACCCTTGTCCCTACACTGTCTGGTGGGGCCTGCTGACCTTAATCCAACAGCAAGCAGCCATTGAGACTAATCTAATCTCTCTAGTGTCTTCTTCCCTCCCATCTCCCTCTTCCTTTCTGCAGCCTCAACAAAGGCAATCTCAGGGCTGACGGCTTTGAGCTCTCAAGAGTAGTAGGGTCGCATATACTTTTTTGGAGGACGAGAGGCATAAAACAGCAGTCTTGAAATTCTGTTCAGCTTAGGGCACCGATTCAATTTCAGGTCTGATTTCTCTTCTATTTCTTTCCTTCCCACAATCCATGGCCTCTCACCCCACACAGACAAAGGGCTCCATAGAACTTAGCTTTTGATCTCTACTGGGATCATCCAGCAGAAGATGTCTTGCTTTTTGTCATCTTGAAGTACCCATTCCACCACCAGCTTTATGGAGGGGTATTCACTCTTCACTGGCAGTTTGTTCAGGTAGCTGTAAATCTTGTCTTTCTGGATGAGGCAGTTGATTCCACTCTTGCAGCCGTCAGGCTCAGGAATAGGGAAGAAGATGGGGATCCCAGCCAGGATGCCGTGTACCAAGGCCGTGCTGTTCTTGGACTGAGTATCACTAGTGAAGGTGACATTGACACTGTAAGACTGGCCTTTGTGTAGCTCACAGGGCTGGGTGGGACACGGGCTCACGTTCACCTCCTTTATACCTCCAACCTTCGAGCCGCAGTCCTTGAAGTGCAGGGGCTCGGCCTGGGTGGCAGTGACGAGCGCCAGCAGCAGGATGGTGGTGGTCAGGAAACGCATCATGAGTCAGTTAAGTCTTAAAAGAGTTAACTCTGGCATTTGTTGTCCAGTCTCCAGGTGCTGAAAAAGTGCAAGCTTAATGAAGTCCTGACTGTATCAATGTGTAAGGCTGGACAAATTGAGGTCATCTGGGATTGAATAAAGCAAGATGCTGGGATAAATTTGTCTCAGTGTCTCAGCATCCTGGAGGATGAATCTGTCAAGCCGTCTCCATTCCACTGGTGTCTGGACCTTTTGTTCTATAAACAAACATATTGTTATAGTCCCATCTCAGTGAGACCTCCAAATGTTATAGACCAAAAATAGCAGCACAAACCATTCAGCCACTGATCTCGGTCAGATATTGATAAAACTGGTCATAGCCACCATGACCAGGGTCACAGAGGTCATGGAGCCTAACTGTGACATAGGTCTGCTTCCCAGGCAGGTTTTTTTGTAAGAAAAACTGTATCTAGGTAACAACCAGGTAACCAGGTCTAGGAAACAAACTGCATCCAGGTAACGAGGAGGTAACCAGGTGTAGGAAGGAAAGGGAGTGACAGCATTACATCATTTTGATTACCTACACAAAGCATTTCTAACTGGTCTTTAATTTGATTGGTTCTAAGTGGAGCTGTAGTTGGGGACTCTGCAGAGTGTCAACGCAACAAAGTATGAGTAATTTCATCTTATAACTAAAATGGAGACTGAAGAAAAAAATGGCTGCAGTTATGCTAAAGAAGCAGGCCCCAACAATATAAACTCTCATAAGTAATATACGGTTCTGTAATTATAAATGTATGAAATGTGCAGGATGCACAGATCAGTAAAAAAGGTAGTTTTTGTTCTTTGAGCAGAGAAAGACATCTGTCTTACAACCTAGTTTGGATTATAGCCAAAACTGCAAAATAGACCTCCATTCATGCCATTTAAGAGAATATGATAAGTCCTGAGGACTTTTGTAGCCAAAGATTTATTGGCCATGCATAGCTGAAGTTCTGGCTGGAAACATTTACATGTCCCAGTTAGTTTTTGAGTTGTTTCAACCGAGGGTTTAGCATTATACATTACCCATTTGGTCTTGTTGGCTTTTTTTTCTTTTCCTCCTGTCTGCAGCCAAAATCTTCAGGAGGTCTCCTAATAAATCTGATTTTTATTACTTTGGATGGAATATAAAGCCTTTTTTTCTTTTCTGTTGACACAAACATAAAGCCTCTGTCCCAAATAACATAACCTTTGTCCTCCAGTTTGAAATCACCATAAATATAGACTAATAGTCCACATTTATTCAGTGCTAATTAATTCAGCAGTCCAATTTTATCTAGTTCTGCTACATTTTTGACCTCCTTCAAAAAGGATGTACAATACTACCATTACTATACATATAAACATTTTTGTGTTGATAAATCTAAACAAGAGTTTTAAGACTCCAAATATCCTCCTCTACAATGATATATATTTATTAATTTATTGAGACATGGTTTCTCTGTATAACCCAGGCTGTCTTGGACTTGGCTCTGTACAGCTCTATAGAATTAGATTGGCCTTGAACTCACGAGGAACCTTTCTGTCTTTGTCCTTTTCTCCCAAGCCTTGGGATCAAGGTATGAATTTAATTAATTAAATTATTTTTTATTTAATTATTTATTTTGTGCTAATCCTAGTTCCTTTCCGTACTCCCGTGGAAGCTCCATACCTAAGGAGACTGGTTGGTTGTTAAGAGATGTGTGATATGCTATTTCATGTTAGCTTTTGTTAACTCTTGGCAGTGGGAAGCATGCAGCTTGCATGTTTGTCTCCCAGTCTAACTCTGGGTCCTTACATTGACTAACAGAATATATCTTTTCTAGACCAAAATGCCTCTGTCCCATGGGAGCCTCATACTTAAGGAGACTGACTTGTCACCTCTTTATATAAATTTAAGATTGATGTATATTTAGTAGATTAGTAAGGACATTATTATTTATTGGTAAGCAAAAATCTACATAGTACCTTTAAGGGAAAAAATGTGTTATTTTGAATTTTAGACTGTTGTTTGTAAGCGACTTTATCTTATCAGCAGGTGTCCCACCCTGACTTCATTGTGTAGACCAAGCTGGTCTAGAATTCACAGAGATCTGTTTGTCTTTGTCTCCTGGGTGCTGGGATTAAAGGTGTGTGTCACCACTGCCCTGCTCAAATATTCCACCTCAATTCCAAATCATTGTAACTCTGTAATTTACCCCCACCCGCAAAAACCCAAATTTGAACTGTAGTGACATTCTGAATTTACTTAAAAATCCTTAAAAACCTATGTTTTAGTGATGCCAAACAATAAAATATCCTTTGTATTTCCCATTATTAGGGAAAAACAAAAACATTCAAAGAAAAATCAAGCAAAGAAACAAGAAAATTTTAAGTTTTGGGCCAGGTTATCTTATGCTGTAGCAGTGAAGTCTTGTCTATTATTCTTTGGAATTTAGGTGTCAGTGTACTTACTATATTGGTGGGCCCTTAGCAGAAAAAGCTGACAAACATCTAGAGGCCAGAGAGCTCTGAATTCCAGCTGCCTTCGATTTCCTTTTTTTCTTTTTTTCTGTCGAGAAGAGCCCTTTCCTCCCTTTATTCTTATTGCTTGTAACTTAGCATCTCACCTCTCAGTTCTTTCCTTCCCTAAGTCTGCTTCATTTTGAACTTTCTTCTGAGAGGGCACAGAAAACTGTGATCATTACTGGATATATTGTAACTAGCTCCATGATGAAAACAACTAAAATGAAAGTATACAAGATCCACACGCCTTCTGCTATTTTGTTTTCTGTTTCACCCACAGCTTTAGGTATTGCTCTCTAGGGTGCCTGAGGCTTTGGTCTGCTTTCATTCTTTGACACCAGGCCTCTTGTCTGGCTAGTGTGACTTTTTCCCACCTCTCACCTGGGCCTTTTCAGACTGTAAGCATGGATTGTAATTGCTGTAAGTCGAATGCCAAAACGTTGTGGAGACCAGCGCTTATATCTCCTGGTAAAAAGGCCTAAGACACAGGGCAGCCCTTAGGCCATAAAACTAAAGACACAAGACCTTTTAATATTTCAAAGCTTAGGCGTTAGCTGGGCAGACTCTCACCTAGCTCATCTAAGTTAACCCAACCACCTTTTCCCATCCAGCCATGTGACTAGCAATATCTTCCAGGCCCACATCAAGTCTGTCTCCCCTCGTGTCTCTTCTATTTTTGGTTGTGAGCCTAGTCTTTAACAGCTGAGCCATCTCTCTCCAGCCCCATCATGTCTCTTGATGAAAAGCCTTATTCTTCCCAGAGTTCCTCTCTCTCTCTCTCCCAGGTAGTCCTGCCTTCTATTTGCCTCTCTGCCGAGCCATAGGCTGTCAGACTTTTTATTATCCAATCAGGGATAATTTAGGAGGCAAGGTTTACACAATGTCATCATGAGGGTTTTTTTGCTCATAGTGCTACAAGGATCTTGGAGGGGCAAGCAATTAACATTTGAATACATAGAAAGATTTAGGTTAACTCCAACAAAAATGATTGCTAACTTTGGAAAATTTATATTTAACAGCACTCCCACAAAAAGCCACCCTCGCATTTGAAAACCAAAACTAACTTTGATAACTTTGCTTGGATTCTAAGTACTACCATGAAGCTTAATTTCCCACCCCCCACTTTGGTTTTTTGATACAGGGTTTCTCTGTGTAACAACCCTGACTGTCTTGGAACTCCCTCTACAGACCAGGCTGACCTTGAACTCACAGAGTTCTGTCTGCCTCCCGAGTGCTGGGATTAAAGGCGTGCGCCACCACACCTGGCCATTACAGACAGCTGTGAACTGCCATGTGGGTGCTGGAATTTGAACCCGGGTCCTTTGGAAAAACAGCCAGTGCTCTTAACCGCTGAGCCATCTCTCCAGCCCTGAAGCTTCTTATTAACTGTCATTCTTCTAATCAGTTTCTAAAACATTGGTTACATTGTTTTCTTTTTAAAGCCTATATAATAACAGAATATTCAATTTTTTTATTTGTTTTATACCATTCTAAATGTGATTATGGTTTATTAAACTGTATGTTGCTGTTAATATACTTTATTCTTTAGTACTTTTTCTCATCACTGATTCACAGGCTTATGTATTCTGAAAAAACTGGTACCTTTTCTAGGAATTGAGAATCCACCAGTAGGGCTGGGATTATAAATCAGTGACAGAATGTATGCTTAGCATGTTCAAATCCCTGAGTTTAATCACCAGAAAGGAGACTCATCAATAAAGGCCTGAACTTACTATGTTAGACCCTGGGCCCCAAGAATAAGAGAACTATAGAGTGTTATAGAGGATCTTACCACTTCTAAAGCAGCTTAAATATCTGTGTATTCAATATATAATAATGGAATATTATATAAAGATTAAGCTTTCTCTAGGGCTTTTTAGGGTTTGAATTAGAATTACTTAGCTCAGCAACTTTTATACTACCAGTAAGAAAAGGGAGTCCATATGGAGAACCTAGTGCCTTTTAATAACCTTTGTATACTTATTTAGTTATTAATAAAATTAATTTAATTTGTCTAGAGACTGAACAAAGTCAAGTCCTTTAATTTAAAAACAAATTAAATCTTTCATGACAGTCCCATTAAACAAAGTTGTATTGATTTCTTTCTGGTGACCTGTGGTTTTCCAGGAACTTTGAACTAATTGTTGATTTGTTTTGTTTTATTGACAGGCATCTTAAGTGCAGTTGACCTATTCAGGTTGTTGCAGTGAGTTCTCTTTACTTGGAGAAGGGCTTTGAAGACCTGTGAGGTGGCTCAGATAGTAACAGCTCTTGCTCTTTTTCTGTCTTTAGAGCCACCTAGTTCTCATTTCACAACATTTTCTTAGTTATCACATAGGCCCAGTAATTTCCAAGGCCAGTTTTAGAATTTAAGGCTGTTTTCTGAAACACCATGGGAGTTTCAGAATAAAATGAACCTTGATTAATTTTAATTTAAATGACATAGTTCTTTGTCATATATTGGGAGAGACTAAAGAGTTACAAGGTATGATTCTGGATTAGATTTTAAAATGGGAAAACAATAATGGAAGAATTAGTAAAGTTTGAATGAAGTCTATTGTGTACTTAATAGGATTGAACCAGTCTTGCTTTCCTTTCCTAATGTTAAGATTATATTTAATATTAGGGGTTGCTAACTCTATAAATCTTTTCTATAAATATAAAATTATAGGAAAATGTGTTTTTTGGTTTTGTTTTGGTTTTTTGTTGTTGTTGTTTTTCTCTGAGTCAGGGCCTCAGAATAGCCTTGGCTGTCCTGGAACTCACTATGTAGACCAGGCTAGCCTCCAGGTCACAGAGACCCACCCTGCCTCTTCCTTCTGAGCACTGGATGTTGCAGGAGATTTGATCACATTGTGAACCCCGAGATTGTGAAGTAGAAAAACCTGTTTCTATTGTGGGATGGCTCACTCAGCCTTTGATCCTAGAGCTTTCTATTTACTGTAAACAAGTGCTTGTGGTGTGGCTCAGCCCTAGCACACGCCTTCAATCCTCCAGCTAAATAAAGTCAATCGTAAATCAAGAGGCGAGTAAGCAACCAGGTGACAGGGAGTGGACATAAGTGTACAGAAAGGAGGGACATTGAGCTGAAGGATATTTAAGACAGCATTAAGGAGAAAGAGCTTTTTTCTTCTGAGATGTCAGCTGAGTAAAAAATTCAGCTGGGGGGCTGGAGAGATGCCTCAGCTGTTAAGAGCACTGGCTGTTCTTCCAAAGGACCCAGGTTCAAATCCCAGCACCCACATGACAGCTCACAGCTGTCTGTAATTGCCAGCTTGGTGGCACACACCTTTAATCCCAGCACTCGGGAGGCAGAGGCAGGAATTTGCAGATCTCTGCAAATTCAAGGCCAACCTGATCTACAAAGTGAGTCCAGGACAGCCAGGGCTACACAGAGAAACCCTGTCTCAAAAAACAAAATTAGCTGGGTGATCTAGCAGGGATTTTTTTCCTTCTGGGATGTTGGTGGGGTTGGAACACCAGCTGGGTGCTTTCCCTGAGCTAGCAGTCTTTCCGTAGCATCTGGCTCCTGAGCTTTCATTAGTAAAGTAGAATGACTGGGATATTTTTGTTGTTGATGTTTTTAATTAGGAGTTCTTTATTTATTATGAATACAGTGCTCTATCTGCATGCACACCTGCAGCCAGAAGAGGGCACCAGATCACATTGTGGATGGTTGTAAGCCACCATGTGGGTGTTGAGATTTGAACTCGGGTCCCTTGGAAGAGCAGCCAGTGCTCTTAACTGCTGAGCCATCTCTCCAGCCCCTGTTCTTGTTGTTTTAACAACAGCTAGAATTAAAGGTATATACCACCACACCTGGCCTTAGAAAAGTTTTAAATATACACCTTATTCAAAATTATTAAGATTGTGATATGGGCCCTTTTTGAGGCTATATACTGTTCAAATGAGTGGGAGAGTTTTACCATTTTAAGTCTATTTTTATCTGCATATTGGAAAATATAATAACCTATTGTAAACAAAAATTTTATTAATCCTATATTTATTAATACTTATAAAACACCTATATTCTATAACCTATAGTACCTAATACCTATAACCTAATACCAATTAAACACTTAATACCTAAAACTTATAATGCCTATAACCTAATACTTAAAACCATCTAAACAATCCTACTTTAGCCTTTTGGAAGGATTCTAGGATTCTCTAGTGCAGGTCCCTGAGGGCAACTTGGTTTGTAGTCTGTCTGCAGACACACTTCAAACAGCAGTCACAGTCTGGCTCTGGCAGTCATACGGCAGTCTCATCTTCAACTTGACTCAGCTTCCTCCCAGCCTAGAGTCACCAATGTTTCCTGGTTCTTACAGCCAATTGCCACTCCCGTTCAGCTACAGGGCTGGTTTCAGTCAGCCGAGACTGTCTAGTTGAATCCTCTCAGGGCAGCTGCTGTGCCATGCGGCTTAGTCTTTGCTTCTAGACCTTGTTGGGCTTTGAGGTCTTTCCAGGGCTAATTCGCTTGTCTGGGCTTATGCCATACCTTCACTTGACAGGGGTTACCTTCTTGCCTGTTTTTGAGGTCCTGGAGCAGCCTCTGAACTCCTGGGCCTCATTAGAGTACCTTAGGCTGCTCTGTTCCCGCCAGCTCCGAGGCTTCTCAAGGCCTTCTTGGGCTGGCCTGGGGCAAGAATTTCTTTCTGAGGCTTTTATTTACCTGCTGCTTGTTGCCTCAGGGCAGATGATATATGTCGTCATAGTCTCCCTCCAGAGAGACTATGTCTCTCCCTCCATGGGGATCTGGGCGGGCTTCACATAGAACTCCCAGGCTTATATAGGGTATAGTCTCAAGGTCTTCTGTGGTCTTGCCCTTTCTGGCATTATTTGGCAGCTCCATGACCTCTCTTGGTGGTTTCTGATGGTTCCCAAGGCTTTTGGAGCTTTGCAGCCCTGCCCCTCCATGCTCTGTCTGCAGGCCTCAGTCCAATCTGGTTTCCACCTCTCCAGCCCCAAGTCCTGGCCAGTTCTCAGCCGCCCAAAGCTTCAGCCAGAGTCTTTCAAACTGTGACTGCATTGAGAAGCCTTTCTTCAGTTTCCTGGGCTTTGAAAAGGTTCATGTGCTGCCAGGCACCAGGTTGATCTGCATACTAATTCACTAAAGAAAACTAATTCCCATTACAACCTTTGGTGACTATAAAGACTTAAAAGGTTACATGTACAAATTCTAGTCACAAACTGTAAGGCACTGTGCAAAATGCTCACTCTGATTATGATCTTAAAGAATTGATATAGAAAAAAAAGATTTGTCAGTTTTATGGATTACATGTTAGGCTGGCTCTGTCTGTGTAGTCTTTCCGTTCTCGCCTGTCATTAACCTTGCATACTGATTTGTCTGGCAAGATGTGCTTACTGGTGCAATAGTAGCATAATGGTTATGAGGGTAACCAACAACTTTTTGATTGGTTATGAGGCCTGCTCTCCAGAAAGTATTTCATGCCTGATACTGTAAACTAGTCAAAAGTCCATACCTGGTGTGCTAGCTAGTTTTTATGTCAACTTGACACAAACTAGAATCATTTAGGAAGAGGGAACCCCCGTTGAGAAAATGCCCCCACCAGATTAGCCATCGGGCAGGCGTTGATTGCATGTGGCCTAATCCAAAAGAGGGTAGTGCCACCCCTGGTCAGGGGTTCTGGATGGTATAAGAAAGCAGGCTGAGGACTCTGTTAGAGCAAGCCAGTAAGCAGCACTCCTCCAGGCCTTTGCTTGAGTTCCTGTCTCCAGGTTCCTGCCCCTACTTGACTTCTCTGATTTTCCTCAGTGATTGTTACCTAGAAGATTAGGGTGAAATAAACCCTTTTCTTTCTTTCAAGATTTTATTTATTATGTATACAGTGTTTTGTCTGCATGTATGCCTGAAGGCCAGAAGAGGGCACCAGATCTCATTATAGATGGTTGTGAGCCACCGTGTGATTGCTGGGAATTGAACTCAGGACCTCTGGAAGAGCAGCCAGTGCTCTTAACCTCTGAGCCATCTCTCCAGCCCTAACCCTTTTCTTTCTAAGTTGTTTTTGGTCAGGGTGTTCCATCTAAGCAATAGAAATAAGATAGTCCTTGGTGGCGGGGGGGGGGGGATCCCATAATTTTGTTAGTCATGTGGTTAGACTTCCTTCTAAATATGTTTATATCCATTTGTCTTTCTACTTTGGTCAGAGACATTTTTTAAAGTGGATAGTGGTTAATACAGAGACTCATAACTGCTCCAAGTGCTGAGTGTAAATACTGTGGCTGCTCAGCTGTGTATACGTCATATGTGTACACAAAACCCCACCGCTGGCCAGCACTCATGGGGCATGGAGAATGAGAGCCGGTGGGTTGGAGAGGGCTGCGAAATGCTGGTTTGGGATGACACAACATGACAAGCACACATTAGCTCACAGCAGATGTTGTTAACCACACCAGATCAAACCAATCAAATAGTTTGTGAAGCAAATTCATACTGAAGATTTTCTTTAGAAGATCCATCTTTATATTCTAGTAAATATGTAGATTTATACTAAACCAACAAAAAGTTCCTTTTGTGCTGATAATGTGACTATCTTACAAAATGTTTTTAAATTGTGTTTATTTTGTTCCCTGCACCTGTATAAGAACCAGGGGCGGATGAACCGTCAATGTAGACACAGCTCTAGAAAGACATGTACTGGGTCCCACTGAATTTGACAGACATCCACAGGTCAGAGTAAAGTGATTACTGACATAGTTGTTATTTTGATTGACATGTACTGGGTCCCATTGAATTTGAGAGATATTTAAAAAGTTGACATCCACAGGTCAGAGTAAAGTGATTATTGACATAGTTGTTATTTTGATTTCCTTTGTTGTGAGAAAGATATTGTTTTCTTTGGAAAAAAATAGCTTTTTCTAAAACTAAGCAGATAATATACCTAGAGTTTATTGAGATTGAGAAGGAGGCTACTCTTTTCTACCTACTGTGTAGCTGCCTTTCTGTAACTGACTGTGAAGTTCAACTTGATGGTGTTTCCCTCCTTTACAGTTTGTGTTCTGTGGTGTCTGAGCACGACTATAGTGTGCCGGTGGTTATTGTTGTTTTTAACAATTTTAATTTATTTTTATTTTATGTGCATTGGTGTTTTCCCTGCATGTGTCTGTGTGAGGGTGTCAGATCCCCTGGAACTGGAGTTACAGTTGTAAACTGCCATGTGGGTGCTAGGAATTGAACTCAGGTCCTCTGGAGAAGCAGTCAGTGATTCTAACTGCTGAGCCATCTCTCCAGCCCCATTTTAAACAATTTTTTGTTTGAGACAGGATTTCTCTGTATGATAGCCCTAGCTATCCTGGACTTGCTTTATAGACCAGGCAGGCCTCAAACTCACAGAGATCTGCCTGCCTCTGCCTCCTAAGTGCTGGCATTAGAGGCGTGTGGCATCATGCCTGGCCATTTTAAACAATTTCAGAATTCTGTATTTAGATCAGATGTGGTGGCACTTGTGTTTAGTCCAAGCACTCAATAGGAAAGAGGGAAGCAGATCTCTGTGAGTTTGAGGTTAGTCTCATCTACATATCTGAGTTCAGACCAGCCAGGGCCACATAGGGAGAACCTGTCTCAAATTGATGGATAGGTGCACGAATGCATGCATGGATAGAGTTGTAGAAACTCTTCACTCAGAGCCATATGTAGAAGTTTACACCTCAGCACTTGGAAAGTTGAAGTAGGGAGATTGTGAGTTTAAGGCCAGGTATTATAGAGAGACACCCTATGTCAAAAAAGAAACTAAGTACACAAACAAACAAAAAGAACTTTCACCAAGCTAATTGTAAAACCATGAATTCAATGGAATCCAATAGTTAAGGGCTCGTAGGTTCTTTGAAATATTATAATGTGTGCACTGTGTGTCTGAGGTAGATCAGAGAAGAGGAGGTGATAAGTTTGAGTCACTCTTCGCTACAATGAAGTTTCATGAAGGTCTGATGAGATTCCTAACACATTTTTAATAAAGACTTCATTACGTAAAAAGATGGGGGAGGGCGGGTCTTCATGAAACCAACACTTCACCTGGGCTATAGTGGTGCCCACCTTTAATCCCAGCACTCAGGAGTCAGAGGCAGGTGGATCACTGAGTTCAAGGCCAGCCTGATTTACAGAGTAAACTCCAGGACAGCCAGGGCTACACAGAGAAACCCTGTCTTGAAAAACAAAACAACAACAACAAAGAATAACTACCCTTTAAAATATGGCAGAGTAAAAGGACCCTTCAGAATAGCAAACATTCAAACTCCAATTATGGCACACTTAGGCAGGAGCTCAGGCTTGATTATGTGGGCAATACCAGCCAAGGGGAGAACTGTGTGTGCACCCAGGTGGATCAGTGGCAGCAGGAAGAAACAATCCAACAGGAAAGGGATCAGCAGCACCTTTGACAACGCGGGTGGGAGGGGCTGAAGACTATTAAAGGAACTGTTTAGATTTTTTTTAATGATTTATTTTTATTTTATGTGCATTGATGTCTTGCCTGCATGTATGTCTGTGTGAGGGGGTCAGGTCCCCTGGAGCTGAAGTTATAGACAGTTGTGAGCTGCCATGTGGGTGCTGGGTCCTCTGGAAGAGCAGCCGTGCTCTTAACACCTGAGCCGTCTCTCCACGTCTCTTGTTTTTGTTTTGTTTTAAAGCAGGTTCTTACTGTATAGCCCTAGCTGGTCTGAACTCATAGAGGTTCACCTATCTCTGACTACAGACACTGGGACTAAAGCCTTGTGCCACAACAGCCAGCTCTGTTTAGAATTTTCAAAGTTTTTTTTTTTTTAAGAAAAGCACAAATAAGTAACAAAACTTTATACCATTCTATTTTACATTGTTACATTATTTCATGTTTACTTACTTGTGTGTACAGGTAACAAGAGTCCTTTCTCTTTTCCCCCCATGTGGGTTCCAGGGATCAGACTCAGGCCATCAGGTTTGGCTGCAAACAACCTCAACCACCTCGCCAGTCCCCTATAACACTCTTTAATGAAAAAAAGTAGAATCAAAATAATGAGGTGGTTTATAAATGAAGTAAAATGGAAAGATCCACATTGAAATAGAGATGAGGAAAAAACTAGGACACAGCATTGCAGCAGGTGTAGGTTTGTGTTCCTCCGGTTTTCTAAACAATGCAGGCGGGAAAGGAATGCAGGTAGAGGGAAAGCAGCTACAGAAGTCTCTCTGTAGATGGAGTGTTTATGGCAGGGTTTCTTCTCTTTTCTGATCTGGCACTTGAAGACACAACATCCAGATACCCATCATTTTTTGGTTGGTTGGTTGGTTTTAAATACTGGAGATTAATCCTAGGGCCTGGAAGAGCAGTCTATCACTAAACTATATTCCCTAGTTCTTGTCTTGGTTTTTGCTTTTGAGACCTGGTCTCACTGCATTCATTGCCCAGGCTGGCCTGGGTGGCACAGCTATCCTAGCCCAGACACTAAGGTGCTGGGATTGCAGGCCTGCACTATCAAGCTGGTAAATCAGCTTCTTCACCAGGGAGAGTAAAAGATAAGAATGACCCCAGACCAACTCAAACAATATAGATAAGGTTCACTAGAGAAATGTTTACACAGTGCCAAACAGTTGTCTCGCTTAGCTGCTTGCACTTGGGGCATAGATTTTTTTTTTTTTAACTAAGCTCTTATTCCCTGGTGGAACCTGATATCTGTTTCCAGCAAGGAAGTAACACAGAAGATTGTAAAAGCCTGGAATGCAAAGGGAGATCTTGGGAATCTAAGTGATAGAGACTGGCTTGTTTGGAAAGAAGTGTTGCCCAGTGCCAGTGCCACCATAGACACCAGCTTTGGCTCTGGCTCAGTACCTGCCAGTACAGCATCACCTCTGAAGGTACTGCATTCACGGAGCTGGGCCTCAGATTTTCATGTTTCCTTAGTGACTCGAGACAGACCATTATCATAATATATGAAAATATAATGAAATATTGATCATCACTGATTGGTTTTTACTTTAAAATGCTGTATTTTGCAGCATATACTAATTTCAAGATACAAAAGAATATGTATACTTCCCTGTTGTCAGGGTTTCTATTGCTGTGATAAATACCATGATCAAAAGCAATGTGCGAAGGAAATAATTTCTTCTACACTTACAGGGAAGTAAGGGCTGGAACTCAAGGGAGGAACCTGGAGGCAGGAGCTGATGCAGAGACCATGGAAGGGTGCTGCTTACTGGCTTGCTCCTCATGACTTGCTCAGCCTGCTTTCTTATACATCCCAGGATGACCTGACTGCAATCATTACTCAAGAAAATGCCCCACAGACTTGCCCAATATTATGGAGGCATTTTCTCAATTAATATTGTCTCTTTCCAGATATGTGTGCTTATCAAGTTGACAAACCAACCAGCCTATATGTGCTCTTTATTTTCTTTTTTTTTTTTTTCTTTTGGTTTTTTCGAGACAGGGTTTCTCTGTGTAGCCCTGACTGTCCTGGACTCACTTTGTAGACCAGGCTGGCCTCGAACTCGCAAAGATCCGCCTGCCTCTGCCTCCCAAGTGCTGGGATTAAAGGCGTGCGCCACCACCGCCCGGCT
>CAJQZJ010014957.1:2368967-2416220 GCA_907164525.1 Lophiomys imhausi
GCCTCCCAAGTGCTGGGATTAAAGGCGTGCGCCACCACCGCCCGGCTCTTTATTTTCTTACAAAAGCAATTTACACTATCAGTTCTTTCAGTTTCTTAGTATGCTCTAGGCTTTGTATTCCAAGCCAGTTCCAGCTCTGCATATCATGATCCACACAGCCCTGTAATTCTAGCACTCGGTAGCTGAAGCAGCAGGATCTGAAGTTCAAGGACAACCCAGGCAGGACCCTCTCTGAAAAATAAAAATAAAACACAAAAAGTAGATTTCCATATTCTTCTCTAGTGAAATGTGCCAAGCCTATGTAGTAATCCATATGTTTATTAGCCTCTGTTGTGATAGAGAATTGGCTACAGACTGAGTAGTTGGCAAGGCAGACTAAGCTGCCACCTCATTCTGAAAGGCTCTGTCATTGTTGTAGGCCAGGTACACTGACTTATCGGTGAAGCTGCCTTGTGGCTCATCAGCAGGGCTCTGCAGGAGTGAATGTTGTCTTCTGCACTTGTTCCTACAAAGGCAAAAAAGTAGAAGGGCTCGAGCCTTGCTTTCTCTTTCAGTCGCTTCCTGAGACCACCTTTGGTTCAGTTAGAACACCAGAGTGCATCTTCCCCAGCACAGAGTGATCACACTGCATAGTATAGGGCAGCTGCTACTTTAGTGTCAGGAAAACGAACTACAGAGAAGCTAGCTAGAGCAGAAGTTCTACTTGTTAACATGTTTCTGTAATTATTTTTAAGTAAAAAAATACACATTAAATTCTATGTTCAGTTGCTTTTATATGTGCTTTACAACTAGCTTCTCACGGCTCACTACCCAGAGCTCAGAAACCTTCAGGTGCTTTAAGACTTATTAGATAGCAGCAATAGCTTCATCTGTCTTTAACCTTTTTTCTAGGGTAGGATATGAAAAAACAGTAGCTTTCTTCTATGCCAAAATCAGTTAGAGAATATTGTATATAATTGTGTGTGTGAAAAAATATAAACTTGTTTGAATAAACTATACAAATCTATTTATCTGGGCATGGTGGCAAACACCTTCAATCCCAGCACTTGAGAAGCAGAGGTAGGTAGATTTCCATGACACAAGGCCAACCTCGTCCACACAGTTCCAGGCTACCCAGGGCTACACAATTAGACCTGGTCACAAAAAAATTAAAACAAAACAAAACAAAAACTAAAAAGCACAACTATCTGAAGGAATAGAATAAGTCTAGGATAAATGAAAAGAACAATATGTGTTGTATATAAAGATGTATCTTAGCCCAATTTGTTTTGCTATCACAGAATCCCACAGACTGGGGAATTTAAAACAAAATTAAGAGGGCTGATAATTGCTTCTTGTGGTAAAATGCTTGCCCCACTTGAGTTTGGGTCCTCAGCACCTATGTAAAAGACTAAGTGCATCCTTGCAGGCCTACAATTCACCATTGAAAAGGTTAAGAAAGCAGGGGCTTTCTTGGCTAACCATGTGTGGTGGTCTGAATGAGAATGGCCCCCATAGACTCATGTTTGGTCCCCAGTTTGTGGAACTGTTAAAGAAGGATTAGGAGGTGTGGCCTCCTTATTCAAGTACCTACGCCATTAGGGTTTGTTTTGAGACAGGTTCTCTCTATGTAGCCTTGGGTATCCGGGATTCAAAAGTCAACATTCCCAGTTAGTTCTTTGTGCCTCATGCTTATGGCTTAGATGTAAGTTCTCAGCTACTTCTCCAGCACCATTCCTGCCTGCCTGCTGCCATGATCCCCACCCTGATGGTCATGAGCTCTAACCCTGTGGAACTGTGAGCCCCCAAAGTGTTTTATTTTATAAGTTGCCTTGGTCATAGTATCTTGTCACAGCAATAAAAAAGTAACCAAGACACCATCTAGCTAAATTGGTGAGCTCAGGTTCTGTGAGAGACCTTGTCTCAAAAATCAGGTAACGATTTTTGAGCTAATAAGATGGCCGAGCAGGTAAAGGTCTTCGCCGTGAAGCCTGGCAAACCTGAGTTCTGTCCTCACAAGTCAAATTGTGGGTGGAGAGAACTGACTTCACAAATTGTCCTCTGACTTCCACATGTGTGCAGTGGTGCTCACCCTCTTCCACACACACATCGCACATGCACACCAATAACATTTTAAAGATTAAGATGGAGATAAATTGAGGAGACAACAGAAATCATTGACCTCTGGCCCCAGCACATGTGTGTGCACAAACACATGCACACAGACATGAAGAAGATTCCTGGAGTTCGTTGGCCACCCTATCAGTGAGCTCTAGTGAGAGTCTGTTTCATAAAATAAGGAGGAGAATATTTGAGGAAACACAAACACAGACGCTTATGTGTACACATTATCTACCATATGTACACACATACAATTATCAGAAATTTACTTTTCACTGTGTTTGAGGCTAAGAAATAGATCATAAGGGCCTTATAATATGGTGGAAATACAAAGAAAAGTTGATAGTCAGAATGGCTGAACCTATTCTGTTAAGAAATAAACCCCTTGATACCCATTTGTGAAACAAGAGCCCTGTGGCTCTACACCTCTCAAAGGTCTTGCCTGTTAATACTGTTACAACAGAAATCAAACTTCAACAGAAATCAAACTTCAACATAAATTTGGAAGGAGACAAACATTCAGAATTTAACAAGACCTGTTCCTAAATTTTTTTTAGGCTTCTCTCCCCCAACCCCTCCCAAGACAGGGTTTCTCTGTGTGACCCTGGTTCCTGAATCTTGCTCTGTAGACCAGGCTGACCTCGAACACAGAGATCTACCTGCCACTGGGATTAAAGACATATACCACCAGGCCAGGCCATTACAGACAATTTTGAACTGCCATGTGGGTGCTGGGCTTTGAACCCAGGTCTTTTGGAAGAACAGCCAGTGCTCTTAATTACTGAACTATCTCTCCAGCCCACTGGACTTGATTTGTGCACCAGGCTGGCCTTGAACTCCTGTCCCTACCTGGATTTGCTGGGATTAAAGGTGTGTAACACCACACCTGGCTACCTGTTATATGTTCACAAGAACTATTCTTATGGAAGCTATACATTTGATACTTTTTTCAGGCAACTTCTCAAGAGAACATTTTAAAACTTGAGGGCTTGACAAATGGCTGAGAGGTTAAGAGTACTTGCTGCTCTTCCAGAAGACCCAGGTTCAGTTTCCAGCACCCACTTCAGGTGGGTCTATAACTCCAGCTCCAGGGAATCCAATGCCCCAGCCTCCAGGCACTAGAACTAATGTGCACGTGCACACCTGCAGACAGACACACCTACACATAATAAAAATAAACCTTTAAAAATAAACTTACCTGGGAAAGATTATGTAAGAATAATTTTGAAATACTAAAAATAAAATAATACTGCTCCACCCTGAATGAATTACTAATGTGCTTAAATTAAAACAAAGCACTCCAGCATATTATAGGACATCATAGTGTTTTCTAATGTCACATTCAAGGTGGATTAAACATTTAAATTGAAGGAATAAAACTATGCAAATGTGAAAAGAGAATATAAAAGTGAACATTTCTTTAATTAGATGAGGGAAAACCAAAGATAGAAGAAATAAAGAAGGGTGACAGATTTAGTGGCAGAAGGGGCCAGACAAGGACCTGAAGTAGACACATGTATCACATAGAAAATAAAGTCACAATGCCTTTCTTTCCTTTTTGTTTTTTTCTTCCCTATCTTTCATTTGAATATAGGCAGAAATATTTATCTCCTTAGAGAAAAATAGCAACACAAGCACAGTACGTGACAGGAAGTGGTGAATCTTGTGACTGATGGGAACTTACTGGCGTATGTTCAGAAGCACAGGTGCTTCCCAATGCCACCCACCCAATTGTGCGACAGCCCACAGGATGGCCTTGCTGCCCCAAGCAGTTTTTTGCCATGTAAGAATGCAGCTTAATTGTAGAGTGCTTGCCTAGAATGCTCAAGGTCCTCAGGGACATAAAATTTTTTAAGAAGGTCCTTTTGAGCCAGTTTTGGCTATTTGCCTGTAAAATCCATTAATCTGAATTATAAAACTAATAACTCAAAGTTTCTTTTGGGGGGGGGGGCACAGGGTTTCTCTGTGTATCTCTGACTGTCTTGGAACTCACTCTGTAGAACAGGTTGGCCTTGAACTCACAGAGATCCGCCTGCCTCTGCCTCCTGAATGCTGGGGTTAAAGGGGTGCGCCACCACTCCCAGCCATTACAGTTATCAACTGCGATGTGGATGCTGGCATTTAAACCTAGGTCCTTTGGAAGAGCAGTGAGTGCTCTTAACTGCTGAGCCATCTCTCCAGCCTCATTTCATCAACTTTTAAAGGTCTCAGAATAGCAAATTTTCTTTTTAATGTTTTGTTTAGTTAGTTGACTCAAGCCTGCTTGGGTTTTGGTTTTCATTTTTTTCTCTATTTTTTCCTTTTTATTATTTTTTAATTTTGTGGTTTTCTCATCATACACCCTGTACCCTCTCATCTCCTACTTCCCCTCAGACCCACCCTCCACTCTTGCAACCTCCCCCCAACATAAAAAGAAAACCTTATTGTGGAAGCTGTAGGTGTCTCAGTGTGTCCCATAATATTCCCTTTTGCCCACATGTTTTTGCTTGCAAATGTTCATTATAATGACTCCTTGGTCTGGTACGAGGCCTCTGGCTTCTGCTATATCAATCCTGGAACCTCACTGGGACTCCTCTCAGATATCCTGCTGTTACTGTCCTGTGTCATGGAGATTCTGTAGTTTTGGGTCTATGGAACTGGTCTCTTCATGCACTCCAGCAGTTCATCCATGGGGTATATGTTGGGGTGGGCCAATTCAAAGCCCTGGTTCTGAGCCTGCAACCTCCACTTGCAGATCCAGTTCTACTCTGCTACTGAGGTAAGGTGCAGGGCCTGCTCTCCCGAGTGCTACAGCAGGTAAGGGACTGGACCAGCTCTCCTGCTTTCATGACCCCATCATGGTCAACTCTCCCACCTGCTATATCCTCTGAACCAGCTCATCCACAACCCCCACATCCAGAGCCAGGCAGGGTTCTTCTAGTCTCTGGCTTGCTTCCTGTCCTGGGAGCCCATCTGGTGCTTGCCTGGTGTTGGATTGGTAATTGTCACAGACTACCCCATGGAGCAGAAGTGGTATTGGTAACTGGCTTGTTTTTTTCCCTGGAATGTTAGGCTATTGTTCATTCAGATGTTCATAGGTCAGAACACTGAATGTAGGTATAGCTTCTCTTCTCTGCCACCTACTGATGCACATGTGACACAACAGCCATATCTGCAATGCCTCTAGGGGAAGTTGATTTTTTTTTTCTTAGTTCATCTATTTTTGGTTTTCCCTTTATTTTTTCTGGCATACTTGATTTATTCTTCCAAAACTGAATTATCCAGTTCATTTTCAATATTTTTCTGTTCTTTTAAAATTGATAGTATAAATGAAAAGTTGTGAGATATCTGTTGAGGAACATCCAAGTTGTTTCCAGTTTCTGGTTATTAACCGAGTGTCTTGGTAGGATGGAGCATCCTTTGGGTATATGTCCCAGATGTGTTATAGTTGGACCTGGAAGTAGATGAATTCCAGTCTTCCTGAGGAACTGCACTGAATCCCATAGTGCCTGTTCAAGTTTGCAGGTCCACCAGCAATGGATGAATGTTTGCTTTATTCCATATCCTTGTCAGGATTAGTTGTCATTTGTCTCATTGATCTTAGCCATTCCGACAGGTGTAAGATGAAATCTCAAAGTAATTTTTATTTGCATTTCCTTGGTGCCTAAGGATGCTGAACATTTCTTTAAGTGTTTCTCAGCTGTTTGAGTTTCCTCTTTTGAGAATGTTCTGTTTAGACCTGTATCTCTTTTCTTTTCTTTATTTTTAGGTTTTTTGAGACAGGGTTTCTCTGTGTATCCCTGACTGTCCTGGACTCACTTTGTAGATCAGCCTGGCCTTGAACTCACAGAGATCTGCCTGCCTCTGCCTCCCGAGTGAGTGCTGGGATTAAAGGCATGTGCCACCATGCCCAGCCTGTATCTCATTTTAAAATTGGTTTATTTGTTTTCTTGATATCTAGGCTGTCTTGGTTTTTGTTTGGTTGGTTTTGAGTTCTTAATATATTTTGGTATTAGCCCTCTATGGGATGTGTAATTGGTAAAAATATTTTCCCATTCTGTAGACTGCCACCTTGCCTTGTCCAAATGATAGTTTCTTTGCTGTTCAGAAGCTTTTCAGTTTTATTTATTGTTGATCTTAGTGCCTGTGCTATTGGTATTCTGATCAAAAAGTCTTTTCCTGTGCCAATGAGTTCAAGGTTATTCTTTATTTTCTCTTCTATCAGGATGAGTGTATCTGGTTTTGTGTTGAGGTCTTTGATCCATTTGGAGCTGAATTTTTTTTTTTTCGAGACAGGGTTTCTCTGTGTAGCCCTTGCTGTCCTGGACTTGCTTTGTAGACCAGGCTGGCCTCGAACTCACAGAGATCCGCCCGCCTCTGCCTCCCGAGTGCTGGGACTAAAGGCGTGCGCCACTACGCCCGGCTTGGAGCTGAATTTTGTGAGGGTGATAAGTATGAATCTATTTAGATTCTTCTACATGCAACCATCTAGTTTGACCAGCAGCATTTGTTGAAGTTGATGCCTTTTTCCCCATGTGTATTTCTGGCTTTATCAAAAAGCAGGTGTCTATAGGTGTGAGGATTTATGTCTGAGTCTTCAATTCTGTTCAATTGATCAGTGTTCCTGTTTTTGTGCCAGTACCATGATGTTCTTTTTTTTTTTTTTTTTTGGTTTTTCGAGACAGGGTTTCTCTGTGTAACAGCCCTGGCTGTCCTGGACTCGCTTTGTAGACCAGGCTGGCCTCGAACTCACAGAGATCCGCCTGCCTCTGCCTCCCGAGTGCTGGGACTAAAGGCGTGAGCCACCACCGCCCAGCTAACCATGATGTTCTTAATGCTATAGCTCTGTAGTACAATTTGAGGTCAGGGATGGTGATACCTCCAGCAGTTCTTTAAATTATTCAGCATTATTTTACCTATTTTGTTTTTTTGTTTTGTTTTGGGGTGTGTGTGTGTGTGTGTGTAGTTTCCATATGAAGCTGAAAATTGTCCTTTCAAGACCTGTCAATGGAATTTTGATAGAGATTGCATTGACTGTAGATTGCTTTTCTTAGGATGGCCATTTTTACTGGGTTAATCCTACCAATCTGTGAGCATGAGAGATCTTTCCATCTTCTTCAGTTTCTTTCGCAGGTGTCTTAGATTTTTATCATGCAAGTATTTCACTTGCTTGGTTAGAGTTACTCCAAGATAATTTATTATTTGAGACTATTGTGAAAATCATTGCTTCCTTGATTTCTTTCTCAATCTAAATCTATTTGTCATTTGTTTATAGGAAGGCTGCTGATTGTTTTGAGTTAATTTTATTTCCAGCTACTTTGCTGAAAGTGTTTATCAACTCTAGAAGTTTCCCAGTGGAGTTTTTAGGGCCACTTATGTATAATATATCATCTGCAAATAAAGATACTTTGATGACTTCCTTTCCAGTTTGTATCCCCTTGATCTCCTTCAGTTGTCTTATTGCTTTAGCTAAGACTTCAAGTACTATGTTGAATAAGTATGGAGATAGTGGACAGCCTTGTCTTGTTCCTGATTTTAGTAGAATTGCTTTGAGTTTCTCTCCACTTAATTTGATGTTGACTATGGGCTTGCTGTAAACTGACTTTACAATGTGGAGGTATGTTCCTTGTATTCCTAATCTCTGCAGGATTTTTATCATGAAGGGATGTTGGATTTTATTGAAGGCCTTTTCTGCATCTAATGAGATGATCATGTGGTTTTTCTCTTTCAGTCTGTTTATATGGTGGATTACATTTATCAATTTACATATGTTGTGCCATCCCTGCATTTCTGGGATAAAGCCAGCTTGATCATGTTTGATCTTTTTGTTGTGTTCTTGTATTCATTTTACACGTTTTACTGATAATTTTTGCATCTATGTTCAAAAGGTAAATTGGTCTGTAATTTTCCTTACTTGTTGGGTATTTATGTGGTTTGAGTATCAGACTAACTGGCCTCATACAACAAATTGAGCAAGATTCCTTTTGTTTCTATTTTGTGGAATAATTTGAGAAGTATTGGTTTTTCGAGACAGGGTTTCTCTGTGTAGCCCTAGCTGTCCTGGACTCACTCTGTAGACCAGGCTGCCCTTGAACTCACAGAGATCCACCTGTCTCTGCCTCCCAAGTGCTGGGATTAAAGGTGTGCACCACCACTCCCTACAATTACAGAGAGCTGTGAAGTGCCAAGTGGGTGCTGCAATTTGAACCCTGGTCTTTTGGAAGAGCAGCCAGTGCTCTTAGCCACTGAACTATCTCTCCAGACCCTCAGTCCACATTTCATGGCTGACTAGAACTCCATTTTAGGTGACAAACCACAGTTTTCTGCCTGTTCATTTCATTAGGCATTTCCACTTTTGACCAACAGTGAATAGTGCTGCTAAGAGTGTTTATATACAGAATTTGTTTGAGTCTGCGCTCAGATCCTTCAATATGTTGCAAGAAGTGGAATTGTTGGATCTCATGATAATCCAATTGAACTTTTCATTTTGTTTTGTTTTTGTAGACTGTGGATCTCTGGATACCCTAGAACTTCCTGTGTAGACCAAGCTGGCCTTGAACTCACAGAAATCCACCTACCTCTCTGCCTTTGACCACAGGGATTAAAGGTGTGCATTACTAGGCCCAACTCTATTTATTTAACTTTTTGAGAAACAACCAAACTATAACACTTGATGCTATGCCAGGTGTGGTGGCGCACACCTTTAATCTCAGTGCTTGGGAGGCAGAGGCAGGCAGATCTCTGTGAGTTCAAGGCCAGCTACAAAGTGAGTCCAGGATAGTCATCGATACAGAGTAACCCTATCTCAAAAATTGTTTTTGTTTTGGTGCTATATAATTACCTAATTCTCTCTTTCTGAGAAATATGTGTTATTGTTACTGTGTATGTCATGTGCCACAGGAGGGAGGAAGACCTTTCTCTTCCCTTTAAATGAGTTCTAAGTATGAAACTCAGGTTGTCAGGCTTGCCATCTTGCCAGCCCATGGGTTATTTTTCCTATTTACCATTATAAACTATTAAGAGGTAAATACTGCTACGTTAAGGAGTGTTTTAAGTTAAATAATCTGAGAAGTTTAATACATTTTTTCTTTTTGCACTCTGAGGCTTTTTGTGTTAGTGACAAATGAATGTAAATTGAAATGCTCTGTTTTAAGTCTAATAAGATTAGTAAATATTTGATGTGATGAAGGAAGGAAAGACAAGAGTACTGATACTTTTATTTTAGTTCATGTCGGGCATTAGAAAATGTTTGCCTCTCATGTATAAGTGTATAATGCCACCTTGGTTCTAAGGGGGTTTGGGGAGGTTGGTTTATTTTTTGTTTTCTACAGTCTTGCTATGTAGCTTTGCCTAACCTCAAACTCACAGCAATCCTCCTGCCTTATTCACCCACAGGCTGGGATTACAGACATGTACTACCATGCCTGTCCAGACCTAATTCTTTCCATCCTTTTTTTTCTGTGCAGTTCACCCATGAGCTCAGATTTCCCGCATTACAACTTCAGGATGCCTAATATTGGATTCCAGAATCTGCCTCTCAACATATATATTGTGGTTTTTGGCACTGCTGTATTTGTCTTCATCCTTAGTTTACTCTTCTGTTGCTACTTGATTAGGTAATCAATTTTAATTATTTTCTGATATTTCAGAATACTTGAAACAGTTATTTGTATCATAAGATCAAAAAACATTTTGTGGAATAATGGGTCGGTTTTCTAAGGCCATAGTGGCTTAACATTTTAGTTGATGTGAGTTGGTGTTTAGTAACCCACTTCTGTGCAATCTTCAATCCTGTCTACTGATGAGGTGTTTTATTTTGTGGTAGAAAATAGTCTTCAATGTTTCTCCATACTATTACCATCCAGATACACTTACAGCATTGTCCCTAACATTTAATCTGCTTTCTGGTTTTAAGTTTTGTTTTGTTTTGAGACAGAGCCTCAATCTATGCATTCCTGACTGGTCTGGTACTCACTATATAGAGCAGGCTGGCCTTGAGCTCATAGAGATCCATCTGCCTCTGCCTCCAGAGTCGTGATTTAGTCTACTGGAAGTTGCTTTTGTCATCTGAATCATCATGGGTCAGAACAGTGTCTTAAGACAAGAGTCATGTCTTCAAACGCCTCTTGCAGCTGGATTTCAGGACTTTAAACACCTCTCTGATGCAAAAGTAATTGGGTGTTGATGGAATTGTATATCTGCATAACACTGAACATTCAGTATCCACAGAGACATAGGACAGAAGAGGTCACCTCACATGGGGCAGGGGATAGATTTTGCCAGTATGCCTCATGCCTGGCTGACTTGTTATTGTCTAAATACTTTTACCTTTTACATTATTAAATAGAGCCTATTTTTAAAAACCAAAACTGACTTTAAAATTTTTATGTAAGTCAGGTGTAGTAGCAAACACTTATAATCTTAGCCCTTGCGAGGTAGAGCCAACACGATCGAGAGTTTAAGGCCAACAAAACTATATAGTGAGACCCTATATCAAAACACAACAATTAAAAATGTTGCATGATGCCGGGCGGTGGTGGCGCACGCCTTTAATCCCAGCACTCGGGAGGCAGAAGCAGGTGGATCTTTGTGAGTTCGAGGCCAGCCTGGTCTACAAAAGTGAGTCCAGGACAGCCAGGGCTACACAGAGAAACCCTGTCTCGAAAAAACCAAAAAAAAAAAAAAAAATGTTGCATGAAACCGAGTGTGGTGGGCCACGCCTTTAAACCTAGTACTGGAGAGACAGAGGCAGATGAATCTCTGTTTGAGGGCACCCTGCTCTATAAAGTGAGTTCCAGGACAGTCAGAGTACATAGTGAGATCCTGTCTCATAAAAAATAATAATAATAATAAAATAAAGTATTGTTACATGATCTTCAAAGAGGTTTTTTTTTTTTTTTTTTTGGTTTTTCGAGGCAGGGTTTCTCTGTATAGCAGCTCTGGCTGTCCTGGACTCACTCACTTTGTAGACCAGGCTGGCCTCGAACTCACAGAGATCCGCCTGCCTCTGCCTCCCAAGTGCTGGGATTAAAGGCATGCGCCACCACGCCCAGCTCAAAGAGGTTTTTTTTTTTTTGTGGGGTTGGGTTTTTGGTTTTTATTGTTTTGTTTTAAGACAGGGTCTCACTCTGTAGCTCAGACTAGCCAGTCTTAACTCTTGTTCCTCTTGCCTTAGTCTTCTGAGTGCATGGTAGTTACAGGTATGAGCCATCTGGCTATAGTTTCTGATAATCTGACATGTGATTTTACATTCTTCATGGCAAGTCTTTTCTGGCTGGGCATGATGCTCATGCCTGTAAATTAACAGCATTCAGTAGGCTAAGGCCACCTTTAACTTCAGCTTCATAGTGTGTTCCATGCTGGGACAGAGTAAGGCTCTGTCTCAAAAAAAAAAAAAAAAAGAATAAAGAGACAGTTCTTATTAACACTCAGGATGAAGCAAGTAGATCCTGAGTTCAAAGCTACCCTGGGCTACATACACTGCAAGAACCTGTCTCAAAGCAGAGGACAGAGATTGTGGTAAAACTTGGAGTAGCAAGTGTTTGGAACCAGTGCTGCATAGAAGATTAGGAGTCTATTCATGGATAGGTAAAAGCAAAAGGACATTTTGAATCAAGTCCCCTTCCCCCTTTCAGTACTAGGTTCGGGCAAGACAAGCATTCTATCACTAAGCTGTCCCTAGTATCTAATCCCAGTATCCCTTAGCAGCAATTAATGATCATATTGAATTTTAGCCCATAGAGCATAGACTATTTTAAATTGTATAAATTGGGTGGTTTGTTTTCAGACATGCCCCTTTGTGGCCTTGACCAGCCTGGGGCTCGATATGAAGACCAGGCTGGCTTCCAGCTTAGAGATCTGCCTGCCTCTACCTCCTGAGTATTGGGATTAAAGCTGGGTGCTGCCATAACTGACCACCTTCACTCTTATGTGTGAATTCCAATTAAATATACAAAGAATTAGGACCACTGAACAAGGAAGGTGGGTGCTAATATTATGGGAAAGAAGCTTGAGCAAAAAATAAGATGGGGGGGGGCTTGGAGAGATGGCTCAGCTGTTAAAAGCACTGGCTGCTCTTCCAAAGGACCCAGGTTCAAATCCCAGCACCCACATGGCAGTTCATAGCTGTCTGTAAGGCTAACCTGGTCTACAAAGTGAATCCAGGACAGCCAGAGATACACAGAGAAACCCTGTCTCGGAAAAGAAAAAAAAAATGGTGTTTAAAAAAAAAAAAGTTAAAAAAAATATAAAATAGGGGGTTGGGCGTGGTGGTACACGCCTTTAATCCCAGCACTCGGGAGGCAGAGGCAGGTGGATCTCTGTGGGTTCAAGGCCAAGCTGATCTACAGAGTTGAGTCCAGGACAGCCAGAGATACACAGAGAAACCCTGCCTCCAAAAACCAAAAAAAAAAAAAGGGATATGATTTTAACTTATGTCTCTGTGTGTCAGAAAGAGTACGGTGTGACTATATAGTAGACAGTACCTGAACCAGCCAATGATAGTTAAGTGTGGAAGTATAAACAGCCAAGAAACTCCCATGATGATGGAGGCTAAGGACACATAACTAGGGTAAAGTGGGATCCCGAGTTAGACTATTGCTAAGGAAGCGCATGAGTGAGAAATCTTGTGGAATTCAAATGGGGCCTATTGTTGATAGTTGGCCAAAGCCCTGTCAGTATTATGCCATGTCATTTTCTAGTTGTGGTTACTGTAGCTATTGGGGAAACATGTAGAAAAGTGTATGTGAGCCAGGCATGGTGGTTCAGGGTCCTAAGGTAGGAAGTTCTTAAGTTCATAGCTGGTCTGGGCTATACAGTAACATTTTGTCTCAAGTCAAAAATATATATGGAGTCTTCCCTTTTGTGTGTTTGTTTTAGAATAAAAGTTTGTTGTTTTTTTTAATGTGCATGTACCTACATGAGTATGTGAACTCCATGTGTGCAGGTGCCAATTGAGGCAAGGTAAGGCTGCAACTGAAATTATAGTCAGTTGTGAGCCATCCGATGTGGGTACTTGGAATGGTACATAGGTCATCCTCAAGAGTACTAAACACTTTCTTGCTGAGCCCTCTCTCCAGCCCCTAGAATAAAGCATTGTAAAATGGTATTGGCATGGAGTGTTAGGATTCTAGGGCCCTCTCAACATAGCACTGTAAACCAGGTGAGTCCAGACAGCTGAAGTCTCCTAGGGTGTGTCCACTGGGGGCTTTTTTCTGGCTTCTGGTGAAGACCAGCAATCCCTAGCTTTTCTTGACTTGTGGCTGCCGTTTAGCTTCTGCTCTTCAAATCACCTGGTCACCTGGCCTTTTTCCTGTGTCTGCTTGTTGCCTAAGTCACACCGGACCCAAGATTCAGAGTTTTTGAGGGATGCCTTTGGAAGCCGCATGCAAGAACAGGAAGATAGAACACTGGGACAGGGAGTAAAGTCTAGGGAAAAAATCCACATGTTGCATATGGCAGTTGATAGCAGACACATTCATGGGGAAAGGAGGATCTTAGAAATGTTATGAAGTCAGTAGAAACTGGTATAGGGATAAAAAGACCCTAAAGCCCTACCTTACAACACACAGAATCTCAGACCTAAATGTAGTAGGTGAAATAGTACATGAATTTTCAGAATATGAGACATTGTCTTGCAACTGTCTTATGTAGCCCAGGCTGGTCTCAAACCTCTAAAATGCCAAGAACGACCTTGAACTTTTGATCTTCTACCACTGTCTCCCAAGTGCTGGGATAACAGGTTTTTGGCTCCAGACATTGGCTTCAGAAGAATTGTCTCCTTAATTTTTGGCTAGGCAGACATTTCTGTAACTGGATACAAAAAGACTTTTCAGTTAGGGACTGTAGATTGGAAGAGACCAAACATAAAAGAGGATGCACCAAGCGACCCATGTATATGAGTCTAAAAGCAGACATAGCTAATCTAAATTGATTGGTGACAAGGGGCCAAATAGGGCCAGTTTTAAGGGTGGACACTGATTTCAGAAACTTCAGGGCTCCTAAGAATAAACTGTATCTTGATGTGAATGATTATTCCAGCAGATGCATTTTTAAATTTCTGAACTGTGTACTTAGATTTTGCATTTTTGAATTTGTGTCTTAATTTTTTAAATTAAGAATGAGACAAGTTAACTACTGAAATAGTAGACTTTTAACCACAAACTCACAACCCTCACTGGAGTGTCTGTGTTGAGGCCCCAGTTTCAGTGAGGTTTCACTAGCACTCACAATGGGCTCACTGGGTACTTTCCTCAAAATCTCAATACTGCACTGCTCGTTTGTCTTTTAGGCTAAGACATCAAGCACACAAAGAATTTTATGCCTACAAACAGGTGAGAAGTTTAATTATGATTAGCTTTTACTGTGCTATTCATGAAACTTTGAGGCTGTGGTTCCACTCATTGTTTGAACTGGTATTAGCTTACTATGAGTTCCATCTCAGAACAGAAAGAGCAATTTGATTTTCTCACATGGTCTTTCATTGATATTATTTGAAGCACATGCATGGTTCACAAAAACACATGGAGGCAAAGTGCCCATGCTTATAAAATAATTTTATTTTTTATTTTAAATGTTTTTTTTTTTTGGTTTTTCGAATCAGGGTTTCTATGTTTAACAGCTCTGGCTGTCCTGGACTCGCTTTATAGACCAGGCTGGCCTTGAACTCGCAAAGATCCGCCTGCCTCTGCCTCCCAAGTGCTGGGATTAAAGGTGTGCGCCACCACCGCCCGGCTAAAGCTTATCTTTTTTTTTTTTTGGTTTTTCGAGACAGGGTTTCTCTGTGTATCCTTGGCTGTCCTGGACTCACTTTGTAGACCAGGCTGGCCTCGAACTCACAAAGATCCGCCTGCCTCTGCCTCCCAAGTGCTGGGATTAAAGGCGTGCGCCACCACCGCCCGGCATTTTAAATGTTTTTAATGTTTAATGTTTTTACATGTGCAGGTGTTTTGCCTGCATGTTTGTCTGCTCCATGTGCATGCCCGGTGTCCTCAGGCCAGAAGAGAACATGAGGGCATCAGATCCCCTGAGACTGAAGTTACAGAAGGTTGTGAGCTGTCTTGTGCTGAGAATTAAACCTGAGTCCTCTGGGAGGGCAGTCAGTCTTAACCACTGAGATCTCTCCAACCCCCTAATAATAATAATAATAATACAGTCTATTCTGAAATTTTTATTTTTTGAAAGAATCTTTGCAGTGTCACATTCACTTCAGATGATGATTGTCACCACATACCCAGGACAAATCTAGATGGAATTTTTCTGAGGACATTGGCATATAATAATCAAGCTTCCAAAATTAAAATTGACTTTGTATTTTAATCTTTTATGAATTACCAATTCTTATCAGCCAGTACTGTGTTACTGAATATGAGGTTATTACCTCCACTAGCTTTATGTCTCCCCAGGATTTGCTCTATTCTCAAAAAGATTCAGAACTACAGCCAGAGATGTACTTTTGTACAGAAAAGTACTTGTTGACCATGTGCATGGCCCTGAATCCACGCCTCAGCACCGCCTGAGCTGTAATCCCAGCCTTTCAGGAGGAGGTGGAGACAGGAAAATGAGAGGTTAAAAGTCATTATGAGCTACATAGTGGGTTCAAGACCAGCTTGATCTACATGAGACCATATCTTTAAAAAATAGTAGTGACTCAGGTGGTGGTGGGATATCCCTTTAACCCTAGCATCTCTGTGAGTTCGAGGCCAGCCTAGTCTACAGAGCAAGCTCCAGGACAACCAAGGCTTACAGAGAAACCCTGTCTTTAAAAACCAAAATAAAATCTGCTTGAAAGTATAAAAGAGACTGTTTCTATTTTGAGTGTGAGGAAAATGAGCTACATATTTGCACATATATTTCTTACTGTCCTATATAATATACACATATATAAAATATGCATGTATTTATCAGCAGAATGGGAAATTCTTCAATCACTTCTGTGCATGTGACAATGGGGATTGAAGACTGAGCCTAGTGCATCCTAAGCAGATACTGTGACCACTAAGTAAAAAATATTCAGGTGCCAGTGAGATGGTACAGTGGGTAAAGGCAGCTGCCTACATATTTACATTGGTATAAGAGCATTTTTTAAAATCTTACAGGTTATATTAAAAGAAAAAGTAAAAGAACTGAATTTACATGAGGTAAGTTGATTTTAAGTATTTCACTCATTCTTTGAGCCATTTTCTAATACAAGTGGTGGGCTTGCAATGCCTTCATCTTCAGAAGCTGAAAAAGATGGGCATCTCCTTCCTTCCCTCTCACTACATGCCTAGCTGCTTGACAATAGCATAAGGTACACTGTATTATCAGCTACTCCTCTTGTCACTGTGACAAGACATTTGATAGCAACATACAAAAGAGAGGGTTTATTTTGGCTCATTTTGGGTATTTGTTCATCATGAAGAAGACCTGGCAGCAAGCAAGGCTTAGCCACTGCAGTAGGTGGACGAGCTGCTCACACTGTCCTCCCATAGGGAGCAGAGAAATGAACAGTGCTGTTCACCAGGCTTCCCTGCTCCTCCTCTCTCTCTATTCAGTGTGGAACACCCAACCCACACTCAAGGCATGCCTTCCTCCTCAGTTAAACCTCTCCAGAACACCTTCACAGACCCAGGGGCCTGTGTCCTCACTGATTTTAAAAAGCCAGTGGGATTGATGGTGAGGATTAACCCTTACATGAAGCCTCTAAGATTTTTCAGGGATTTGTTTTTGAGATCTCACTTGTAGCCCAGCTTGACCTTGAATTCCCAACAGTCCTCCTGCTTCAGCCTCCCAAGAGCTGGTAGGCACAACTCAACATGCCCACTTGAAGAATTCCATTTAATATTCTGTATGCTAACCTAAACTACGGGTGTCAGAATGTACAGCCTGGCCTGTCGCTTTGCTGAGCTTCAGGACACTCGCTTCACATGTGACTTTTGCTTTTCAGCTGTGTGCTGTGTGTCTAGAAGACTTCAAGCCTAGAGATGAACTGGGGATTTGCCCATGTAAGCATGCCTTCCACAGAAAGTGAGTATTGGTATGGAATTATTTATGTGACCCAACTTACTGCAGGCTATGGGGCACTGCCAGCCAAGCTTGATGGCTTCACAATTAGTCTGTAATGCAGAAAACTGCCAGCACTCCACAGGGTGGGGAACGTGCATGTGTACGTGACACTAGAAGGGACTAGTGAAGTGGAACATGAGCACTACTTCCGGCTTGGGCATAGATCCAGCCCATCCTACACCTCTATAAACAGCTCTGTAGCTGGAACTTTCCAATAACTGTTTCCATCTCTTGAGGCTGTATTTTAATCAAAACCATTTATTTTATGTCACAGTAAATAGTGTAGATATATATATATATGTATATATTGTGCTGTAAGGCCACCACCCTTTCTACAGACAAATTCATATCCCCTCCTGGAAATTTTTATTAGAAATTTTGATTTTTCCTGCCTTCCTTCATCAGCATACTTTATAGGAAGTCATGTGAGACCGAGAGTATAAAGTGCTAATTGCAGTAC
Source organism: Lophiomys imhausi (assembly GCA_907164525.1). Classification (NCBI taxonomy): domain Eukaryota; kingdom Metazoa; phylum Chordata; class Mammalia; order Rodentia; family Muridae; genus Lophiomys; species Lophiomys imhausi. The sequence goes on from CAJQZJ010014957.1 coordinate 2,386,552, forward strand.
CTTCATGTCACCTTGTAGGAGATAGAAGGCTCTGGCTTTTCAGCGAGTGATGTGGATTCTAGGGCTGAGATTCTCGACTCCTCGCTAGCTGTTTAAATGACAGTGAGGTCAGGACAGGGGCTGTTGTAAATCTGTGGCTGTCTCCCACCTGGCTGTCTTGTGCTGCAGGTGCCTTGTTAAGTGGCTGGAAGTCCGGAAAGTGTGTCCCCTGTGCAACATGCCAGTGCTGCAGCTGGCCCAGCTGCACAGCAAACAGGACCGTGGTCCCCCTCAGGAGCCCCTCCCTGGGGCAGAGAACATTGTATAGCTTGCTGCAAGGATCAGACTGTTGCTGGACACGTCAGTGTGGAGCCAGGAGGAACACAAGCAGACTGTGTTTTGGCTGCTTTCTACCTGGGGCACCCACTGTCACTTCCTTTGCCTCATGAAGAACTCTTGAGCCAGGCAAGCTGAGACCCTAGGGCATCTGGATCTTGTGACAACCAAAGCCCCCTGATTATCACCCTGTGCCAAAAGGAACAGATGAGCCTGCAGGTTCAGTCTCCCAGGCACCTCTCCGTCAAGCAGAGGGAAGATCAACACAGACGTCAGAAAGGACTCAAATGCCACACCCACCTGTAGACCTGGAGGCTGCTGTCCAGACTCACCTGTCTGTTGCCACGGACCTCTTGGCATCCATCCCACGTCAAGTGAAGCCAGCTGTTCCACCAGCTGGAGCACAATGGCTGCCAGTATTTGGTGAGGCAGCCCCTGCAAGGCTCTTGGGCTCTGTTCCTTTAACAAGGTCATCTTAGTAACCTGAAGTTTGGGAACAGAAGCAGCAGAACCCCTGCCACACACTCCAATTCATACTTGCTGTCATATCTTCCAAGTTGGCACCATTAGAAACACTTGGAAAGTCCTGGTCGGGAGCCATTCCTCTATTTTCCCTCCTAGTCATCAGTAAGATCCAGCTGTCTCTGTGTAACCCAGGTGCCAGGGCACTGCTCAAGCACGCCACAAGCGCAGTGGTTCCATTACAGCTGCTGGCTTCAGCCCACTGGCTAAGGAGTCTCTCTGGGCCCCTCAGATGACTCCAAAGAAGAGCCCTTTCTCAGCAAGGCCAGTCCTCACCCACCTGGATGACCAGAACACTGACACTTTGGCTTCTTTCCTCCTCTCCCCCCCCCCCTTCTGTTCTTTCTCTACATAAGAAAAATATCTCACTGCATTTTAAAACATCCCCATATAAGTACCCTGAAATTTCCAGCGAGCCACTTGGGAGTTGTAAATAGTTTGGAGAAGCTCCTGCATGGCTGGCCTTCTGTTGGTGTGTACCTCAGTTATTTGGACTTGAGATCCATCCCTAACTGAAGGTGTTTTTTTTTGGTTTTTTGAGACAGGGTTTCTCTGTTTAACAGCTCTGGCTGTCCTGGACTCGCTTTGTAGACCAGGCTGGCCTCGAACTCGCAAAGATCCGCCTGCCTCTGCCTCCCAAGTGCTGGGATTAAAGGCGTGCGCCACCACCGCCCGGCTCTGAAGGTGTTTTTATAGGAGAGAAATGCATGCTGCTCTTTGGCTTTTTCTGTCCAACTTCTCTACAGATAACTGCCTCCAATAGGCTTTGTGAACACTGTAAATTAGCCATGTAAAGCACAGCATTCTATACACAGCTTCCTCTCCCCCCTCTTGTCACAACAGTGCCACTGCAATGCCTCAACTGCTTCATCCCACAAGTGTGAGGGTTGTTGCAGGAATAGTCTGGCATGAAGAGGATAGAGGGTTTTGCTACTCTGTTCTTGACATCAACCTAGCCTTAGAATGAGGGGGGACCTGGCTTTTTTTCCAGTAGCTGGGGTCAGATGAGGAAGAAAATTCCTGTTTGTCCAAGAAGTGCTAAGGAAGCCAAGGGTGGTACACAGCTGTATATTCCCAGTTGAGTCAGGCAGGTTCACAAGTTTGAGACCAGCCTTTGGCTTCATAGTGAGATCCTCTTGCAAAAGGGGGTAGGGTGGCAGTTCTTGGCAGAGTCCATGTGAAAAATTACAAACCTGGTTGGTGAGAATTGGCTGTCCCCAGTGTGCTCTGTTTGTAGTAGGCCAGCTAATTCCTATACAGAGCAAGGGAGCGTGTGCCATTTTCTATGAGAAACTTAGTCTGATTGGCCCCAATAATTCATACATATGTTCCTTTTGCTCCTTTACTTGTAGTACCAGTCAAAATGCCCATAGTTTACAGTGAAATGTTTTTAGTGACCAGTACCAGAAGTGGGCTTCTTCTGACTTAGTTTTGTTATAGGTTAGCAAATACCATTTCATATTGTATAACTGGATACAAGGAACATCCCTCCTCCTTTAAATTATTGCCACTCACAGCTTTTGTAGAATCCTGACCTTTTGCTGCAACTTTTTCTATCCCTGTCCTCACTACTAAAAAGCCAGCATCACCAAAGCCCTGTATTTGTAGAGGCAGAGTTGCTCATCAGATTTCCAGATTTGAGGTGGCTGGTTTGCAGTCAGGGGCATTGGAAGAGTGCTGGGGGTGCTTTGCCCTGCACAAGGACACCTATTCTGATGGACCTGAATGAAGTCCCCTAACCTTTCCTGCTCAGCCACTATTAGTTAATGTGATTTCTTCCTAAAAGGCATTCCTTGGTTGGGAGCTCCAACTGTGCAAAATGTCTCTCATCTCCCTTCTTGGCTTGGTAGTCACCTCCTGCTCTCAGCTCAGCCACACTTCTCCCAGTTCTAGCACCTGCTAGCCACAGCACCTCAACATTTGCTTCTGGTGTCTGGGCCCCAGCCCTTCCTGTGTATCTGCACCACTGGCTGCAGTGAGGCCACCCTTTCCATGTCAGTTCCTAAGGTTCTGGTAACCTATGTGTGAGGGTTTTGATCTACTATTAGACCACTGAACTCTTGTTGAGTGTCTTAAGTAGCTAGGGAATTGGGTGTTACTTGTGGGTTTTGGGTTAGTGGAGCATAATGATCATTGTTGCCTAGGAGTCAATTGAAGCTGGCAGAGATGGAACAAAACCTGGGTCACTGTAACATAAGAAGTAGACATTAGCTGCTTTTCTTTGCCAAGTGTAATGTAGTTTGGCCTATCCTGACCATTAGGTTCTTGTAACCTGTACCTGCCTAACCAGGAAGCAGGACAAAACAGCCACATAGGGACAGGTAGCCTCTAGGTCAGGTCTATAATGAAGAATGCAGGGGACCTCCCACCATTGCCAAATACTGTTCTTGACAAGACTTGACAAAAGATCTTTTCCATGGCTCCATTCCAGAGCATGCCATCTGACTTGGAGCAGCCCCTCTAAGCTGTACTGAAAACCTACAGCACTTATTTTCTGGGAATATGAGCTATCCACAGAGGTTCCCAAGAGCTCTAGGCAGAAGTGCTCAGACTAGTTTGAATTGTCTACTCAGTGCCCACTTTGTGCTTTTCTGCAGGACCTCTCAGACCCTCCGTTCCTTAGCCACCACCCAGGAAGTGTAGCAAGGTCCCTAGAAGACCTGCCAGTCCAGTCTGGTGGGTACAGGCTTGAGGGACCAGGAGCTGCTAACACGTACCTTCCTGGTCAGACTCAGGAACTCCCTAACTATGGGACTTCCCCTGACTGCCACAGTCAACCTTTTCTGAGACAGGTTCTATGTACTTCAACTGTCCTGAAACTCTGTAGACCAGGCTGGCTTCAAAACCAAAGATCCAGCCTCCTCTGCCTTTCCTGTAATTAAAGGCAGGGCACCATGCCTAGCCCCCATATTTCACTATTGGTTACTCAGTCTTAATCTGAGTCTTTGAAAAGATAATCCTTCAAAAAAATTCACACATTACAGTAGTCGTCTTCCCTGCAAAACCCTATCCCATGAGCACTCAAGACACGTGTATGTATGTGTGCACGTGTTTGAGAGAACACGTGTACGTGTTTATGTATGTGCACACATGTGTATATGTTTGAGAGCCATCCCAGAAGTGGAGGTTGTTTTTGCACTCACATTCCTTTCGTACAGATTCCTTTCCGGATCCATCCATCCCTTACCCCTAATGAAACAGCATAGCTCTTTCCCTACCCCTCTCTAGAATGACAGGCTTCCCCCTAGCCTTAAGCAGTCTAGGTGCCTGGAAGAGCTGCCACCCCCCTCCCTCTCAAGCCACTCTGATTGTTCTTAGTTGGTACCCAGTGTATTTTGAGGCAGGAAAACGTGTCTCAAGGTGGAAGTCTCCTCAGGGTTGACAGTCAAGACACCTAAGCCTGCAAATGAGACATAGAAGTAAATGCTTCCTACACAATTCTCCCCTCACGTAACTTTCTGATTAACAGAAACAACTTTTTCTAAGTTCATTTTTACCCTCTAAGGTGAAAGTTAAGGCGGCCTCCTCCAGGTAGCCAATTAGGGAGAAAGCAGATACGTGCCTTGCCTGCCAGCATCCACCCACCCCAAAGTCTGCCCAACTCACTTGCTTTCCTGCAGTCCAATAGTAAAGTATTGCCTGTGCTCAGCCAAGATGAACCCTGAGAAGTGGAGACCCACACTTCTAGGAACTTCATGCAATTTCTAGCCTCGTTAATCTTCCCCTCCAGCTATTAAAACCTCCTGAGGGGCTGCGGAGACAGAGGTTGAGAGCACTGGCTGCTCTGCAAGCAAACATTCATACACATAAAAATACACCTTTTAATTAAGAAAGATTACCTAAGATGGAAACATCACAGTATCTAAATCTTAGAGGTGAGGACCTGAAATGCCAGGTAAAGGCTTTTTAAATAAGCAACAGGATTCAGGTTCACTAATTGAGTGGAACACCTGTTACTGTTTTCAAGTTCAGCTTTAGAACCCAAATTGCCCCAAGATGCTTTTATTCCAGTTAGACCAGCAAGTATCCAGTTAGTTCCTTTGTTCACAGGGTCAGCCCCTGCCGTTTCAAAGATACGATGTGGCTCTACCAGTGTTAGGGACTTGTGCAGTGAAAACTTCAGCTGTGCATGTATGCCCCTCCTTCCTGGGTGAAGTGGAGAAGCAAAGCGTCATCTCCCTGGTGATGGCCAGGAAAGCGGGGAGTGGCCCTTTAGCCTGGAAGTTTAGCCCTTTGGGGCTTATTTACTAGATATAAACTCCCTCACACGTTTATGAAACGCTGAGCCTCAGGTTTCATGGACGTGTTTGCACACTAAGAATTCTGCAGCAGAATATTTTTAAACATTGGTTTTTGTAAGCTATATTTTTGTATATTTAATTGCTATTTTAAAACTTTAATGCAATTTTTGCTAATCACTTGTTTAAAAATAAAATATGCATGTAATTGACCCAAACACATGTAAATAAAGGACAGATTTTTGAAATACTTTGTATTGTAAACCTGTCATCTTTTGCACTGTAGTCCTCCCGAAGTGTGGGGTAAGGTGGGGCACACTGCTGGGGAAATGCACACAGCAAGAAGCCTGACCACATCATGCATTGTAGTTGTGGCCACCAGCACTTGGGGTGGCTTGATGTATAGCTCTGTGCTCTGACAGTCCCCAACACTCCCAGTACCTGCCCGAACCCTAACACAAGGCAGTGAGCCGCTCAGTGCTGCTCAGCTTCAGTGCATGGCTTCACCAAGCCTTGGGCAACCTTGTAACCCATCTATGAAGTACCTGATTCATTTAATATTTTGCTCTCAGACGCCCAGGTCCCTTTCCCCCAGGTGGTCTTTCCTGGAGCCTGTTCCTTCACTGTCCATTTGCGTTTTCTCATGCTCTCACTAACTCTTCTCTCCCCAACCAATACTCACATCCTCTACTGTCTGATCTGAATGCCCCCATGCTTTGCGGCTTCTCAAAACCACTCATTCTGGAACCAAACCAGGTACCTTCAGCACCTGCTGACCCTTACCTCCTACATCCAGCCACTGAGGTTCACAATGGCCACCCTCCTTATTCATGCTACTTCCCTGTGCTCCAAGGCCACAAACCCTCCTTCCTGCCCGAGTAAGAGGAGTGAGGTGAACTTTATAGATTACCAAGGAAACCACTTGAACTGGACAGCTGACAGAAGACAAGATGGTTCCAATAGCCACTGGAAACAACTCAAAGATCAGAGGTGGCTGTGAAATGCAATGTGTACATTTCTGTAGACACTGCTGGACCAAGAGGAGGCCAGCTTGGAGAAACCCAGAGTTGAGCTTGAGAGTGGGACTATTAGAATAAGTCAGTAGACAGCAGCCATGAAACAGCAGAAGCAGGTTAGAATTGGGTAAGATGAAGCACTGAAAATTAACAATGGAGTTTACTATCAGTGCACACCTATAATTTGAGCACTTCAGAGGTGGAGGGAACCAGTCAGCAGTTCAAAACCAGTCTCAGCTATACTGCAGTATTGCAAGTTTGAAGTTAGCCTGCACTACCTGAGACACTTGTCTACAAAAATAAAAGAACCCATCCATAGAGTGACATTGGGCTGAGCACTATGAGGAAAGAGGACTAGGAGGGGAGTGCAGAAAGGTAGTACTCATCCCTGCTGTGACCCTGAGGCTTGCTTTTCTGAGCTTGTTTCCTATAACACTGAAAGTTAAATGGAGGAAGACAGAACAACTCACACAAAGCATTGGTCACAACTGTCAAACAGCCAGGGTGTAGGCAACACCGCTCAGGTGCTTGGCAGGCAGGCAGCCCCATCCAGGCCAGAGGTAAGTTCTCAGGAGGCACCTGAGTGGGTGGAGAAACTTTCCTGGTACAAGTGGTAGGTGGAGACGCAGTTTTGAGGATCTCAGGAGGCTCAGTTGGGAGGAATAGCAGGGAAGGACTGCCCTCTATCCAACATCCCATGCACTGTGCTGTGTGAGACCTCAGCCCAATAGCACCAGAAGTCCAAATGGGCCAAAGCACACATTGAAAGGCAGTTATCCCTGTGGAAATCAGGAACCAGCTAAGCAGGTTAGGCAGCCAAGTCTAACCCATAGTTACCATGCCCAAACCAACAAGAGCCTTCTGTTGCCCAAAAGCTAGCGCCAGAGCCCACAGCTGAATGGCAGAAACATGACCAGTCAGAGCTTGAAGTGTCTGTTACAGCTGCAAGGCTACTGTGGACAGGCCCTTCCTTGCCTTCAGATGCAACGCAGGCCGTCTCTTAGCATGCACAACATGAAAGCAGGGAGAGCTGCTTATTCTTGTGCACAGAAGGTGCAGGCCCTATCAAGAATAACCCATCACTCCACTAAGTACCCTATATGAAAGACACAAGTCATTCAATGAACACCATTCTTCCTCTGTCCCTCACTATGAAAGCTAAACACTCTCCTGCCCACCTGGCACTTTTTTTCTTTCACCTAGATTACCCACTCCCATCAGGTCCCTAATTAATTACTCTACCCAAGAGATTCTACCAGAAGTCCCATCTTTCCACACAGACTAAGAGTCAGGAGTATAAAGGATAGGAAGTGTCTCCAAAGTTCATGTTGAGCATCAGGTACAGAACAACTGCTGAGCTTGCAGACCCTTGAAATCATTTTCAGTTAACAGAGGCTAGACGTGAACCAGAGTGTACAGACGATCTCCAAGGGCATACTGACAACACTGGTTAGATTCTGACACCTTTCAACAGTAGCAGTCAGCCACTAGCAGGAGTACAGACAGCTCTTCATTGCATACCCAACCTGGGTGATGCTAGGACTCCAAAGCACCTCAGAGTTGATAGTGCTACTCTGAAGAATGGCTTATAAACAGCAAATCTTCAAACTGTCTAGACAGGAAAAATAAAATCCTTAGTGGATGGTACGTTAGAATTTTAAGAATTTATCTTGATGACTTAGAAAAATACATTTGTTTCTTGCTCTGATTGGAGTAGTACACGATCATAAAACGTGAGTCTCTAAAAAAAAAAAAAAAAAAAAAAACAAAAGTCCACAGATGTCCCTGTGGTAGGTTTCAGGAAGTCCTTTGGGTAACAGTCAGGGTATCTTCAACAGCTCAAGGAGTGCTCCAACGGCTCCAAAATAACCCTGAAAAAAATGACAGACAAGTAAGCCCATTTTAAAAATTATTTTAAAATACGTATGAGGAGGGGTAGTGATATGAATATAGCTGCACAGAAGCCAGAGGCATCAGGTCCCTGGAGCTAGAGTTGGTTAGGCAGTTGTGAGTCACCCAAGATGGGTACAGAGAACCAAACTGCAGGTCCTCTGCAAGAGCACTGTGTGCTATCAGCCACTGAACCATCTCTCCAACTCCCTAAGGTCATCTTTAGCTCCCATGTGTATGATTACTATATTAAACAAAGCTAGCACATCTCGTCTGGAAGAGCCCTAAGGAACCCCTTTCAGAGAAGGCTGAATGCTGGAGAAGAGAGGGCACTACAGCACTGAGGGAAGAATGGCTCAGACCTGACAAAGATTCTGTTCTGGGTCAGTCTGTCACCTTGACACAAGCTAGGGTCAAACTTAGAAGAGGAACCTCAATTGAGAAAGTGCCTCCAATTAGACTAGCCTGTAGGCAAGACTATTTGGCATTTTCTTGATTAGTGATTGATGGGGAAAGACCCAGCACACTGTGGGTAGGGTCACCCCTGGGTAGGTGATCCTGGGTTCTATAAGAAAGCAGGCTGACCCCCCCCCCCCAAAAGACTTCATTGCCAGATGTTGTGGCACATGTCTTTAATCCCAGAACTTGGGAGGCAGAGCCAGGTGGATCTCTGTGAGTTCAAGGCTAGCCTGGTTTACAGAGTGGAGTTTCAGGATAGCCAGGACTACTACACAGAGAAACCCTGTCTCAAAAAACAAACAAACAAACAAAAAACCCCAATTAAAAAAAATCAATAAATGGAGGGCTGGAGAGAGGGCTCAGAAGTGAAGAGCACTAATTTCTCTTCCAGAAGACCTGGGTTCAATTCCCAGAACCCACATGGCAGCTCACAACTGTCTGTAACTGCAAGATCTAACAGTCTCATACAGACATACTTGAAAGCAAAACAAAAATGCACATAAAGTAAAAATAAATATTTAAAAATTAAATGGGCCTGGCAATGGCACATGCCTTTAATCCCAGGCCAGCCCGGTCTACAGAACAAGTCCAGGACCCTGTCTCAATCAATCAATAACACTGTCTAAATAAATAAACAAACAAACAAATAAATGAGACAAACCCCTCACCAACAGAAACAGAATGACAACAAGAATCAGAAGAATCATACAAAGAACACATTACACCAGTCTCCAAGCAAAAGGTCAGAAACTAAAGGATTACAAGAAAGAACGAATGGGCTGGTGCTTAGCTCAGTGGGAGACAGACCATAGAGACAGAATATAAAGCCTGGGTTCTATCTCCTAGGACATCCAAAAGAACAAAAACTGAAAAAGGAAACACAGGAAAATCCTCAAGTCCTGTTGGTGGATTCTAAAGACACACTAAATAGTATAACTAAAAAGATCCCAACCCTCAGTTTAAAAGGGGGGGGAGGGGGCCAACTGTAGGAGTAACCCAACCAAGTGGGAACAGATTCCGCAATGTTCAGGAACCCATCACACCAAACTCTCAGCTAAGTGATGTAGCTTCTAAGTGAGGAGGCTCCCTATGTCTAAGATTTATTATTTTATAAGAACAAAGTAACAAAAGAAAGAGACAACACAACCAAGTTACATTATACCAAAATCTAGGACCTTTTAAGTAAAGAAAAAAGCTGCAATGGGCTCTTTAGCACTGTGGAAAAGAGTAAATAAGAGGGGAGGCTTGAGAAGAACACACACACCTCTGCAGCTGCTGAAGAAAAAAAGACAAGAATCTCAGGACTAAAGTAATGAATGTCAGGGACAGGCATCAACATGCAAGTCAGAAGTCTTGAAGCAAAGAAGGAAAGAACAAATGGCCCAAGCTGAGCAGAAAGAAAAATGAGCAAGCAGTGAGAACAACAAAACAGAATTCATAAAGCTGTGACTACGGCTGAGTTTCCCTTATTCAAAATGTTTGGGACCAGAAGTGGTCCTGGTTTGAGAGTCTTTCATATTTTAAAGCATCTCCATGGATTTACTGGTGTACCACATCCAATTCAAAAACCTAGCACTCAAAGTTTCAAATATGATGCCCAGAGATGTTTAATCTGTATAAATGGGAGGAAGGAGAGGATATTAAGAAACTAAGTCCTTTATTTTATCTAGCAAAAAGGCTCAACCCAGCACTGGGAAACAGATAAGAGAGAATGTACAAAGTTCAAACCAGTCTGATCTATATAGCAAATTCCAAGTTCTAGCCGTGGCTACATAACAAAGCCCTGTTTCAAACAACAACAAAATTGCTTAAATTTAAACTAACTCAACACCTACCTCAATTACACTGGTCAGAAACAATAAAAGCCCAAGGCCACTGCACAGTTAGTCTGAACAGGACCACTCACTGCAGCCCAGGTCAGTCCTTTAACTCTGTGTCCTTGGGATTATGTGACAGTCGCTGGAAACAAGTCACTCACCTCGTGCTCTGAAAACAGTGCTTTCAGCTGCCCCTTGGACCAGTAATCCAGAGCATACGCCAGAAGCCGCATGGCGATTGTGTTGACTCTCAGGAAATTGCCGACAAATACGACCTGGTTGATGTTCTGAGCACAGAAAGGTGGCAGTGAGTTCACATCCTGATTTCTGTTTCCTCATAAAGCTACACCCAGCAGCATCATGCAGTTTTCAGCAGCAACTTGACTGATGGATCAAAGTCAATGCAGCTGGATCAGGTCTAATGAGATTTGATATTAAGACACTTCTGGACCCACTGCAAACTTGCCCAAAGTATACACAGAAAGATTAGGAAAAAAATATGCATTAAATATGACAGACAGTAATTTACTAAGGAAAACTTAGCGGTAAGCTAAAAAACATAGAACTCCTGATGATTAATTTTGACAACCTATTAAATTAAGACACCCTAGGGCATTAATTAGTAGGCATAACTTTTAGGTTGTCTGTGAAGGTACTTATAAAAAGGGGTTTAAATTGGGGGTGGGGTCACTCTGAGGAAAAAAAAAAGAAAGCTGAGCACCAGCATTCACCTCTCTCATTCCAGGCCCATCCAATGGTGATCAAGAGCCTCACAGCACACTGCTGCAAGCAGAAGCAATCCCTATGGTCAAGCCTTCCCCACCACGAGTTCAAATAAGTCCTTCTTCTCCTAAGTTGCTCTTGTCAGAAATTTGGGAACAAGAAAAGGAATACAGAGAGTCTGGGAGACAGATACTCAGTAAGTAACAGTTCTTGTTCTGCAAGCATGACAGATGGCCCAAGTCAAATCCCAGCACCTACGTAAGAAGCCAGACGGGCTGCACATGCCTGTAACCTCAGCATTAGGGGTCCAACACAGATCCTGAGAGCAGGGAATCCATTTCAAGGCAGCAACATGTAGGAAGATAAGAGAGACATGCAGTGTCCCGCTCTGGCCACACATGAACATGGGTGTGTACACCTGCACATTCACATGGATAAGGGTGGGGAGACAGAGACACAGAGAGGGGAAAAGAGAAAAAAAAAAAAAAACAAAGAAAGGGAAAGAGGGAGAGAGAGAAAAGGAGAGATATCTTTTTCTAAAGAAAACAGAAAAGCAACACAGAAAATTGGTACCAATGGGCCAGTGAGATGGCAAATCAGATAAAAAATGCTTACCTCAAAGCCTAATGGCGTGAGCTCAATGCCCAGAACCCACATAAAGGTGGGCCAGAACCAACTCCACAAATCCCCCTCTAACATCCACCAGCATGCTGTGACACGTGTGCCCCACCCCCACAATAATAATTAAAAGAAATTGGTGCCAAGAAGTGAGGCCATCACTGCGATTAAATCCGACTGTGGGGCACAGGCCTTCTAGACTGCTGGGTGTAGAAAGGTCCAGAACATGAAGCACCCAACAGATGTGAAAAATGGGCAATTTCAAAGAAAGGGGCATGAATTCAGGTAAAGTGACTCTAATTGTTAAAGAGATTAGTGTCACTACAGAGAAACCAGGGATAGTACACATCAAGACAACAGAAAGATATTCTGAGGTTAAGACCCTACCATCAAAAGCTCCAGGGCCCAACAATGCAAACTTATTTGGCTGGGTGTGACAGCGCACACCTTTAATCCCACTATTCGGGAGGCAGAGGCTCTGTGACTGTAAGGTCAGCCTGGTCTACAAAGGGAGCCTGGGCTATACAGAGAAACCCTGTCTCGTAAAAAACAAACCAAAAACACTACCTGAACAAATTAGTGACACCTTGCTCCAAAAGGGCTGCCCAGGACAGTGTGTAACTAGGTCCTAGGTTCACGTACCCAGACACAGTGCATCTGGGACTGAAGGCAGAGGTGGCAGTGATTCCACGTGCTACTGTTCTGTAGGCATCACAATCTTGAAGTTGGGCTGGTAAGATGGCTCCATGGTAAGGATGTTTGTCATCAGGCCTGATAAACTGAGTTTGATTCCACATAGTGGAAGGTGGAACCAATTCCCAAAAGCTGTCCTGACTTAACACAACCTCTGGTACGCAAGCACAAACACATACCCAATAAATAAATAAAAAAAAACAAACAAAGTTCTTTGTTTTTTTTTTAAAAAAGGTCCAAGAGTCATGGAGTTTGCACGAGGGTTCCAGAAAGCTAATGGGGCCAGGCAATGTGGGACAGGGTTGAGTTCCCAACAAGAAGGCTCCAAGAGGCAACTATGTGAAACTGTTGAGGTGAAGTCTAAGTTGCAATGTAGACTTTAGAATACTAGAGATGCCAGGAACATAGGATATTTGCCAAGAAAAACTATAGTCTCCATGTGAAGTCAGCTCAAGAGAGAAACTACAATTGCCAACAACAATAGCTAATCTGCTGGAGCCTAAATGATGCCATCATGAGCCCTGGGTGCAGGGCACGGAGCCACAAAGGTTGACAATTACCCTATTCTGTTACATGGTCTATAATTTCCTTGCTGTGCTCCTGTTTCTCCCTTATGGAATGGAAATGTTTACTCTGACTCATTATACTGGAAGTTGAACTTTGGATTTTGATTTTTATAGAACCTCACCATTATGAGATTATGGTAAATCTCAGAATGAGCTTTGTTTTGCTTTGCTTTTTAAGACATTCTCACTATATAGTCTCAGCTGGCCTGGAACTCACATTGTACATCAGGCTGGCCTGGAATTCAGACATCTGCCTACCTCTGCCACCTGAGTGCTGGGATTAAAAACATGGTTCTCCATGTCCAGCTTCAGAACCAAGTCACCTTACTCAAGTAAATAATGGCCCTACCTAAGTAAGAAACTCCTATTAAATGCAATGGGCCACAAAACAACAACAACAACAACAAAGACATAAAAGTAGGTGGGGGATTTGTGGGAGAAGGGAAGGGGTTCAGTGGAAGACAAAAATAGTTGATAATTAGCATATGTAATGTGAAAGACAGACTGCTGGCACTCTAGACGGATAACATATATTCTGCATGACGAGAAGAAAATAAGACTTTAGGGATAACGAGTGGAATGTTAGATTTAAAGTGAAGTGTTTGGGTGACAAGTTGACAAGAGGTAAGCAACACTGCGTGTCGGAGTAACTGGAGGAGGAAACACCCAGAGCACTATTGAGGCACACCCTTGCTGTGTCTATCAGGACCTTCCAGAGGGAAAATTAAGAAAAAAAGACTTGCCTTCGGTGTGGGTAACACCGTTCTACATTGAATAAAAAGGACAGAAGGGAAAGAAATGCCAGCAGGGAACCAGCATTCATCTGTTTCCAAGCATATCTAGAAGTAAATAAGAACCTCACACTCTGTCACCACAAGTGCCCTACCGTCATGCCTTCTGTCATGATGGAGTATACCCACAATCCATGAGTCAAAATAAATCCTGCTTCTAAGTTAACTTTTGTCAGGGATTTGGTCATGGCGAGGAGAAAGTAACTAGCCCAAAAGAGGACATGACACAAAGAACGTAAGTGACAGCTAAAAACAATTCATCACCTTCATCTGTGAACCAAGAAAGCAAAATCTTACAGCTGTTTAACAAAGTCTACCTGAAGCTCCACCCCCAACGTCAGTAAAGCTGCCCAGCCATCAGTAAAGATGCTCTAAATGGGCACACCCTATGCAAAATCCCTCAGCAATCTACTAGGATTCACAAGCACAGTCATAACGCAGGGTCCCAAGGTTCACTCCCAAGTGAGCCCTGCATCAATAATAAAAAGCCAAAGAACAGTTTCATACTTCCAAGTACTGACCACAGAAGACCAAATGCCCAGCTCTATTTGAATAATTTATGACAAAATAAGAATCTGATCAAATATACAGTCACAGCCTAGGGAGATGGCGTAGTTGGTAAAGTGCTTGTTGTGCAAACGTGAGGCTCTGAGTTGAATTCTCAGAATCCACCTAAGAAAGCAGGGCCAGTGCAGTGGGAAGGCAGTGACAGGCAGATCCCAGGGATTCACTGCCCAATCAAGAAGTTTCAACCAGTGAGAGACATCTCAAAAAATAAGGTGAGCCAAGCATGGTGGCACACCTTTAATCCCAGTACTAGGGAGACAGAGACAGCAAGATCTCTAGGAGTTTGAGGGCAGCCTGGTCGGTCTTCATAGCCAGTTTAAAAAAACAAAACAAGTGGGCAGTGGGGGCGCACACCTTTAATCCCAGCATTAGGGAGGTAGAGACAGGTGGATCTCCGAGTTCTAGGCCAACCTGGTCTACAGAGTGAGTCCAGGACAGTCAGGGCTACACAGAGAAATCGTCTCAAAAAGCCAAACAAACAAGGTGGACAGAACCTGAGGAACACCCTAGGTTGTCCTCTGACCTTTACACTAGCACACCCACACAGATGCACTCACTGTACACACACAAACACAAACCACACATTTCAGTTAAAAACATAAAAATGTATGCACACCAACTACAACTTTTGAAATAATTAAGCACAAAAAAGAGAATATGCAATACAGGAAAAAAGTAGTTATTATTCAAATCAAGACAGATGGAATTTTTTAAATCTGGTATATATTATCTTCTAAATTGAAATTTAGACAAATCCTTTTGAGTCTTGAGGTCTCTGTTTAAGGTACATGTCTATATTATTCAAAGAATAATTGTAAACCAAGTGTGTAAATAGGGACAAGCCAGAAAGCTGCACCAACTGGATCCTAGATACTTTCCCTAAGGGCAGCCCATTCTTGGTTCTTTCATAGCCCTGTACAATGCTGCTTGACCTGAATGCTACAAGGCAGCACTGTAAAGAAGCTGAAAGCACGAAGACAGCTCTGCTGAGGTGGAAGGGAACCAAGGTGGGCCTTCCTCTGATTGCTCAGTCGTCTCCCCGCTTCAGTGGCTTCCTGTGGATTCCTTTCTACACCTCAACAGTACCCAATAAACACCAATGTTACCCATCATTCATCCCACCCCCAGCTCAACACCTGGCCCTCTTCCTGGGCCCCTCTACATTCTCCTCAAAAAGGCATTCACCTCTAGCAGCAGTGTCTACCATCAGGAAGAGAAAAGGTGTGTGCTGGGGGAGGGGGGCACAATCAATGGAGATGAATGTGGTTCTCAAGAGTGTAAAGCTTATATTTAAAGTCTACCCCATAGAACCACATTTGGGCACACTGTAAGAAGACAGCAGGACAAGGCAGGACCAATTTAGGAAAGTCGGCATTTTCCGTAAAGTAACAGAACACTCTCATGTGCCCTTACTTCATTAAGGGCACACATTCTTGCTATGGAGCCGATGTTGTTGGTGATGGTGATCAAAGTTGCCCTGGCAAGGTCCTCCTTACTGGCAGCCTCTCTCTTCTCCTTGCTCATCATGTTTCCAAAACTGTGGTGAAGGAAAAACATTTCACTGCTGAAACAAAGACAACACAGTCCAAGAGAACCTCAGTGCTACTTTACTGTGATAAAATGACTTCATAGCCAGTCTTTCCACTTTTTATTACAGAATGATGACAGCATCCACTGAAAAGAGCTGTTTCAAAAAAAAAAAAAGCCCATGAAATATTCTAAATGACCAGGTCACTGTCCCTGTCCTCTACTACAATTCAACTTTGGTACCAGATCATTCCCTGGCCAAGATTCACCCATCAAAGGCAGCACTGCCTGATCTGCCACCAGAGTCCTCTCATCAGCAGGTCCTCCCAACTGTTCCCCTCAGATGGTCACAGTCACACCTATTATAGAAAACTCATTTTATCAGCACAAAGAACAGAGCAGCTGAGTTCCACAGTGTGCTACTCAAGTTCCAGGCTGCCCTAGAAAATAAATAAAAGACTTCAAATTTCTTTACCAGAAGTGATACATTAGTACCTGTGACCCAAACCCAACAACAACAACAACAAAAAAAAAAAAAACAAGGAAGTGACGACCAGTGACCAAGTGCTGCAGATAAAACAGACTCGACAGCATTTACTCAATGCTATTACTCAGCAAGCACTTGCACAGGAATGTCTTTTCTATTATTAAAAGCCAAGTGCTCTGCTGTGCATGTGGTGCACACCTGTAATACCAGCACTCAGACACAGAGAGAGGCAGATCTCTAAGTGTTCAGGGCCAGTCTGGTCTATTATAGAAAGCTCTAGGCCAGCCAGGGTCACCTTGTCTCAAAACAAAACAAAAAACACATGGGCTCTAACACATAAAAAAAGAAACATTACATACCTAAAGGGGCTGGGAAAGTGGCTCAGTGTAAGAACACTAGCGGCTCTTCCAAGGACCTTTCAATTCCCAGAACCCACAGTCAACTCATAACCATCTATTCTTTAAGTCTCTAATTTCAGTCCCAGGAAATCTGATGCCCTCTTCTGGCCTCCATGGGCACCTGGCACACAGATGGTGCACAGACAGAAAAACACTCATACACATAAGAGTAATTATTTTTAAGAATTACATACCTAAACAAACAAAATAAAGTCCCTGCTGAATATGATGGCACAGGCCAGCATCTCAGCACTTGAGAGACCAAGGCAGACTTCACAGTAAAATCCTGTCTCCAAAACACCAAGAGGAAGGAGAAAAAGACTTCCATTTTTGATAGAATCATAGAGAATTAAACAGGCATATACTTAACAAAAGAAATACCATGCTTGTGTACTAAAATCTTTTGCATTTAAAAGACAATAACCACCTAAATAAATAGAAAAAAGCCCATCTTTCTGAACCAAAGACTTGACAGTTAAGTTGGCAATACTAAGGTCTACAGAGATGGCTCAGTGGTTAAGAGCACTTGTTCTTGGAGAAAACCCAGGTTCTATTCCCAGCACCCAAATGGAGACTCACAACCGTCTGTATTTCCAGATCAATATCCTCTTCTGACCTCACAGCCACCATGCATACACTGAGTGCACATACATTCATCTAAGAAAA
Source organism: Lophiomys imhausi (assembly GCA_907164525.1). NCBI lineage: Eukaryota > Metazoa > Chordata > Mammalia > Rodentia > Muridae > Lophiomys > Lophiomys imhausi. Next base: position 2,403,845 of record CAJQZJ010014957.1, read on the forward strand.
ACACAGAAAGTTTTAAAATAATGAAAAATGAAAGTTGGCAATACTCCTCAAGCTGGTCAATAGATTCAACATGGTCCCCATCAAAATCTCAGCTGTCTTCTTTACAGACATTGCCAAACTGAAACTAAATTCATGCAGGAAGTCAAAGAATTCAAAACAGCCACAGCAATCTTGGAAAGGAAGAACAGGTCAGAGGCTTGTGTCCTGAATGGCACCATTTTTCCCTTTAAAACTTAGGGCAAGGCTGCAGTAAACAAGGGAATGTGGCACTGGTCTACAGACAAATACACAGAACAGAAAGAAACCGAGAACTCAGAAAGAAACTGAAACATCTAGAGTTAACTGATTGTTAACAGAGAGAGAAAACAGTCTTTTCAGCCAACCGGTCAGCTGAAACAAGCGAAAAATGCCATGCCAAAGAGAAAATGGAGCACTATCTCACACACTGTAAAGAAAAGCTAACACAGAAGGGGTCAGACATAAATGTCAAAACCCAAACCACAGATCTCTTAAAAGTGAATCCTCACAATCTTGGATGGGGCAAATGATGCTAAAAGCACAAGGGGAGGGGCACACAAAAAAAACAAAAACACATAAATAGAGAGAGACGGGCTTCACCAAAACTTCTGGCTGGGCTTGGTAGTACTTGCCTATAATAATGGAACTCAGAAGGCAGACACAGAAAGATACTCAAAAGTCTGAGGCCAGTCAGGCCTACACACTGAAACCCAGTCTCAAACAAACCACATGAGGCTCGGCATGTAGACTCAGTTGGTAGAGTGGCTACTTAGCATGCATGGAACCCACCATATGATCCCTAGCACCAAATAAACTGGACACAGTGACACAGATCTGCAACCCCAGTACTCAGAAGGTGAAAACAAAAAGCCAGAACATAAAAAGATCAAGACCAGTCTGAGATACAGGAGGTCTTGTCAAAAAAAAAAAAAAAAAAGGAAAAAAAAAAAAAAAAAAAAACAACCAAAAAAAAAGGGAGGATTTAAAAAAAAAAAAAAAAAAAAAAGGAAAATGAAAGCAAAAAAGAAACACCTAAACGTCTGCACTGCAGACACCATCAAGGAAGTGGAAAAAACAAGAGAAAGATATATCAAATATAAATATACACACATATATGTTAGATACATATACATTTCCTAATAAAGAACTTTTTTATATACAACACATAGAGAATTCTTGAAGTTCAATAATAGAAAAAAAATTGGCAAAAGGCTTCAACAAACATATTCCTTAAATGACAAACAGAAAAACAAAACTCGAGATCACATATGAGTTGGGGTCTGGTGGCACATACCCCTGTTACTTCCAACAGTCAGAAAGCTAATACAGGAGAATTACAAGTTCAAGGCCAGGTCTGGCCTCTGTAGAGGGAAGACAAAAGCCCCACCAAAGAAAACAAAAGCAAAGACCCAGAAGTAAAGATGAATGGAAAATTCAGGAAGCAGATAGGAGAAATTAGAAAGAAACTTAGGAGCTACCGTGGAGGGACTGTCTGTGTACCCTTATTGTGGGAGTCCTCAAATCCCAATGACCATGAGGACAAATTCTGCTTGTCTGACTACTGCCACTTTCCAAGAAACTGACACTGGGATCCACATGGTTCTCTTTTTCCTTACACTCTGTTGCTATGCCAGCTTCTAACTGCAGGTGGCTTTTGTGCTCAGTGTCAAAAATACAGTTTTAATTATTTGCATGGGAAAATGAAGTTACTAAAGCAGTTTATAAAAAGGGCTGGAGGGATTCCTAAACAAAAAGATGAAGACACAGAATAAGTTAATCTCTCTTAAGCTGCTGGGGCCGTAAAATGGGTGTGGTCACATTGGAAAGCAGTGTAGTAGTTCTTCAAAAGATTAAACATAAAGTCACCATACGGCATAGCAATTTCATTCCTACATAGACATCAAATAAATTAAAGCAGGACATAGTGACACATGCCTCTAATTATACCACTCTGGAGGCAGAGGCAGACAAATCTTGAGTTTGAAGCCAGCCTGGTCTATGCTAGGGTTAGAAAAACCCTCAACCGAAAAAAAAAAAAAAAAGAAAGAAAGAAAATTAAAAACATGTCCATACAAAGACAAGTGGACAGGTCTTCAGCACTATTCATGGCATACAAACAAAATGGAAACACCTGTTTATTAACTAATAAGTACATAAAATTCACACAATAAATACATAAATATTCACACAACAGATTACTCAACAATAAAAAGAAATAATTCTAGCCAGGTGTGGTGGCGCATGCCTTTAATCTCAGAGGCAGCAGCAGGCAGATCTCTGTAAATTTGAGGCCAGCCTGGTCTAGTCTATGAAGTGAGTTCAGAACAACCAGGGCTTGTTACACAGAGAAACTCTGTCTCAAAAAAGGGAGGAGGGGAGGGAAGGAGGGAGGGAGGGGTGGGAAGGAGGGAGAGAGGGAGGAAAGAGAGGGAGGAAGGAAGGGGAGGGAGGGAGGAAGGAAGGATTAATTTTCTAAATACTGCACTAAGTGTCATGAAAGATCATACTATATGATATCATATATTTGAAATGTTCAGAGTAAGCAAAGAAAAGCAGCTTGGGGAAGGGTGAGGGGTAAAATGGAAGAGTAAGAGCTAAGAGCTGCAAAGTTTCTTTCTAAAATGATAAAAATGTTCTGAAATTGATTTATAGTAACAGTTGCAAAATTCTGTAAATACACAACAAACCACTAAATTATACATTTTAAAAAAGTGTTTGTGTATACCAGACTAGCCTCCGATTCACTATGAAGCAGAGAATGATCTGGAACTCCTGATCCACCCCAAGACTAGAATTCTAGGCATGTACCATATCTAGTTTATACAGTCCTGGGGATCATGTATATTAGTACAGGGCTTTGTATACACTAGTACGAACTCTACTAGAGGAACTACATCTTTAGCCCCAAATTTAATACTTTAAACAGGTAACTTTATAAATTACATTTCAATGAAACTGTTTAAAATAAAACATATACCCAATAGGATTTTAGTCCTGTATTTCTTACTACACACATACTCCCTTACCTGGAAGCCACAGCCCAGCCTGGCAATCCAAACCTCTCATAGTCTCCTCCATAAATGTCTCGAACTAATTTGTCCACTTTGGTGCTATCCCCACGAGATGCCATCTCAAGAGCTTCTTCAAAAGTGCTACAGCCAGTAAGGAGACAGCAGAGACCAAAGAAAGTTCCTCCTCCAAGACTATGATTAAAAGCAAACAATGCAGTATCTTTAAAACACAGGAATAGGATGTAAGACTTATAAATCCCAAAACAATTTTCATGTATCAGTCTACTCTTGCCCCAATTAAATCATGCACAATACCAATAAAGGTAAATTTGCAAGAAGACAAATACAAGTGTCTCATAAACACAAAATGCACATATCCATGTGAACCAACAAAGTAGAAAAATACATATAGCCCATCTCCCTGTACATGTCCCCAATGCAGTCTAATCCTGCTGAGTATGCAAAGTGTTGTCATGTTGGCACCTACTTTCTGTCTTCAAGTACAGAATGATGTCTGAAGTCATTTAAGCACCTCTCACCCTAATCCACTAGACTCTATTACTGACACCTATTTCTTCCCCCAAACTACTCTCATTTGTTGACTAATACTCATTAGGCAAAGAGTCATTCAAATCCTCAGTTCCTTTGTTTTCCTCAAGTAACCCCTGAACCTTACCCAAAACATTCTCTTTCATCTAATCCTCTCTTTTCAAATCATGTTTCTAGTTATCTGTACCTAAACTTCTAGATCCAAACTTAGTTACTTTTCTATTGCTGTGATAAGACATCATGACCAAAACAATCTACATAAGAAGTTTATTTGAGGCATAGAGTTTCAGTTCATGACCATCATGGTGAGAGCATGGAAGGAGGCAGACATGGCACTGGAGCAGTAGCAGAGAGCTCGTATCTTGAGACATAACCATAAGACAGCGAGAGCTAACTGGGAGTGGCTTAAGCTTTAGAAACCTCAACATCCACCCCCAGTGACACACCTCCAATAAGGCCACCCTTCTTAATCCTTCCCAAACATTTTGACCAGCTGAAGACCAACCATTCAAATATGTAAGCTTATGGGAAGGCATTCTCACTCAAACCACCACATTCCCACTCCCTGGCCCCCACAGGCTTGTAGCTGTATCACATGCAAAATGCATTTCGTCCACCTTCAAAAGCTCCCTTAGTATTTCAGTCTCAACTGTTTCAAAGTCCATCCATGCTTCTTCTGAGACTCAAGGCAATCTTGTAACAGTAACCTCACATAAAAGCAAAAGCAGAAAGCAAATCATATACTTTCAACATACAACGGCACGGAATATATACATTACCATTCCACATAGAGGAAAGGGAACATAGGAAGAAAATTCTGGACCAAAGCAAGACTAAAAACCATAAGGGCAAACTCCAAATTCTATATCTGTGTCTGATGGCAAAGGATTTAAACTCTCCTTCCAGCTCTGCCAATCCCAACACACTTCTCTCTCTTGGGCTGTCTGTGGCTCTCCTTGGCAGGTATCCCATGGCTCTGGCATCTCCAACATCTTGGGGTCTCCAAGGCAATCAGGCTTCACTTTAACAGCTTCACACAATGGCCTCTCAAGGCCTCCATGCAGGGTCACCCCACCATATGCGGTGGCATTGGTGGTTCTCCTTAACCACGGAGGAAGATCCAGAACCCTTTTACTCATATATTTTTCTTGACTCTAAAACCAGAACCATGTGGATAATTCTGCCAAGTTGGGCTGCCTGCTTGGAATGAGTCCTGGGTCCCTTCATGAATTACATTTGCAGCAACTTTCCTTTGTTGTGTATTTTTTAAGAGCAGAAAATTTCTCAGGCATTTCCTTCTTACAAGTTGAGAGCTTAGCTGGGCAATGTCTTCCCTGAGGGTACCCCTCCCTTTTGCTCTATTTCCCACCAGGCCTCACCTTGTCTCTCGAACAGGCCTTGGCTATACTGAACATGAAGTCTCCTGATGCCATTTCTGCACTTCAGACTGTACATTTGTATTTCTTTTGGTCCCAATTGTTCTTTCAGTGTAGATGGGCGGAGCAGTTACCACAGATAGCCACATAACACAGTACTAGGCTGTCTCAAAATCTTCTCAGCCAAAAAATTAATCCGTTATTTTTCAATTTTGCCTCAGGCAACTTTTTAGGACAAGGGCAGAAAGCAGCCAAGTTCTTGCCTAAATATCACAAAATGGTCTCTAGCCCAGTTGCTAATATTGTTCCCCTCTGAACCATTGTTTGTTTTTTTGGTTTGAGACAGGGTGTCTCTATGGGTCACAACCCCTTTGGAAGTTGAATGACCCTTTCACAGGGATTGCCTAAGACCATTGGAAAACACAGATATTTACATTATGATTCTTTTTTTTTTTGGTTTTTCGAGGCAGGGTGTTCTGGACTCGCTTTGTAGACCAGGCTGGCCTCGAACTCACAGAGATCCGCCTGCCTCTGCCTCCCAAGTGCTGGGATTAAAGGCGTATGCCACCACCGCCCGGCTTTACATTATGATTCTTAACAGTAGCAAAATTAGTTATAAAGTAGTAACAAAAATAATTTTATGGTTGGGGTCATCACAGCATTAGGAAGGTTGAGAACCACTGCTCTGTATCGATTGTCCTGGCTGCCTGCAACTCACTAGGTAGACCAGGCTGGCCTTGAATTCAAAGATCCTCCTGCCTCCTGAGTGCTGGGACTAAAGGTGTGTGTCACCAAATCCGACCTCCTCTCTTGAAACCTCTTGAGCTGGGCAGCCAAAGTCAACATTGCTCTCAGCTCTTGTCTTCCTAGCTCCTACTAGGATGGCCCTACTCAGCCCTGCTTACACCATTTAACCACTTTCCTAATCCGAAGTCCACATATGACCCCAAACAGCAGCATGGTCAAGCCTATCACAGCAACAGCCTACTTCCTGGTACCAACTTCTGTCTTAGTTTCTATTGCTGTGGCACGATACCACGACCAAGACAACCTATAGAAGGGTTTACAGGGGCTTATAATTGAGAGCCCATGCACATCACAGTGGGAGCATGACAGCAGGTAGAAAGGCTTGGCACTGGAGCAGTAGCTAAGAGCTCACATCTTTACACACAACCATGAAGTAGAGAAAGCTAACTGGGAATGGCTTGGGCTTTTGAAACCTCAAAGCCCAACCCAGTAAGACATTTCCTCCAACAAGGCCACATTTCCAAATCTTTCCCAAACATTTTCACCAAATGGAGACTAAGTATCAAAATATATGAGCTTATGGGGGCCATATCATTCAAATCACCACACACACCATCCCATGACCATCCCTTGACATATGGCCCCTGGGCATCTTATACCATCCTCTGGTATGAATGCATGCATGCACATCTTAAAGCATATATGCATGTATATGTACAAAGTCTACAGGTTTCAAAGGAAGGACTTTCTCTTGTCTTCTCTTCCAAAGGATTACCTGGTTAACTTCAGCTACCTTATATATGCACACCATTAACTATGGATGCAATGAGTCTGTTGAGTCAACATTTAATGAAACAATGATGATAAAAAAAATCCTAAGTCAAAGAAATTAAAAGAGGTCATGATAGAATGTTTAAAGAGGAGCAGAATGTGCTTGCATAGTTTCAAAAACTTTAAATCTTTCACATAATTTTAATGGGTGCTGTAGGTGTACTTCTGTGATACCCGACAACTCAGTAAACCTATCATATCAAGTATAAACAATGACTATACGAAGGATTTACCTGGTGCCTGTGACCCTCTTATAATTATCTTTGGAATACACTGCTAAGATGCTAACCCCTGAGCCGATGTTCACCAGAAGCAGAGGGTATGGATTTTTCAAATCAAATGGTAACTTCTGACATTTTTCAGAATCAGCAGGATTTTCAAAATAATAGCACTGTGACCGTCCATTGAATCCAACTGAGTCAATGTACAAAATTCCTTTTATTAAACAATCTAGTTCATCCAGTTTTCGAAGCTGAAGGTCACCTATCTGTAATAAAATAAGAATGTAATCAGACTTTCTAATATGCCAACAATTTTTTTTGTTTTGTTTTGTTTTTGAAACAAAGTCTCACTGCAACCTCTTGCCCCATCTTACTAAGTGCTAGGACTACAGGTATGTGAGCACCACATCTTCAAATTTTATTTAAAAAGACACCTCAGAACCAAAGGAACCATAAAAGTGTGCCCTCGGGTTTACGGCATTTGTACACACTTTGTAGAGCAGATTTGGGGACAGGAAAAAGAAGATGGACCACCAAGACAAACTCTGGTTCCTACAGACCACACAGTCGACATACAAAGCACTGTGACTGTGGGGTGAGCAGAAGTCACAGTGAGCAGCAGAAAATGGGACCTCTGCTGACAGGGACAATGAAGCGGGGATGCAGTAGATAGAGGCTATGGGCAATCATAGTACCTGGTAACAATGGCAGAGCCCATAAAGCCTGACACGCTGGCATGGAAAGATAGCTCCATGGTGATTTTTGTCACCCAAACAAGAGGACCTGAATTCCATTTCTACACACTCATAAAAACCTGGGTGTGGCGGCACCCATCTGTAATCCCCAGTGATAGGAAGGTATAGGTAGGGGAATCCCTGGGGCTCTCCAGACAGATGGCCTAGTTTAATCAAGGTGCCCATGTGGACAGCTCCTTAAGATCAATACCAAGGTTGACCTCTGGACTCCATGTAAGTGAGCACACACCCAGGGCATGTGCACACAAGCGTACAGGGCTTGCTCTAACATCTACCTTCAAAAAGACCATCTAATGCTATCGAACAGTACCAAAGAAACCACACCCTACTACTTAATAACCTGAAGCTGAGGATATAAATCAATGGTTGAGTTCACCTAGTACCTGTAATGCAAGAAGCCTTGGGTTCAAGTACCAGTTTAAAAAACAAAAACAACATACCTGAAGTTAAAGGACTGCAAAGTATCCAAGAAAATAAGATTTAAAGTCAAGCACAGTAGCACATAACTGAAATCCCTATGCTCAGGAGGGAGGAAGCTTGGGAGTTCAAGGCTAGACTCAACTACATGAGACCTCCGGGTCAAGAAAAAAAGGTTAAGATTTCTTACTATCTAATTGGCTATGGCTACAGCTTTTTGGAAGATCGACACTTAGTATCATCAACTTAGGTTCTTTCAAATAATAGGAAAATGTTAGATTATTATTCTTACTATGAGGGAAATACAGTGATCCTACCTAAGCAGGGGAAATGTGAAGACATGGTTAGTCAAATCATAAACTTTGGAAATTATAACTGCATTTATCTATTTCACAACCATGCTCACATGTGCATGTGACATAGAGTTATGCACAGCTACTTAAGGCACAGAGACTTCTCAGGGTAACTCTGGAGAAAGGCTGACTAGTTTGAATATTGACTAGAACACGCTAATGCAACATTACAAAAGTGGTGGTACTTAATAGTCACTGAAGAATCTACTTCTGTTGCAAACCATGCTCCTTTTTATGCAGCCCCTATCCAATTATATGTATATTCAATTTATCCCAGGCTACTGTGAGCAACATAAAGTTAATTAATTCAAATGAGTTCTTAATCAATTCCTAATTAGAAATATAAAGTTCTCTTCCAACCAAACCCAGACTCTTTATATCACTGTCACTATCTGGACATTGTCTCTCTCAGTCAAGGGAATTTTGATGCTGTGCCAGCATTTTCATCTCTACACTAAACACTACTTCACATTGGTAAACAAATATTAGAATCCACATAGTTTTTGACATCAAATGTTAAACCAATTTCTCTTTTCATCCTTCCTAGAATTTGCTATTCTGAAACATCCTACTATGCTACTATTCCTAATGAATCTCAGCCCAGATGCCATACCTAATAACTCAATCTGCAGATATTTTACTAATCCAATTTACTCAGAATGATAAGAAGAGACAAATTCAATATCAGGAAAATCTGAGCCAGGCATAGTGGCACACACCTCTAATCCCAATACTCAGGAGACAGAGATAGGTGGATCTCTGTGTAAGTTTGAGACCAGCCTGGTCTACAGAACTAGTTCCAGGCCAGCTAGGGCTACATAATAAAAGTCTGTCTCAAAAAAAAAAAAAATCTAATTCAGTTTAAAAGAAAACCAATTAAGCCGGGCAGTGGTGGCGCACGCCTTTAATCCCAGCACTTGGGAGGCAGAGGCAGGCGGATCTTTGCGAGTTCGAGGCCAGCCTGGTCTACAAAGTGAGTACAGGACAGCCAGGGCTACACAGAGAAACCCTGTCTCGAAAAACCAAAAAAAAAAAGAAAACCAATTAAAAAATATTTTATTATAAATTATTTTTCACTCCTATTACATAAGTTCATATACATTTTATTTCCAAGCTGTGTGTGTGTTCATATATGTGCATGTGGGTACATGTGGAACCTGGAGATCAACATCAAGTCTTTCTCAATAGCTTTCCACCTCATCTTCTGAGTCAAGATCTCTTACTGACTAGCATTTGCTGACTGCCTAGTCAGCTGTCTATGCTCCCTGTAATAAGGCCAACGACAGGCACGCTCTGAGCTTTCTTCTTTTTTAAAAAATTTACTTATGTGCATTGGTGTTTTGCCTACATGTCTGTATTAGGATATCAGATCCACTGGAACTGGATTTACAGACAGTAGTAAGCTACCATGTGGATGTGGGGAATTAAACCCAGGTCTACTGGAAGAACAGCCAAGTGCTCTTAACCTCTAAACCATCGCTCCAGCCCCAACACTCAGCTTTATAATGTGGGTGCTAAGGATTCAAATTCAGATCCACATGCTTGAGTGGTAAGCACTTTACCCACAGGGCCATTTTCCCAACACCCTTCACTCCATGTAGTTTTCACCACAACTTGGGGAATATAAGGAGAAACCCAACTGCCTAAGGACCTATTCTTAAGACACAAAGTTCAGTTTGCTCTCTTTCCTTGGATTCTCACACAACTGAGGCCTGTTAATGGCCTGAATAGTTTTCAAATATGTTGCAATGAGGCCTCTACAATGTCTTGAAAATAAAAGTATCAACTATGACCCAGAGCCCATTGTGAAACTTTCTCTACATATCTGTCCACCTATCAGTTATGACCCACTGTGAGACTCCCACAAAATTCATAGATGAAAAAGAAATCCCTGAAAACCAGCAAACAAGAAAAACCCAAGGGACGAGAATAAAACCTTATTAGCTAATTCATGTCACTTCTATGCTAGGATTACAACAGCCAGATCCGGGAAAGGGGATCAGAAAAGAACAAGGCCTATGCAGCGGCACATAGGGAAAAGGAATGAGACAAAGTGTTGGAGATTCTGCATACTGATGGATTAGTGGTTCTAAGTTCTCTCACTGGTCATCGCCAATCTTTTTTTTTTTTTTTTTTGGTTTTTCTTTTCAAGACAGGGTCTCTCTGTGTAGCTCTGGCTATCCTGAGCTCACTTTGTAGACCAGGATAGCCTGGCACTAACAGCGATCCACTTGTCTAGGCCTTCTAAGTGTTGGGATTAAAGGCGTGTGCCATCACACCTGGCAATTCATCACCAACTTTTATGTGTAACTTAATATCCTTTTAGACCATCAGCTAAAATCTTTAGAATGTACCAACAGACCAGTAGCTTAAAATTAAGAACATCATTAGACAACACCTAAAATTTATAGTACCTGCCAACCTGATCTCTCCACCAATGCATTTGTTAAGGGACTGCCTTATGGCTTCCTTTTCTTCTATAAACTTTTCCACAAAAAGATGTCATTCATGGTAAATTTGTGTTGCCAAGCCTGTCAAATATTCTCATTTGGTAGTATGAAAAGTGGTTACTGAAAACAGTTTGTATTGCACCCAGAAGGCTAGGATCTTGACCAATTCACTTCTTCTCACACTTCTGTCACATCTACCCTCAAACCACCTCGCCTCAAGATTTTGCAGTGTTCATAGAAGGAAAGCAAAACCTAATGCTCAGTGGCATTAGGAGCTTAGATATGGTTGGGAAACTTGTTCAGCAAGTATAGTACAAACTGGGGGCTGTATTTGCCTAGTTTGTGCACAACAGGTCTACTATAAGTTCAAATGCCTGAAAAGAATCATTTTAACATTTTTATTTTACTTTTTAATTTTATGTATATGGACTTTTGCCTGCAAATATGCAATATACACATGTACGTTCCTGGAACCCCTGGAACTGGAGTTACACACGGTTGTGAGCCACCATGTGGGTTCTGGAAATTAAACCTGGGTACTCTAGAGGAGCAGCCAGAGTTCTTAACCACTTAGCCATCTCTCCAACACCCTGACCCCTCCAACAAACAAACAAACAAAAACCTCACTTTTAACCAGACATGCTGGGAAATACCTGAGGTGGCAGAAGAGAGACAAAGGTCGGTGGGTGTGTGTGTGTGGAGATCAGAGGAACCTGAGATGTTATTCCTCAGGCACCTAGCCTGGAACTCTCACGTAAGCTGGGGAAACTACTCAATGACCCCAGGGACCCACTTGTCTCTGCTTCCCTAGTGCTAAAACAATACCCAGATTTTGGTTTGTTTGTTTCTGAGATGGGGGGGGGTCTTTCTATGTAGCCATGACTGGTCTGGAACTTGCTATGTAGAGCAAGCTGGCTCCAAAACTCAGAGATCCACCTGCCTCTGACTCCTGAGTATTGCTGAGATTAAAAGTGTGTACTCATAGCCAACTTAAGCTTTTTTGTTGTTTTTTTCGAGACAGGGTTTCTCTGTGTAGCCCTGGCTGTCCTGGACTCACTTTGTAGACCAGGCTGGCCTTGAACTCGCAAAGATCCACCTACCTCTGCCTCCCAAGTGCTGGGATTAAAGGCATGCACCACCACCGCCCAGCGCCAACTTAATTTTTATTTATGTCTCTGTGTGTACACTGCCCAAGAAGACAAGTGGGCATCATATATCCTGGCACTAGAAGTACAGGCAGTTTATAAGCTGTTTGACATGAGTGCCGAGAACTGAACTCAAGTCCCTGCTGGGCTACCTCTCTAGTCCACACCCAGCTATTTTATGTGGGTTCCAAGGAATGAACTCATGTCCTCCAAACACTTTACCAAGTGAGCCATCTCCCTATTCTACAGCTAAATTTAAAAATTTTGTTTTTAACTCCTTAATAAGATGTGATGATGGTACTCCTTCTAGGCTCTTACTGTGCTTATCCAAGACTCAAAAGTTTTCCTAGTAAAAAAGTTGTAGAATGCTATGCTGATATAGAGCAATACATTCCAACCAGGTGAGAAGTACAGTACTCAACAATGGCTAAATGATCAGCTCCTATCCCTAACTTATATTTACACCTACACATATGTACATATATGTTCATTTCTCTCTATTT
>CAJQZJ010014957.1:2416230-2458255 GCA_907164525.1 Lophiomys imhausi
TCTCTATTTACACCTACACATATGTACATATATGTTCATTTCTCTATTTACACCTACACATATATGTACATATATGTTCATTTCTATTTACACCTACACACATATGTACATATATGTTCATTTCTCAAGAATGTTCAAGCTCCATTAGAAATGAAAATGATTCTACCACTTGTAATTGGTATCATTTTAAACAATCAAATTATTATAAATTGTATATAAGCTAAAAAATGCATACTGTGAGAAAATCCTGCTCAAATTTGTATGATCCACCTCCAGTGGCACAAAAGACAGTGTGGAGACTCGAGAAGTTTTTATCTCTGCCCATTTGAATAAAAGCAGGCATGTCATGAGTGGGAAAGCGTATAAAGTGCAGATTGCCTTTACGTCCACACAGGGTCAGGTCCTTCAGCTCGAGGTGCACGTCCCGAATCCCTGTGGATCCATAAGCCACATTGGAGGTCAGGTACTTCCGGATGCTTTTCAGACTCTCCACTTCCTCCTTTTCTTCTTCAGCAGTGATGTCTTTAGGTTCAAAATAAACCAGCTTGACCAGAGTTCCACCAATATCCAAGCCAAACCATGGAAAAACTAAATGGGAAAGAAAACGATGTCAAAATACCTTTTTCTAAAAGTAAAGTTTACATTTACTTGACTAGCGGCTTATTTCATATGCTGTGGTTTCTTTTTTTCTTTTTTTTCTTTTAGGTTTTTCAAGACAGGGTTTCTCTGTGTATCCTTGACTGTTCTGGACTCTGTATACCAGGCTATCCCTGAACCTTGGCCTTGAGATTTGCCTGCCTCTGCCTCCTGAGTCCTGGGACTAAAGGCATGTACCACCACACCCGACTATGCTATGGTTTCTAAGGGATAAAATTCTAATCTAAAGGATTTTGGGGAGAAGAAATGTGAATCAAAAATATCAAAATATTAGGCCAAACTAATTTTCTGTACAGACATGCCTAAAGTATCCTATGAATAGTTAAAAGCTAACAAATTAAGTTTCAGACTTGAAAAACAAAGACTGTGAATGAAAATCTTCACCCAGCCTCCAGTTCAGAAGTTACAGAGCTCTAGTACTCACACAAAAAGCAAGGAACGCCCAGCCCTACCTAAGACTCTCTAGGGTCAATTCCTCTCAGAACCTAGTCTGGGATGAGTGTACAGTACTTGTCCACTATATATAAGCCCTAAGTTCATTTTCTGGGAAGACAAAGGAAAACACTGGCAACTTAAAAATAAAAGGCTTCAGCCGGGTGTGGTGGCGCACGCCTTTAATCCCAGCACTTGGGAGGCAGAGGCAGGCGGATCTCTGTGAGTTCGAGGCCAGCCTGGTCTACAAAGCAAGTCCAGGACAGCCAGGGCTGTTACACAGAGAAACCCTGTCTCGAAAAACCAAAATAAATAAATAAATAAATAAATAAAAGGCTTCAATGGACTTTAAGTCTAAGCTAGCTACTTCCCAAAAACCACTTCAAAATTAAACAAATATGGAGCTGGAGAGAGCACCTACTTGGTGGCTACAAGTGCATTTAACTACAGTTCCAGGGGATCTGATACCTTCTTCTGGCCTCTATGGGCTCTAGGCACGCATATGGTGCACAGACATACAAACCATACACATGAAATTCTTATTTAAATTAAAAAATAACAGCTTCAGCCGGGCGGTGGTGGCGCACGCCTTTAATCCCAGCACTTGGGAGGCAGAGGCAGGCGGATCTTTGTGAGTTCGAGGCCAGCCTGGTCTACAAAGTGAGTCCAGGACAGCCAAGGATACACAGAGAAACCCTGTCTCGAAAAACCAAAAAAATAAATAAATAAATAACAGCTTCAGAAACAAATAAATACAGGTGTGTGGGTGTCTGTCTGTCTGCCTGTCTGTCTTCCCAACGCTAAATCTAGAAATGACTGATAAAAGCTTAAGTTTACTTTTTTCCTAGAATAATTATGGAACACAAAAAAACATCTAGTCAGTGTCTTCCCAGAACCATCAAAAGGAATGCTAATAAATATTAATAAAACTGGAAGCAGCCATGAAGGTGGGAAAGTACACAGGAGTTGTTCTACACAAGCAACAGATGGAGTGGCTGCCAGGAGCAAGTTTGAGCAGCCATGATGATATACAGTCAGTAAATGGATTTGGAGCAACTCAAAGGCCACCCATCTCTCTGACAAGAGTGCTCACCCTCCCAGAGCAAAGCATCTCTGAACAGGGATCAGAGACACGGTTATGTGGCTGCTGCCACTCAAAGGAAAGACAGCCTCCATACCTGACCACATACACAGCCCATCTCGCCACTGCACTCCATCCCAGGAGACGATAAACAGACTCTACACCCACTGACAGATCAACAATTCTCATCCAAGGGGAATCACCAAAAGGGAAACAAGTGTCACAAAAGTGAGACCGTGTGTGAAGAAAGAGTTACAGGAATAATGAATAGTTAACATCTTCAGACACACAATGTGATCTCATCCGTGAAAAACCAAAAACTAAAAACTACCAAGCATTAATGCATGGCAAAAAAGTATACAGAACTAGACACTTGTAAGTTTGTGTAAAACTGACAAACGGGCTGGAGAGATGGCCCAGTGGTTAAGAGCACTGACTGCTCTTCCAGGACTGTGGTTCAATTCCCAGCACTCATATGGCAGCTCACAATTGACTCCAGTTCCAGGAAACCCAACACCCTCATACAGACATGCAGGCAAAACACCAATGTATGAGAGAAAGAGACGGATGGAGGGAGGGGGGAGAGAGAGAGAGAAAGAGAAAAAAGAAAAAGTCTTACTGAAATTTCAGAAAGCCCTACAAAGAACCTGAGTTCCTAGGAACATATATAAATTACACCAAGGTAAGCAGTGTTCTTCATCAGCAACAAGCATGTTAGGAGACAAAGGTACCCAGGTTTCAAAGAAATACGGGAAAGGTTTAGAAAGTTATCTAGTCAGCCAGCTTTCAAGAATCAACCTAAAAGAAACTTCACACACAAAGACTACCACTCAAAGACAGTCTATGAATCATGTACATGCAAAGCAGCAAAATTTTACATTTCCAAGAGCTGTAAGAAAGGTTTATCCATAAGCTATAAGCAGAGGGAAAAAAATGCATGCTGACTTTAAGATCTAAAATACTTACACGATTTCAACAACGGACATCAAGGAGGAAAGGAAAAGGAAGTGAATGCAGCATGTCTGTCCCATGGGGAAAGGAAAGAGGACAAGACTGAGCAGCTGGAGACAAGAATGGAAAAGGAATGCTTAAAAAACAAAACAAAAAGAGCAGTGGTAATGCATGGCTGTAATCGTAGCACTCAAGAGGCAAAGGCAGGGAGATCATTGTGAGTTCAAGACCAGCATGGTTACATACCGCGTCCAGGCCAGCTAGGACTTCATAATGAGACCTTGTGTCAACAAACAAATAAATATAAGCAGCCCCAGAAGAGAAAAAGGAACATAAGATTTCTCAAGTAACTAGATACAAGGAATAAGTCTATTGTTTGGGGGGTGGGGGCAGTAGTTCTGGCCACCCAACTCAGGGCCTCACATACTATAATGTGTACACCCCACCACTGAAACATCCCCAGCCCTGAAAGATTTTGCAGGTTTTCACCACAGAGGATTTACACTTGAGTAGATATGATAATATTAACAATTTAAACATACAATGGTTATATAAGTCAAAACATCACACAGATCCCCCAAAACAGGAATATTTTTTACACATAGCTAAAAGCACATTTTAAGGTGGGTAGGGTGACACAGGCATGTAATTCTAGAGCTCAAAAGGCTAAGGCAGGAGGATGACTACAAGTTTAAGAAAAGCCTGGGCTACATAGTGCAGGCCTGTGTCATCAAATAAAAACATATGTATATAATGTCATGTACAACTTCAAATTAAAAAAAAATATAGCAAACTAGACCTAAAATAGGCAAAAGCAAGCCAGGCATGGCAATACATGTCTGCAATCTCAGCACTCAGGAAGTGGAAGCAGGGACACTGTCACAACATCTAAGCAAGCAAGGGCTACAAAGCAAAAACTGTCAGGAAAGATGACTCGGTGTCTGGAGCACCTGCTGTACTAGAGGAGAACTTGAATTAGTATCCCAGCACTCAGGTAAAAAGCTGGTTGTTCCTCCATCACTGTGGAGGGTGGAAACAGGAGGATGGCTGAGGCTTGCTGGCCTCCAGCCTAGGTCCAGGCTCAATGAAAGACCCTGTTTCAAAGAAAAAAACCAGGGAGTGTAGAACAAGAAAGACACCACATATGCAGAGGTGGGGGCAAGCAATCGCATGCACGCACATACACACGTATCCACCCACTCACTTCCCCCAAAAGGAAGATAAAAATGAAAACAGAAAAAATATTGTACATTAAGCTACAGCACTGCTGATCAATAAATAAAATGAAGTCTTGGAAAAGCCACCAAAACAGAGCAAAAAGACTTTGAGTCAAGCATTTTGTATGCCTATTAGCCCACTCCCATTCTTTAGACTCTTTCTCTTTCTTAAATTGTTCCTATTTCTACTGACTCAAAACAAACAAACAAACAAACAAACAAAAACCAGTATCATTAACTGGGCTGGGAATATACAGCTCAGTGGTAGAATGCTTGCCTCACATGCATGAGGCTCCAAGTTCAATTTTCAGCACAGGGTTGGGGTGGGATACTCCATTAACCAGTAGCTTCACTGGTGTGACTGTGTGTACACATGGAAGGTAGGTATCAACACTGCCTACCTCAATCATTTCTCCACCCTACTGAGTTTCTCAGTAAACCTAGAACTCAACACTTTGGGCATACTGGCAGGTCCCAAAGATCCTCGTCTCCACCTCTCCAATCTTGGACCTGCATCATGCTTTTACGTGGGTGCTAGGGATACAATCAGAGCCTCACCTCTGCACAGTAAGCACCTCAAAGATGAGCTATCTAACTTTTCTCTACAAATTAATTAATTTACAAAGTCAAAGATAAAACTTTCATAAGAGAGGTTTTAAAATTAAGTATCCTTGTAACCTAAGTTTAAAAAAAACACTGTAGGCATAAGGTTATTATGTAATTTAAATGCTGATTTCAGTATCCCCCATATCTGGCTGCAATTCTTGTTCTGAGAATCTCCTGTCTCAATGTTGTATAAACACTGCTCTACACTGTCCCCTGAAATGTTAATAAAAAGAGCCGATCAGCCAATGACTGAGCAGGAGACAGAATAGGGCTGTAATTCCCACTAGCCAGAGAGGAAGTGGGAGATTCAGCCACAAATAGAGGTCCAGGAGAGAGGAGAAAACTACTGGGGCAGAGAAAGCCATAAATACATGTATCTTGGGGATTTACGATAGGAGGTAGCCAGTTTATCTCAGAGGATTAGAATAGAGTAATCCTCAGTTGTGAGCTCTAAAGCTTGTAAAATTATAACATAATCCAGTCTCAATTATTTGGGTGCTAGCTGGGTTAAAAGAGAAACTTGGAAACAAACACAACTTTTTAAAATTACACTAACAGGACATTAAGATTAGCTGGGTGGGGGGGGAGAAAAAAAAGAAAAAAAAAAACAGTAGCTCATGACTACTACTCCATGGGTAAAGTGCTTACTGTAAAAACACAGACATAAGCCTTAATCCCCAGCACAAGTATAAAGAGCTGAGCACCTCAGTATCCATCTGCAATCCCAGCACTCCTAACAAGAAGTGGGAAATGGACACAAGAGATCCCCAGAAATTCATTGGTCATTCAGCAAACAAAGGGACCCTGTCTCAACCAAAAAAATGGAAGACAAGGACCCACACTCAAGATTGTCCTGTGACCTCCACCCCCATGCCATGGCCCACACATGCCTGCACACAGACACATACACACAAAAGATTTTTATGTACTTCTAAATGAGGTAGTAAAAACCATGAAAATCAAAAACACTAAAAATCTTTTATCACTGACGGGCAGCAGACCATTTTGGTTTCCAAACAAATTTTGAGACACAAAACACCAGCTCCACTCTGTCAACACCAATGTTCCCCAAAAGCCAAGAAACCCCTTTTCTAAATTAGTTTTCTAGACTAATGAAATTTAAGGGTATCCCATGATTGGCAATGTCCGAAATCATCAAATTCCAAAGAGCTCCTTCATATGCTACAGCATATAGGGAATCTTCTTCAAAAAAAAAGGTTGTGGGCTGGAGGGATGGCTCAGCGGTTAAAAGCACTGGCTGTTCTTCCAAAGGACTGGGATTCAAAATCCAGCACCCACATGGCAGTTCACAGCTGTCTGTAATTGCCAGGTGTGGTGGCACACACCTTTAATCCCAGCATTCGGGAGGCAGAGGCAGGTGAGTTCAAGGCCAGCCTGATCTACAAAGTGAGTCCAGGACAGTCAGGGCTACACAGAGAAACCCGGTCTCAAAAAACAAAAAAACAAAGAAAAGCTTCTCCATAATACCAACAGGGATTATGAGCCCATACTTTCTATATACTTGGACACTCTACTGTATATATATTGCCAAAACAGTGTTTTACTGTATGTCATTATATCTCAATAATTTTTTAAAAATTTATTTATTATGTATACAGTGTTGTCTGTATGTATGCCTGAAGGCCAAAAGAGGGCACCAGATCTCAATACATATTGTTATGAGCCACCATGTGGTTGCTGGGAATTGAACTCAGGACCTCTGGAAGAGCAGCCAGTGTTCTTAACCTCTGAGCCATCTCTCCAGGCCCTCAATAAAATCTTTTAAAGTTTCACTAAGTATTTTTCCATCTGGAAATTGAAAGGAGGGAAATATGACTCAGTGAATAAAGACTGTTATGCTATGCAAGCTTGACTCTCTAGAATCCAAATTAAAAAACAAAACAACAACAAAAAGTTAGCATAGCCATATAAACATGTAACTTCAATATTAGGGAATGGAGACTGGTGGGTCCCAAGAATTCACTGGCTAGCCATCTTTGCTGATAGAGTATCTCTAGGGCACAGTGTTTAACAATCACTGGTAGCTATGTAGCTATTATTAGCAGCTTGCTGACATCATTTTACCTATTTAAAGGAATGCTAAAATTGCCAAGTATTCAAGCATTGCCAGGCGAAAACTCTACCAACCAAGCTACATTTTCACCCCATATTTCCTTTTTTTTTTTTTTTTTGGTGGAGACAGAATCTCATATATCCCTGACTACTCTTGAATTCACTGTGTAGTCAAAAATGCCTTCAATTTCTCATCCTCTTGGTGCTGGGGTTATAAGCAGGTGGCAGCACGTCTGGTTTATACAACACGGGAGACCAAGCTCAGGGTTCCTGCATGCTAGACAAGTGAAACCGAACTTTTAAAAATTATTCAACACTTATTTATTAGTAACTATATTCACTTATAAACACTTTAACAACTAGCCCAACAAATTACTACAACCCCTATTACCTAACCTCTAAACCTACTGATAACTATTACAACTATTTTCGTAACCTTTTAGAAGGATACAGTCTCTGGGGCAGGTCCTCAGTTGTCAGGAACACAGTCTCTGTGTTAGACCCTTTAATGCACTTAGCAGTCTTCTGGAATATCTCAGACTAGATCCGTCAGGGTAAATTGGCTATGGCGGTTTCACCTTAAATAAGGCTTGAGGCTTTCTTCTCTCTAGGAGACCTCAGCTGTCTATAAGCCAACATATTTCCTTTGTATCAGCAACTCTGCCGCTCTGCCTCAGTCTTTAAAGCTGGCCACAGTTTCCTTCAGGCCACTGTTCAGACAGGTCAAACTCCTCTAGGCAAAAGCTGAACCACAGGGTTTAGTCCTTGGCCTTTTGCTGTCTTGCTGAGGCTTTCTCTGCTCACCAGCTTCTTTCTGCCTCAAGGAGAACTGGCCATCAGTTCACCAGCACTTTCTCCATCAGATGATACAAACTACTCCTTGTCCTTTCTAGCATGACTCGCTGGCATTGGAGCTCTCTCGCATTCGGCCCCCTAGACTCCATCCACTTGTCCTTAAATAGGATCTCTCCTTGTTCCACCTGGTTTCAGCTTAATCTGGGCTCTGCCCACTTAGCAGCTGAAAACAATGCCAAGTCATAAACCTTGTTTTTAGTCCATAAAGTCTCTCCTTGTTTCACCAGGCTTCCTTTGTTTAGTCCATAGAGACTCCCCTCATTTCACCTGACTTTATCCTTGTTTTTAGTCCATAAGCTGATAAGCTAATTGCCCACAGCCAAGTTGATCTTCATGCCCTGAATTAAGAGACTGTATCAGAAACCCCTAGATATTTACTAAATCTAATTTATATTAATCTATCTTCTTACAGACAAGCACTCTACCAAACAGCTACAGCCCCAGACCTCATAATTGATTTTCTTTTTAAACTGTATTTATTCTCTTGGGTCACAGCAGATGTGTGGGAGCCACAAAACAACTTCTCAGGAGTCGGTTCTCCTCTTCCCTGTGAGATGGGAACTGTTTCTGCTTCTGACTGACTCTCCTGTCTCTGTCTCCCATCCCACTGTGGAAAGGCTGGGGTTACAGATGGGTTCTGAAGATTAAACTGAGGTAGTCAGGTCTGTATGCTGTTGTACAGCACTGTCCTCTGAACCAGAGCCATTATTTTCATGAGTTCAGCTGTACCACTTGTAAAAGATTATCACAGAAGCTTGGTGACTATTAATGTAATGTTCCCTCACAGAAGGAGAGGGAGGGTAGGGTCACTGGACACTCACCTGAGTACCTAGCCACTCTCCCAGTCATCTATATACAATGCTGCCCTAACTACAGATGGCTTCTAGAGAAGAGGCTAGCAAAAGGACAGCCAGCATCCATGCTAAGTCCACACTTGGCAATGTGGCTGCTTTAGGCTGTAAGCAACCTTAATCAACTCATTGGTCTTCAGTGTGAACTCTGGTGGACTGAACTTTGGTTTGTCATTGGAATCTTGGGATGAGAGGGAGATAGAAGCTGGGAGGAGAGGGAGATAGAGGCAGCCTTCTCCACCCAGAGCCAAATTTCTCACAATACATGACAAGTACTTTTACCCACTAAACCATCTCCCTGGCAATTCCCAAAATTTTAAAATAATCTTTATTTGGTATTTTCTCACCCTGTGATATATAACACCCACTTGATCTAAAACCTTTAAAGAACTTCTAGGCAAGTAACATGGCAGGTAAAGGCACTTGTCACTAAGCCTGACTTTGGGATAATCTTTTTGTACACTGTGTAAAGGTGTGTCTCTGTCCTTCCTCATCTGCTTAAGGCACCTTCTGATTGGTTTTCTAAAGAGCTGACAGACTATACCTGGGCAGGAGAGGATAGGCAGAACTTCTGGGCAGAGATAGGAACTATGGGAAGAACTGAGAGCCATGGGATTTACCAGCCAGACAAGAAGGAAAGGAGAGGTAATGGGCCACGTAGCAAATGTGGACTAGTATAGACAGGGTTAAGTTATACGAGCCAGGTGGGAACAAGCCTAAGCTATAAGGCCCTAGCTTAAATAAATAATAAAAGGTCTCTGTGTCATTTTCAGAAGCAGGAGGTTTGAGACAGTCCTGCAATACCTGAATTCAATCTCTGGGACCCACAAAGTGGAAGGAGAGAGAACTAACTCCTACAGCTTGTCCTCTGACTTCTACACATGCCCCACAGCACATGTGTGCCCAAACATGCAATGTGTTATTTTTTCAGGTGTCTTTTATTATTTCATGAATATAAGTGTTTTGCTTGAATATATGCATGTGCACTTCATGTGTGTCTGGTGGTCTCAAAGGTCCAAAGAAGGCAGACCCTCTGGCACTGGAAGTTACAGAGAGTTGTGGGCCACCATGTGGGTGCTAGGAATCCAACCCAGACCCTCTACAAAAGCAACAAACTCCCTGACTGCTGAGCCAATTCTCCAGCCTAAATTAATATAATTTTTAAAATACTTTACATTTTTTACACATGTCCCTCATCTCTCTACTATAATATACAAGTCTAGGATTAAACCAGTCTGGAAACCACACTGTTCAAATAACACGTGTGACAGAACATTGTAACCAGGATCACGAGTTACAAAACGAATTAGCTCTACTAGTTTCAACTGCCTTTAGAAAAGTAGTATATGCCAGGCGTGATGGCACACGCCTTTAATCCCAGCACTTGGTAGGCAGAAGCAGGCAGATCTCTGTGAGTTCGAGGCCAGCCTGGTCTACAAAGCGAGCCCAAGACAGCCAGAGCTGTTACACAGAGAAACCCTGTCTCGAAAAACCAAAAAAAAAAAAAAAAAAAAGAAAGAAAGAAAGAAAGAAAGAAAAGAAAAGTAGCACAGGCAAGGTGGCATATGCCTTTGATCCCAGTACTCAAAAGGCAAAGGCAACAGACCTTAGTGACTTTGAAGCAAGCTGGTTTAGAGAGTTCCAGGACAGCCAGGGCTATGTAGAAAGACCCTGTTAAAAAAAAAAAAAAAAAAAAAAAAAAGGAAAGGGGAAAGGAGGAGAAAAAAAATAAAAGTAGCATGAAGACAATAAAACAATGGTTTCTAACTTCAGATGGCTTTTCCAATAGAGACAAAGAATTATTTAGTTATCAGTGGATTCTCTCAGAGCTACGATTGAAGTACGCTCTTGGAAGGGCTCAGCAACCAACAAACTGGGTAGCACAGAAGATCAAATGGATATAATAACAGCCAATACCTTGTTTGAATCCTGGAGTGGCAATCTTGTTTGTAATCTTAGCTCTCAGAAAGCTGAGGTGGAAAAATCATGAGTTCAAGACCAGCCTGAGCTACACTTGAGACCATCTCTCCAACAATAACAAAAAAATTGTTTCTTCAGTGTGTTCATTATCTGAAATACAGTCTCATGATTTATCATCAATAAGAGGAAGCAAAGAAAAGGAATATGGCCAATATCAGACACCATATTAGAAAATAAATAAATAAATCAGAGGCCGGCAGGATAGCTCAGTGGGTATAAATGCCTGCCCCCAAACCAGAACACCTGAGTTCAATCCCCAAGACTCACCAAGAAGAACCAATTCCCACAGTTGTCCTCTGAATTCCTCATATGTGCGCTCACATACACACATACAAATACAACAAAATAAGTAAGTAAATGTCTATACTCTGTTTAATCTAAAGGGAGGAAGAAAGGAAGAAAAGAAGGAAGGATGAGTGAGGGATGTAGCTCAGTGTGTAGAATGCTTGCCCAACATGCAGAAAGCCCTTGGTTCAAGCCCCAGCACCAGATAAAGCAGACATGGTGACAAAAAAACTATTAACCCAGTCTTCAGGAAGTAAAGAAGATCAGAAGTTCAAGGTCATCCTCAACTAGCTAAGAATCAGCTTGGGAAACATGAAACACAGTCTCAAAAAATAAAGTAAATAAATCCAACCTTTGTCTACTTAGTGCCTTCAAAAAAAGTTCTGAGACCATCTTAATGTAACGCATCCAGATGTTTTTCAGAATTGTCTTTGAATTGCTTGGATCTGAATGACTTTTATTCATAAGGCAGCTTTTTTGTTTTTGTCTTTTTGAAACAGGGTTTCTCTATGTAGCCCTGACTGTCCTGGCACCCTATAGACCAGGCTGGCCTTCCAATACAGGGATGCACCTGCCTCTACCTCCAATGTGCTCTGACTAAAAAGCATGGGCCACCACACCTGGTTAAGACAGCATCTTCAATACCTCTCCAGATTCTGTGTCTCTCTGTCTGTCTCTCTAGGTTTTTGGAGTTAGGGTTTCTCTGCACAACAACCCTGGCTGTCCTGCAACTCACTCTGTAGACCAGGCTGGCCTCCAATTCACAGATCTACCTACCTTTACTTCTGGAGTGGTGTCATTAAAGGCATGGGCCACCACCTCCAATTCTCTCCAATTCTTATTCTAACTACTGAATTGGACCCAGGAATCTGTGTTCTAAGTCTCCACGTCATTCATTTATTCGAGAATGTGCAAGTGGAAACTAAAGTTCATGTGTATGCATGGGTGTAGAGCTTCTCAGGTGCCTTATACTTTGAGCCGGTGTCTATCATTGGCCTGGAACTTTGCCAAGTAGGCTAGGCTAACTAGCTAGTGAATTTCCAGGGATCTGTCTTTATCTCCCACATGGCCATCACTGTATTACAGACGCATGCCACTGTACCCAGCTGTTTTTACCCAGGTTCTGGTGATTTGAACTTGGGTCCTCATACTTCTGGGTTTTTTTTTTGGGGGGGGGGGGTGTTTTTTGTTTGGTTTTTCAAGACAAGGTCTCTGTGTAGCCCTGGCTGTTCTGGACTCACTTTGTAGACGAGGCTGGCCTCAAACTCACAAAGATCCACCTGCCTCTGCCTCCCAAGTGCTAGGATTAAAGGCGTGCGCCACCACCACCCGGCTGGGACCTCATACTTCTGAAGCAAGCAATTTACTGACCAAGCCATCTCCCCAACCCTATAGGTCATTTTAATATCCAGTACTTGGTACTCACAACCATTCCCCTCAAGACAGCCTTGAACACAAAGAAATCATGTTTGTGTTTGGCTTAAAGTAATGAAAAAAAAAAAAGGCAAATAATTCAGTAAAACAGTTGACAGGAGCAGAAGCACAAAGGCTACAACCCCTAAATTGCATTTATACTCCACCAGGGTAGCCACTTGTCAAGGGGCACCATTTTTCTGCTCAAATAGACTACCAATACATACCTCACAGGAGCTCTGAAGACTGAATTGTGCTGGACCCACACACACCACTCCAAATTCAGCGACCACGAGGCACAAGCAACCATCTACATATGGTTAATCGACACGCTAACCCTCTAAAACTGACACTCATGTCAAATAATGTAACACAAATCCACAAAGGAACTAATTTTTTTGTGTGTTGCCTAAAATGCAGTTGCTTAGTGCACAGACCTATAATCTCAGCACTTGGGAGATAGGCAAGAGGATGAGAAGTCAAGACCATCTTGGAATGAGATTGTCTCAAAACAACAAAACTCAGGTGGACTGGAGATACAGAGCTCAGACAGATCATTAGCAGCATGTACAAACCCCTGTGTTCAAACCCACTATTGGAAAAAAGATGAAAGACTAATAGGAGCATGGTAATGGCACATCTGTAATCCCAGCACTAAGGTGGCTGAAGCAGGAGGACTGCCCTGAGCATGAGGCCAACTTGGGTTATACAGCAATTCTGTGTCTTAAATAAAAGACAGGTGCATCAGGGTCAGTCAGATGACTGCCCTCAAGTGTGACAACCTAGGTTCCATCCCCAGGACTAGGGAAAGTTGCCCTCTGACTTACACCTACACACACAACAAATAAATGTAATAAAATTTAAATCAAGTAAATGACTCTAAAACAGGAATAGCTTAAAATTTTGTTTTCCCTTTTCTCTCTTTTTTTTGGGGGGGGACAGGATCTTAAACTTCAGACCCCTCTGCCTCCACCTCCCAAGTGGCAGGTATCATCAAATCTCTTGATATTTATATCAAAAACTCCCCCAAACTTTCAATGGCAAACAGAGCTACATCCTATTACTCAAGCCACCAATAAAAGCAACTGGGTGGGTGGTCTGGGCACAGACTATCCAACACAGACCTGACACATCAACCCATTCACTTTCAGTAATTCTCACAGTCTACCTTAAGCATTTACAAGCATTTACCTTCCTCATATAGTAATCTAACAACCAAGTCTTAGCCAGGTATAAAACAAAGTTCCTATTACAGTATCAGGACAATTGACACTTTCAACAGTAGTAATGGCTGCTAGACAACAGCTCTGAAGACCTTAAAGGGGAGAAAAAGCAAAAGACAAAAACAAAAACCCAAATAGGTAATAAAGTGAGAAACCGACTGTCCAGAAAAAGTAACCACCTAGACAAAACTGAGGAAGAGGTCGACTCCCCTACAAAGAAAAGGGCTTAATGCACAGAACGCCACCGATGAAATCAGAATTCCCACGAACTGGCGGAAAGAATTGGGGGAAACCTCTGGATGCGAGATGACCTGAATTCTCCCGGGAAGAAAAGCGAGCAAAGCTTAGAGGCGTACCGAGCCCAGAGCCGAATTTTAGGCCTGCGGCGCTTCAGGGAAACATTTTCTAGTAAGCTCGAAGTCGCCATAAAAAAGGCTTAATTTGTGAGAGCAACTAGGGATTCAAAGGGTGTGGGAGAGGAGTGGCCTTCTCAAGAATAAAAACCAGGGGCGTCTCAGGAAAAGAACGCCCCAGGAGGCGGGGAGGGAGGAAGTGGCGGGGAGTCCACGCGCGCGCGAACAACGACGGCCGCGCCGGGGCACTTACGCGGCCGCCTCTTCCGGAGGCCATCAGCGCGCGGGCGGGCGGCCGAGGCGGAACCGCCGAAGGAGCTCGGCCGCTCCCGTCTCACGCCCTCCGCCGCCCCGGACCCCGGCAGCGCCGCGCTACTCCCCCGGCGCCTGAGCGGCTCCCGCCTCCGCGCTTCGGAGTCCGTAGACGCCGACAGGCCGGCCGCGGCTGAGGTGGCAGCAGCGTTGCCCTGGCGCTCCATGGGCGCGCCGAGCCGGCCCGCTCCCATCCGCAACAGCCGCCGCTGCCGCCCGAGCCAGCCCCCCAGCGCGGCCTCGCCGCCTCCGTGCAGCCCGCTGAGCGCAGGCGCACGCGAGCTGCCGCCTCTTCCGTTGCGCCAACGTGCAGCGAGCCAATCCGAGATAGCTGGGGGCGGGCCCTAGAGCTGTTATCCAATCGGCTCCCCGACTCGAGCCGAATGGACCGCGCCGCCACCCAATGACAGGCATTCAGGACGGCAGAGCGGAGTAGGCGGGGTCCGCTCCGGTAGGGAACGATGGCGGAGGGGCCGAAGCACATTGGTGAGGGCGCCCCCTCCTGCGCATCCAAGAGAATTGTGGCCAACCTGCTCCCCCTCTCTCTAGAACTCTCCCGGGAGATCGCCTATTCTCTCTTCGCTGCGAGTGCGGGCCGCTCTTGAGTCGTGCCTCCCACTCTATAGAGTCCCCCAAGCCACAGGTAGCCAGTGTTAGCAGAAGGAAGGACTCTGAGCCGCGACTAACCTTAGCCTTTGTCCCTGGAGAGCTGCCGTAGGGGCAGCACAACCATTCGCATTGTACAGGCAACGTCTCTTCCTTTGTGTTCAGACTAAGACCCTTCATTCCCAGTACCAGAAGGAATGAAAAGACAGGGGGTTGGTCTCCATGGCAACTGGTGGGAGGAGGTGGATTCTAAATCCTTCACCCTACCTCCTGTCAGAAGGAGGCGGTGTGAAGGCCTGGAAGTTGCGTTGGTTTTTGTTGTTGTTTTATTTATTTTTTAATGTGTTTGAGCATTTTTCATGTATGTATGTCTTTGCCCCAAGAACATAGCTGATGCTCGCCTAGGGAAGAAGAAGCAGAGGATTTCGCTGTATGGATCCCAGAAACCTAACCTGGGTCCTCAGCAAGAACACCAAGTGCTCTTAATCACTGAACCATAGCTCAAGCCCCCTAGGTTGGCTTTTGTTAGAAGACAGGGATCCCCTTTTGTGTGGTGTGTTGGAAAACAGAAAAAAATTGACGACTGGGGTTTTTTTTTTTTTTAATCGTGTTCCTTAACAGCCCTGAGGTCCTCTTATATACCAGAGATCTTTCCCAGCACCCTCCACTACCAAAGGCTGCCCTGACCCTAGATATCCACTCAGCTGTACCCCTAAGACATTCCCTCAGTCAATTTTAAATGACTGAAGCTTTCTCAAAATTTCCCACGTACCTTTCTTGGGAAACCATTGTATACGGTTTTTGTCCCCTGAATGACAGCCCTTATCTTCACTTACTCCATCATTAATAGTACCAGGCTTAACTTCTTTTGTGTCCACTTAATAATACTCCCATACTAACTCCAAATTAGTGTCCCACAATGTAGGACTAATTCTGGAAACTCTAATGGGAAATTGCAGCTCCTACAGGAAACCACCCCTTATGTATCTAACAAGAATCAAGAATTCCCATAACAGAGCTGGAGAGACCAATCAACAGGTAGGAGCACCAGGGTTCAATTCCAGCTCATGTGTGGCTCACAACCTTCTGTAATTCAGGGATTTGACTGTCTGACTTCACCAGAGTACCAGGCACCCACATGCTGACAGTAACATAAATGCTGGCGGCCACTCATGCTGTTTCTGTCCCATGTGTAGCCACTATGCCAACCCAGAGCACTGGGCTTGGGCCTGAAAAGAGCTCCTATACTTTAGGCTAAAATTTTCAGACATCATTGGAATTATCATCTGAATTATGTGCAATCAATAAAGACAAGACATAGATGACAAAAACTATCAAAGCCATACTGCTGAACATAGCATGCCCCCTTCCTCCTGTGGACTTATCATCCGGCTGGTGTTCATTGAATCTACAAGCCTAAAGTGCTTGCTGTAAGTATTGCAGCTCTAAAGGGAAAGGTATCCTGGTAGTCAGGTAGCCAAGGAATACTACGAAGTCACACCACACAACAAACCTCACACAAGATTTATTGGGAAGGAAAAACCCAAGAGGGAGGCTGTCTCTGCTCGGGTGAGAAACAGCAGGGAACTGAGCAGACATAGGCATTATATAGGGTTTTTTGGTGGTGAAGGGGGGGGAGGTGGAACTTTCCAGGGTAGGAGATTTCCAGGGTGAGGATTGGTCGGATTTCAATTCCTGAGCTTTGGGGAGCTCAGGGATTGGTGAGTTTCTGTGGCAAGCTCAGGAATTGGTGGGGTTTTTTTGTTGTAGAGTGGGGCCTGGCCATTCTCCAGGCTCAGGGCTGGGAATGACCAGTACAGCCATGAGAAAATGACAGGGCTGTTAGGAAAGTCTGGGGTGGGGCATGGCTACTTTTCTGCCCCTAATGTTTACAAAGTTTACAAAGGGAGTCAGTCCACAGGTAGGAAAGCCACTTGAGTTGCCATGAATAGTCAACATTCCCCCTTTTCTGTTTACTATTGATAAAGTCAGGGGTTAAAAAGTGAGGTAATGTTATCAATACAGTACTTCCTGATGATTAGGAGTATTGAGTTCCTTGGGGCAAGTTTGATCCTCACTATCCAGATATAATCAGGTGTTGCAGGCCTCTGGCTCCATAAGGGGCCAGTAGTCCTGTAATAGCAATTGATTAAAAGTCTAGTTAGAGCCAGTCCTGGTGGCTCATGCCTTTAATCCCAGCACTTGAGTGGATCTCTGTGAGTTCAAGGCCATCATGGTCTACAGAGTGAGTTCCAGAACAGCCAGGATTCCACAGAGAAACCCTATCTTGAAAAAAACAAAAAAAAAGGCAGGGTGGGAGGTCTGATTAGAAATCTTTTGGAAGCCGGATGTGGTGGTGCACACCTTTAATCCCAGCACTCGGGAGGCAGAGGCAGGCGGATCTCTGTGAGTTACAAGCGAGTCCAGGACAGCCAGAGATACACAGAGAAACCCTGTCTCGAAAAACCAAAAAAAAAAAAGGAAATCTTTTGGATCCATTGTTGAAAAACTCTAGACAAGAAGTTTATGAGGCAGGGTGGGATTGGTAAAATTAAGAAAAGGAGAAGGGTAGTTAAGAAGGGTAGTATCCAATTCCATACCAGACTCAGCGATCCACTGGCCAAAGACATCTAGCTATTTCTTAGGGTTTTTTCTTTTGGAGATCCATCTGGAGTTGTCAGATCTTGTTATTTACTATTCCTGACTGGTTAACATAAAAGCAGCACCACCCCCACCCCAGGAAGAAACAAAGACCATTTCTCTCTCCTGTTAATAAATCTAATCTTCATCAATTTAATAACCCTGATAATTGAAGCAGTGTGAATGTATAGACATTAGGGCTGTGTGGCAGTAATAATTAATGGCTAGGGTATTATTACAGTCTGCAGACTCCAGTGTGCCCACAAAGTGTGTTCGTGAGGAGTTAAAGCGGTTGTGATACCAAAGAGAGATGTGGGAGAGGTAAAGGGTGGTAGAGATATTTGGCTTTGAACAATCAACAAGTGTCAAAGTAAAGGAACCTTTTCATACATTTGTAACACGATGGATGAAACCACAAATGGTGGTTGTGAGTTTGAGCAAGGAGTGATACACAGCCAACATTCTCCAAGTTGGTCAGGGAGACCGTTATTCAATAGCTGACAGAGATGGTATGACAGGGAGATGGGATCAATATCATTAAAAAAGGGCTGCATTAGGAATGTGAGGGCCCTTGAGGAGCTTTGGACCACTTTTACCATGTCTGTATCTAGGGAGTGAGGGAGTGGGATGTGTACCCTCTGTATTTTGATTGTGCCTGATGGGCAGCTGTGACGAATGCTATAGTATAGTTTACCAATGACCCCTGTCTCCCATCTAGGGTGACTTGGGTCCTTAATTAGGGTATAGAATATAAAAGATTTTTTTTGGATCATTTATTTGTACAGTGACAGAAGTTGTCATCATTGAAAATCAAGCATCCCACCAGGCATGGTGTCACATGCCTTTAATCCCAGCACTCAGGAGACAGAGGCAAGCGGATCTATGTGAGTTCGAGGCCAGCCTGCTCTGCAGACCTAGGTTCAGGACAACCAGGGCTACACAAACCCTGTCCAAGAAAAAGGAAGAGAAAATCGAGCATGCCAATTTTGGCCATTTGAACTGTACTGAGGCCAAGCTATTTGTGGTCACAGAGTGGGGCTTTAATAAAATCTGAGTCCATGAAGGAAGAAAAAGAAGGTCGCACAACAAACTCTGCTAGAGGGAGTTTCCTCTATAAGCTCCAAGTGAGAGCTGAGAGACAAAGAAGCCCAGGAGGGCATACAGAAGCTGTGAGACTTCCAGGACAGAGCTGAGAGACATGAGAGACAAGGTCGCAGAGCCTCAAAGAGCTTAGGAGCTGCAGGGCTTCACAGGCAGCTTCTAGGGGCAGAAGAAGGAAAGGAAACAGGGAGGGTTCCAATAGAGGGAGAGGAGCAAGTATGTTAATAACTAGAGAGTTGCCCACATGGTGGGACATGGAGAATGTAGCAGGCTCTAGGAGCCAGAGAAAGTCACCTTACCAGCTAGTCAAGAAGAGATGGATGGTTAGAGCAGGTTTAGGGAAGAAACTGCTGGAGAGGCAGACTCCATAATTTAGAACCAAATATGATAGATAGCAGAAGTCAGCAGAAACAAATTATCTATACATACTTTAGGGGAGTCAAATCAGTAACGAGTCAGTTTGAAATGTTGAGACATGGGCATGGCTGAAAGGCAAGTGTAGCACCCTCTACCAATGCTACCTGAAAAGAGAGAACTCTGGAAGGGGTAGTGTTGAAGACCCTTGCATGCTAGGAGATGATATAGGTGGTGAAAAGAGAAGGCTTGTGAAAAGTAGATGACTCAGAGGTTAACCTTTCTGATTTGCATACAAGAAGTTCAGCAGCAGCCAGAGCATGCACACAAGGAACCCATCCTTGGATAGTGTGATCCAATGTTTAACTTGAAGTGTGGACAGATGGACCTTAGAGGGCGACTCTATATCCTCGGCTGGAAAGAAAGTTTAATAGGGTAGAAGTGTCTCCCTGGCTAATTTTCAGGAATGGACTACAAAGGAGAAGATCATCTACATATTGTATAAACTTGGACGTGGGAAGAAACAGAGAATAAGTCAGAGGTCAGAGCATGGCCAAGTAAATGTGGGATATCCTGGAACCCTTACGGTAGGATGGTCCAAGAGAGTTGGGTAGAAATGTGAGTGTTCAGGTCAGTCCAGATAAAGGCAAAGATGTTTTGTGACTTGGGGTTGAGAGGAATAGAAAAGAAGGTATCCTTGAGGTCCAAGACAGAGAAATGGGAGTTCTATGAGGGAACAGTGGAGAGAAGGGGTAAAGGGAAACCAGATGCTTTAGGCCTGCAAGGGTCTTGCTTCAGTGCTCTGTCCAATCTGATGCCCCTGGGCTTCAAGGGGAGCAACTTCATGCCTAGATGCTCCAAAATACCAGGGAAAATCCATCCCCAGACCTGCAACGGGTCAATACAAGAGGGTGAAGCCTCCGGTGAGACTGTGATGCAAGTTTCTCTGCCAGTGGCGGAGGAGGTGAGACAGGAGGAGGAGAGCTCTATCCACGTGAATCTTGACTTAACTATCTTCACTTGTTGCAATAAATTGGCAGCATGATTTTCGGCAGAAGCTTTCTCGAGTGCTTCCAAGTCATGCCCCTTGGCAATGTGTCCCTCCATAGCTTTTCTTGCAGAGGGCTCAGGAGCAGTAGGCAGTCCGGAGACCACAAGATCTGTTGTCATGGTTCTCGGCGGGTGCCTCATGGCATGCCCCCACAAAGTCTTATGGTCAAAAAAGTTATCCGTCCCTGGCGGGTTCCCAAGAACATGTCACGTTGGACGTAAATCTTTTACCTTAAAGTCCAGGCTTTTGCTATTCCAAGATCCCTATGCTATTAAATGCTATCACTAACCCCACCACAAAAGAGAGTCTTGGCTGTTGGAGGAAACTGACCTCAGAATGAATGATGAGGCCATTAGGCCACATGAATCAGTGGACAGAGGACGCTAGGCCTGGGTAGGACTGCCTGGTGTGACTGCCAAAATCAAGTTTTCCTGCACAGAACTGTGCTAGGAATATTAATATCCTTTCAAGAAAATTAAAATAGGATTGGTTAGGTGTTCTTAGATATTGTGTTTATAGGTATTAGGTTCCTAGGTATTAGGTATTAGGTTATAGGATATAGGGGTTTGTTAAGTATTAATAAATATAAATGTTTTAAATAAAATTTTTCTGTTACAGTAAAGTATTTGTAATAATATTAGGATCAAGGGTGCCATTAGGCAGTCAAGGCAGGAAGGGATATTGAGGCCAAATTTGATTGGAAAGGTGAATAAATTTAGGGTCCTTCAGGTTGGGTTTCAGGTATAGAGGCTGGAGGTTTTCTAAGAGACATCCCAAGGGAGTAGACACCATTCCCATAAATGAGAGAGGGGAAGGAAAATGTCACTGCAGCCTATAGTTATGGCCATCCCCATGACTCAGGGAAGACCAAACAAGGACCAAGTCATTCAGTGGATTGTCACCACACTCAACAGGGGATCAGGGGCTTAGCCTGGCTAAGTCAGAGGAGAGACTTAGTGTGTGGTACCAGGGCTTTCAGAGAGGCCAGAAGGTGAGGACAAAAACCAAGCTCTAATAATAGTAGGGTCCCATCCACAGGAAAGGGTTGAGGAACAGAGCTGGTAAAACCACAGGGGCCTAAAGGAGCTTTGGGATTTACAGGCAGCTCCAAAGTGAAGGTAGTACAAGAGGACAAGGAGGGGCACAATAGCTCAATAAGGCCTAAGGAGACTGCAGGGTTGCAGCTCAGAGGGCAGTGGGACAGGATCAGGTGAAGAGGCCAGCCATAACCTTAAAGACCATGACTGGGGATGCCTCTGCTTCCAAGAGTACCAGAGAGGTGCCAGACATTCAGTGGTCCCTTTCTCGGACTCAGGGAAACATTTACACCGACCAAAGGGTAAACTTACCTGTCTCTGGTGAAAGGAGTGCCGAGTCATCAGTGAGCCTGAAGTGAGTCTGTTGCAGGGGTGAAGATGAGGGTCCCAGTGCGACTCAGCGTGAAGGGAAGCACAGGCACCAGCACAGCCTGTCTCAGGTTCCAGCACTAAAATATAAGTGTTGAGTTTTAAAGGGAAAGGTATCCTGGCAGTCAGGGAGCCAAGGAATACTACAAAGTCACACCACACAACAAACCTCACACGAGATTTATTGGGGGCAGAGGATTCTAAAAGGGTGGCTGTCTCTGCTCTGGTGAGAGACAACAGGCAACTGAGAAGACACAGGCATTATATAAGGTTCTTGGGAGTGGGGGTCAGATCTTTCCAGGGTGGAGATTTTCAGGGGAGGATTGGTGGAATTTCAAGTCCTGAGCTTGGGGGAGCTCAGGGACCTGTGGGTCTTCCTGTTCAGTGATTGGTAGGTTTCTGTGGCAAGCTCAGGGATTGGTGGAATTTTTTTCTTGTAGGGTGGGGCCTGGCCACTCTTCAGCCTCAGGGCTGGAATGACTGTCATAGCTGTTAGAAAATGACAGCTAGAGCCTTTAGGGGAATCTTGAGGCAGGGCCTGGCCACTTTGCTGTTTACAAAGTTTACAAAGGGAGTTCACCATCAAGGAGGCTTTCCCTCTGCTTGAGTTGGCATGAATAGCCATTCTTGCTTCCAGTGTTGTTTGCAGGTTGGTTAGCTGACAGTTGTCTCCATGTCTGGTATGTCTCTGGCAACTGAACATACCTTCTCTTCTCACTAATAAGGTCAAGGCCTTCTTAGCTAATCCATCTACATTTGTGTCTGCTGCCCCTGTGGCAACAGACTACTACTCCTTCTGCAGCCTCTGCCAAAACTGACACCAAGGTAGAGTTAGAGGAGTCAGGCATGGGATTTTGACAAAGTACAAAATCTCAACCAATTCAGCAGCATTATTTGTAAAGTGTGGGAATCAAGGCTTAGAGAGATTTGGGTGATGAGGCAATTTATCTAAAAACACATAGATTAAAAAATGACAGAGAGGGGGCTGGAGACATGACTCAGTGGTTAAGAGCTCTGGCTGCTCTTCCAAAGGACTGGGAGTTCAAATCCCAGGAACCACATGGCAGTACACAGCTGTCTGTAATAGTAGGGTGTGGTAGTGCACACCTGTAATCCCAGCACTGGAGAGGCAGAGGCAGGCAGATCTCTGTGAGTTTGAAGCCAGCCTGGTTTACAAAGTGAGTTCCAGGACAGGCAGGTTACACAGAGAAACCCTGTCTCAAAAAAAGATTACAGAGAACGGGGGATATAACTCTGTTAGACAGTGTGTTGTAACCGAACTTTTAAATTATTATTTATTTAACTCTTATTTATTACTAAATTCACTTAAAACAAACACCAACAATTTCTTAACTATTAATCCTATAAATTCCTACAACCCCTTTAACCTATCCACTAAACCTATTGATAATCATAACAACTACTTTCATAACCTTTTAGAATGATACAGTCTCTGGGGCAGGTCCTCAGTCGTCAGGAAACCAGTCTCGGGGGTAGACTCTTTAACTCACTTAGCAGTCCTTTTTCTGGAATAGCTCAGACGCAGGTTCGTCAGGGTAAATTGGCTATCGAAGTCTCACTTTAAATAAGGCTTGAGGCTTTCTTCTCTCTGGGAGACCTCAGCGTCTGTAGGCCACCTTACTTCCTTCGTATCAGCAACTCTGCCGTTCTGCCTCAGTCTTTAAAGCTGGCCACAGTTCCGTTCAGGCCACTGTTCGGACAGGTCAAACCCCTCTAGGCAAAAGCTGAGCCACAGGGTTTAGTCCTTGGCCTTTTGCTGTCTTGCCGAGGCTTTCTCTGCTCACCAGCTTCCTTCTGCCTCAGGGAGATCTGGCCATTGGTCTACCAGAACTTTCTCCAGCAGGACTCTCGGAGCTCTCTCATATCGGGGGCCCTTAGCACGCAGCTCTCTGGGCTCATCCACTTGTCCTTAAATAGGATCACTCCTTGTTCCACCTGCTTCAGCTTAATTTGGGCTCTGCCCACTTAGCAGTTGAAAGCAATGCCAGGTCATAAAGTCTTTCCTTGTTTCACCTGGCTTTAACCTTGTTTTTCAGTCCAAAGAGACTCCCCTCATTTCACCTGACTTCATCCATAAGCTGATAAGCTAATTGCTCACAGCAGTTGATCTTCATGCCCCGAATTAAGAGACTGTATCAGAAACTTAGGTATTCACTAAATCTAACTTATATTAACCTATCAGCCCCTACAGTGTGTACCATAGGGGAAGCCATGGATTCAGGCTCCATCATGGCAGAGAGTAGAAGAAGTTAAACTAGTCCCTGCCTTTGTAATTAAGAGAAGGCACAGATTGGAGCCAAGCATGGTGGTCCATACCTGCAATTGCATCACTCAGGAGGCTCCCAAGTTCAAAGCTAACTTGGGCTATGTAGGAAGACCCTATGTAAAAAGAAAAGGGACAGCATAGATTGAAGTTTCAATAAATTACAGAAAACCCACACTCGGCTTTTTCAAACCATGCCTGACTTTGTTTCTTAAATATAATTCTCACCCTTCACATTATATTTGTGAATTTGCCAACAGTCTTTGGTATCATCAAATTTAATAACAAGTAAGTCGGATGTTTATAATCTTAAATCAGAAATGCAAATTGTTAGACATGGTGGCATATACCTCTAATCAACTCCAGCACTCAGGAGGCAGAAACAGGTAGATCTCTGAGTTTGAGGCTATCCTGGACCACATAGTGAGAACCTGTCTCACAAAAGCCAAAAGAGACAAAGAATGTGTACCATGAGATTCTGTATTAAGTTCAGAGGCTAGGGTCTAGCTCTGTAGTACTAGCATAGTATTTTCAAGGCCCTGAATTGAATCCTCAGCACTGCAATTACTAAGTTGAACAATAGGGTTGGGCATGGCAGTGTATACTTAGAATCCTAGCACTTGGCAGGTGGAGGAGGGAGAATCAGGAGTTGAAGACAGGTGGCCTTATGTAGTTTGAGGCCAACTTGGGCTACATTAAGACCCAGTTTCAAAAGCAATAACAATTTTTTCAATATCATTGTAAAATATGAGAAGTGAAAATAATGCTATTATTTTGGGGAAAAGGCAGAAGGGGAAACAGATATCTAGGAGATTGGTAACTTTTTATTTTATTATGTGGCATGTGCCTGAGCCATAGTGCCCATGTGGAAATCGGAGGATGATTCTGTGGAATCACTTATCTCCATCTTGTATGTCCCAGAAATTAATCTCAGGTTGCCAGGCTCACAGGACGGGTGCTTTGTCCAGTGGGCTGTCTCAGGGCCCCAGAACCTGGCAACGCTTCTTGATCTGAGTGGCCACGTGTGTTCACTGTGTTATATTTCATCAAGGTGTTCATTTGTGATTTGCACAATAGTATGTTAACATTTTACAAGAGAAATTAAATATTAGCATTGGAATAAACAAACTTATGATTAAGCATACCCATTTACTTTCAAAAATTAAGATTAAAAAAAAAAAACAAAAAAAAAAAAACATGAGATGAGCCAGGCCTGGTGGTGCATGTCTTTAATTACAGCACTCGGGAGGCAGAGGCAGGTGGATCTCTGTGACATCGAGGCCAGTCTGATCTACAAAGAGAGGTCCAGGACAGCCAGGGCTGTTATGTAGGGAAACCCTGCCTCAAAAACAAACAAACAAATGTGTAATGGGCGATTTCTTTAATGAATATGTGGAGGTTTATGAAGTACAGTCTCTTAAGGGGCATGCAGATCAGCCTGACATCTGGCAACATATGTGGCCCTGGGCAACGAATGAGAAGGCACTCTGTATAAGAAAGAAAGTCCAGGAAACTGGAAAGGGCTTTTGTCTTGGCATTGCTTCTCAGCCCTGTTCAGCTGCTGGATATTGCCACACTTTGAAAGACCCTACAAAGATTACAGTCCAGGAGCCTGAGAACCCACTTGAGAAATGAAGGTGAAGCACATGTTCAATCTGACAAGCTCTGAGGTCTCAAATGACAGCATTGGCTCCAAGTGGTGGAGCAAAGCACCATGCTTGGTTCATTCACGATAGTGTCAGGCAACAGCACCCTGCTGAAGCAAGTCTGAAAAGGCCATAGAACAGTCAGGGACTGGTGTGGCAATTGCAGTTGGAAAACCCTTGAGGACAGATGGTGAGGAGCAGAGAGGCCAGAGGTTATGTTCAGCCATAGGCCCGCAGCCACCTATTGAATAAGAGAGACGCAATGCCCACACATGTTCTGAGTAGACCTTGAAAACAGGCAAGAGAGTAACTCCTAGCACGTAATGACAAAGGCCCAGATGAGCACATAGGCCCCTGCAAGGCCTGGAAGCCAAGGACTAGGGCTCAAGGTGCAAAAGCTGCCCTGAGGGTTCAGCTGGTTCAAACAGACTGGCTGAGGAGACCGTGGAAGTGACAGTCTCGGCTGACTGAGGAAGCTGATCCCAAGCTGAGAGGCTGAGCCAAGCTGGCCACACAAGCTGGCAGACAGTGGAGATGCGAGGCCGGGAGGAAGCTAAGCCAGGCTGAAGTAAGGTTCCCATAACAATGCCAGAGCCAGGTTTCTACTGAGTGATTTTTGCCTGCAGACAAATGGCTGACCAGTTGTCCTCAAGGATCCATGGCTTGGTATCCTTTCAAAAGGGTTAGGGTTGGTTCTTAGGTAATAAGTGTTTAGGTATTAATAAATATAGTTTAATAAAATTAAAGTTACAAACATGAGATGAAATTAGCAAGCAAGAAGTTTCACTTCTCTGTGGTTAAGATAGGTTTTTCAGAGAGAATCATGTTTTGGTTTATAATCACTCTTGATCTCCCTCAGTTTTCTGGTGTACAAGCCCGAGCAAGCAGCAAGGACACTTGGTAAACATTTCAGAGGATTTGCTAAGCTACAGCCACTGCTGTGCTGAAATGCTCAGCATTAGTTGTTTATTGTTAGGTTAAAGGAAAGTTTAAACAGATCATCAGTGACTCTCAGTTGCTCCGAGAAAGGAAATTGGGAGCGACCTAGCTCCCAGGTTCAGTCTCAGGGTTTTGGTTGTTGGTTGGTTGGTTTTTTTTTTTTGTTTGTTTTTCTAGACAGGGTTTCTCTGTGTAGCACTGGCTGTCCCAGGACTTGCTTTGCAGATCAGGCTAAACTCAAACAGATCCACCTGCCTCTCTCTCCTTCCCAAGTGCTGGGATTAAAAGCCTGAGCCACTACCACCTGGCTACCTTACGACCACCTCGCTACCTTAGGGTCCTATAAAGGACACAGTTGGGCTGGAGACGTGGCTTAGTGCTTAAGAGTACTTGGTGATCTCACAACTATCCATAATTCTAACTCCAG
Source organism: Lophiomys imhausi (assembly GCA_907164525.1). Lineage (NCBI taxonomy): Eukaryota > Metazoa > Chordata > Mammalia > Rodentia > Muridae > Lophiomys > Lophiomys imhausi. Next base: position 2,442,974 of record CAJQZJ010014957.1, read on the forward strand.
AGGATGAAACACTCTGTTGATCTCTGCAGGTATCAGGCATACCCTTGGTACACAGACAGACATTCAAGCAAAATACTCATACATATACAAAATTAAAGAAAGAAAAAATAAGTACTGTCAATGAAGACTTAACAGGCTGGAAGTTCATGCCTGGATATCATGGGACTGGCAAGGTAATGCTGGCAATTAGGAGGAAGCCCCAGCTCAAACTGTGGGCTTGTTTAGGGCAGTTGAAGTATCCTCACAAAATAGCAGCTGGCTCTCTCCAGAGCTGGTGTTCTGTGAGAAAATAGGCAGAAGTAATAGTGTCTTTTAAGACACAGACTGGGAGGTCATACTCCATTATTTATGTGATATACTGCTACTAAACAGGCCAGCTGTATTCAATATGGATTGGTGTGTCATAAAAACATATCAGGAAAGGGAGAACTCTTAAAAGCAATTTATAGAGCAGGGCGTGGTGACGCATGCCTTTAATCCCAGCACTCCGGAGGCAGAGGCAGGTGGATCTCTGTGAGTTCGAGGCCAGCCTGGACTACAGAGTGAGTCCAGAACAGCCAGGGCTACACAGAGAAACCCTGTCTCGAAAAACCAAAAAAAAAAAATAAATAAATAAAAATAAAAATAAAAATAAGCAACTTATAGCCCATGGTCTACTCTTGGCTTCCAATGAGTCACTCCTCATCTCTTCTAAGACAGTGGAAACTTCTCAGTTTCCACTGAGTTTCCTTGCAACTAAATTAAAGCATCATTGGAGAGTAAAAGATGATGTTGTCTTAGTGTTTGTTGAACTTAAAGCAGCATCCTCTAAAACAGCAGTGCTGGGGACAATGTCTGTGTTGAGACCTACTTAAGTTTTTAAACAGAACTAAGGCTTCTCTTCTGAGGCCTGCTTCAACTTTTAGCAACCTGCAGTCATTTTTGTCTTTAGTCTCCATCTTAATTGTAAGGTGAAATTAAGTTCAAGTTCTCAGGCTCTGCTTGTCTGACATTAAAAATTAGCTTTTGTTAACTGTTCTTCTTAAGTCCCCTCCTACCTCACATCCCAGCCAATCAGCTTAAGATGCTTTGTTTAGCGGCCTCGGCTTGATGTGCCTGGTGTAGAATTGGTACTTCTTGCTTGGCTGAACACAATGTACCTAGAATAGAGTTGATTGTTATAATTTTTTGGTTTTTCTTCCTGCTTAATTATGATTTTTCCTTTAAAAACTCACGCTGAGAACAGCTCAGGGACTCAGTCCTGGTTCCCGAATTCAGGATTGTGGTCCCTGACTGGTCAGTCTTGGTTAAGAGTTCAATAAATTTTTATCATTCTGAACCTGGTGTTTGAATGGTCAGTGTGTGACTATTCCTGAACCCATAATATCTGTACTGGCTAGTTTTGTGTCAACTTGACGCAAGCTTCCTCTTCCTCATCAGAGAGGAAGGAGCCTCAGTTGCGAAAATGCCTCTATGAGATCCAGCTGTAAGGCATTTTCTCAATTAGTGATCAATGTGGGGAGTGCCCAGCCCATTGTGGGTAATGGCATCCCTGGGCTGGTGGTCCTGGAGTCTATAAGAAAGCAGGTTAAGCAAGTCAGTAATCACACTCTCTCATGGCCTCTGCACCAGCTCCTGCCTCCAGGTTCCTGCCCTGCTTGAGTTTCTGTCCTGACTTCTGTAGAAATAAGTATTTAAATTATCCCCAGTATTTATATTTTAGTTAATTGGTTGGTGGTGACATCCTTAATCCTCCATTATAAATGATCACACTCAGACACCTGATGGATTTTAATAAGCCTTAACTTGGATTGTGTAATCTTGGTCCATCTACTCTAGCTTATAATTCTATTCCCCAGATAAAACCCCATATATACATACGTCCCCTTGGACAGTTATTCTCCACGCTATACGGATGTTGCAGGCCCTGTGGGCATGGTGCTCTTCCATCTTTAACCCATTGCATCTCTCCTTTCTCCCCTCCTGGCTTCCTCTAACATCATCCTCTCTATCTGCCCCAGAAGCCCTTGAACCTTTGCCCCGCCTACATCTCTCTCTGCTTAATCACAGGCCTTAGCATTTTACTAAAGCCAATCAGAAACAATGATTAGAAAGCAAAGTAACACAGCACTATTTGGTGTACAGCAGGCAGGCCTCTGGGAGCAATTAATTAACATTTAGAATATATAACAGATCACTGCACCAGACAATAATGATGAACAATAATGTAGAAGTGTAAACTGAATAAACCCTTTTCTCCCTCCTTGCTTTTTGGTCAAGGTGTTTAGTTGCAGCAATAGAAACTCTGACTAAACAAGTTTGTGCCAGTGTAGTGGAGTATTGCTGTGACAGGCCTGACCATGTTCTGGTAGGGTTATGGAAGGACTTTGGAACTTTGGGCTAGAAGAGTCACTGAATGTTAAGAGCTCAGTGGGATGTGCTTTAGGAGCTTGGAAGATAATGTTAAGAGCAATGAAGAAGATGGAGGCCAGGCTTGTGAAGTTTCAGAGGGAAATTTATAAAGACTCTATCAGGTCTGTTTGCTATTTTGAATTAAGATTCTGTCATTCTTAATTCAAATATCAGCTGGGGCTGAAGAGTCAGTCATGATTAACAAGAAGTCAGCACCATTGAAGTTAAACCTTTGCATTCATTACTGGGGCAGTTGATGCTGCTTAACTGGAGCTAAGAAACTAGTGGTGATTAAGAAGAGACAAGCAGCCAGTCATGGTGGCACACGCCTTTAATCCCAGCACTCAGGAGGCAGAGGCAGGCAGGTTTCTGTGTGTACAAGGCCAGCCTGGTCTACAGAGTGAGTTCCAGTATAGCCAGGGCTAAACAGAGAAACCCTGTCTCAAAAGCAAAGAGAGAGAGAGAAAGAGAGAGAGAGAGAGAGAGAGAGAGAGAGAGAGAGAGAGAAGCATCACTGAGGTGAAATCTTCTGGGAAGTGTTTCCTGAGCACATAGGGAAGCTATGTTCCAGAGGTGGCCAAGGTTGTACCTCGTGCTAGCAGCTGGACTTGGTGATATGTAAGGGTAACCCAGATGGTACTGGCTTTAAAGGCATGAAGGGGTCATGGAGAGCAGCTGATGTTTGCATTGTGAGAGCCCAGGAGAGCCTGATTGGCAAAAGTGCGGCCCAGCCCAGTTGCAGCAGAAGACACCAGAGGTTTGGAGTTGGCAGTGCCATGAAATGACCACCAAGAACAGCAGCAGCAGTGGGTGGAGCCAACGAAGCCTAGCCGATGGTATGTGTGTGTTAGAGGGCTGACCTGGAAAAGTGATCCAAGCCCTTTGTAGGAGCCCAGAAGATAGTGAGTGAATCCCAGACACTGGATGGTTGCAGTATGAAGAAAGTACTTGGTAGTTTTTGTTTGTTTTTTTTTTTACTGGAGCCCACAATTGAGAGAGTTAGATTTTTTTTTCCAGACAGGGTTTCTCTGTATGTGTTTCTGGCTATCATGGACTTGATTTGTAGGCCAGCCTGGTCTCGAACTCACAGAGATCCTCCTGCCTCTGCCTCCTAAGCAATGAGATTAAAGGTATGTGCCACCAAACCCAGTTAGAGACTTTGAATTTTAAAAGGCCTTGGATTTTGAAAGAACTTGGCTGTTTTAAAGAGACTGAAAATTTAAAGTTTGAATTTGTAAAGAGTGTGGGACTTTTAAAGTTACTTATGTTTTTTAATGTGAGGTCTTGGAGATGAATAAGAAAGGAAGCTTTGCAGCTTAATAGTGACGTGTTTATGTGTCAAGTTGACAAGGGGTCATTTGTACTGGCTGGTTTTGTGTCAACTTGATGCAAGCTAGAGTCATCAGAGAAGAAGGAGCCTCAGCCGAGGAAACGCCTGCATGAGATCCATATGTAAGGCATTTTCTCAATTAGTGATCAACGAGGAAGGGCCCAGCCCATTGTGGGTGGTGCCAGCCCTGGGCTGGTGGGATGGCTGTTTTCCTATAAGAAAGCAGGGTGAGCAAGTCCATCAGCAGCACCTTCTGCTGAGACCTACTTTGGTTCATAGCATAACTGCAGACCTTTTTGGTCTTCAGTCTCCATTTTAGTTATAAGATGAAATTACTCTTATTTTGTTACCTGGACACTTTAAAGAGTCCCCTGTGGTGGGGTTAGTGAGAGTATTTAGCAGCATAGGGATTTTTGAAATAGCAAAAAGACAGGCATATCAGGTAAAGATATGAGTGGATCCAGTTTCATCCAGATATGATTGACATTGAAGGGCGTGCCTTGTAACAAGCCCGCCAAAAAGCTGACCATGAGACCAGATGACACACTGTTGTGAGGGGCGTACCCTGCAAAGCCTGCTAGAAACTATGGCAACAAGAGGCCGGAGTTCATGCCAAGATCTTTGCGACAAATTACGACACAAAGGATGTAAATCACGAGTGCACGTGGCCTTGCCATGCCTTCCTCCTCATCTTGTCGAGAGGCTTCACATCACTGGTCCTGCTTCACCCGCCCAGAGGCTTCAATGATCCACATAGGTGGAGACGGTGACAAAATACACCTTTTGGCAGAGTTGGACCATTTGGTCTAACTCAGAAAGCTGTGCAGACTCTGGATTTCCAAAGCATCAGACAGCCAAAATGCCAGGATTGGGCTGAGCACTGGAGCGAGACCCTTGAAGGCCCAAAGCATCTGAATGGTGAGCCTAATAAACTTTTCATCTTGCAAATAAGTGGAAGAGACAATTCTTATAAGAGCCACCCCACTTCAATAAACTGATCTTAAGATCTGATGAATAAGACACACAAACTATAAGACTGAAAGATTTGGCAGAAATCAATCACCCATAAGGATCCACGCCCAGAGAATTAATCTAAGAGAATATCCTTTTGAGAAACTTTAGGTGAGTGTTAAATGTTTGTTTTATAGGTATTAGGGTGTTTTAGATTAGGTTTTAGAGTTAGTGTTCGGGCTTTAGGATTTAGGAACTTTATAGGTAATTGTTAAGTACTAATAAATATATGCTTGATAAATAAAAATTTACTGTTACAGTCCCCAACTACAGCTCTACTTGGGACCAATCAAATTAAAGGTCAGTTAAAAATGCTTTGTCTAGCTAGTCAAAACGATGTAGTACTGCCATCCCCTTGCTTCCTACACATGGTTACCTGGTTGTTACCTGGGTATGGTTTGTTTCCTAGACCTGGTTACCTGGTTGTTATCTGGATGTGGTTTTTCTTATTAAAAAAACACAAAACAAAAACAAAAAACCTGTTGCCTGGCATAGTGGTGCACGCCTTTAATCCCAGCAGGAGGCAGAGGCAGGCGGATCTCTGTGAGTTCCAGGCCAGCCTAGTTAGTTTACAAAGTGAGTCCAGGACAGCCAGGGCTATATTACACAGAGAAATCTTGTCTCGAAAAAACAAAAAATAAAAAAAACAACAACAACAAAGAAAAACCTTCCTTAGAAGCAGACAGATGCCATAGTTAGGCTCAGAGACCTCTCTGTGACCCTGGTCATGCTGGCATGTTCAGTTTTGGGGTGTGTGTTCACTAAACCATCAATATCTGACTGAGATTGCTGATCAAGTGGTTTGTGCACTATTCTTGGACTATAATACTCCATGGCCTCTATATCAGTTCCTGACTCCAGGTTCCTGCCCTGCTTGAGTTTCTGTTCTGACTTCCTTTGGTGATGAACAGTAAAGAGGAAGTGTAAACTGAATAAAACCTTTCCTCCCCAACTTGTTTTTGGTCATGGTATTTAGTTGTAGCAATGGAAACCCTAAGACAATGTCCTAAACAGGGCTTTGACTGTGTAAACAGAGGGATATCTTTAGACATCCTTCTTTCTTATATATTTGGTTGTGAGCCTAGCCTTTAATGGCTGAGCCATCTCTCCAGCCCGACATCCTTCTTTCTTATCCATCTTTATCTTTCCTGAACCAAAAGCCCAAATAAGCCCTTCTCTCTATAAGTTTCCTTAGTCCTGCTGTTTTTTTTTTTTTTTTTTTGGTTTTTCAAGACAGGGTTTCTCTGTATAACAGCTCTGGCTGTCCTAGACTCACTTTGTAGACCAGGCTGGCCTTGAACTCACAGAGATCCGCCTACCTCTGCCTCCCAAGTGCTGGGATTAAAGGCGTGCGCCACCAACACCCGGCTTAGTCCTGCTGTTTTGTCATAGCAATAGATAAGTAAATAGTACAGGGCTCCTCATCATTTCTAGGCCCTTTGGAAGATAAGAGCTAGAATATACACACATTCATGTATGCATGTGGTGGTATGTGTAAGCTTGTATGTATCGGGAAGGAGAGGCTGAGGTAGACCTTGGATGTCTTTCCTGAACTAAGCTCCATGTTTTTGTTTTTTGACAAAGTCTTTTACTGAACCTGAAGCTCACTGATTCAACGTGGCTGACTGGCTAATGAGCTTCAGAGGTACACCTGTCTCCATCTCATACTCCCCAAGGCAGGGATACAGACACAGCCCTGTACCCTGCTGCTTCTGTGTTCTAGGGATCTGAATGCAGATCCTGACACCTGCATGTACTTTACTGACTAACCCATCTAGCAAGTCCCAAACTCCATTTTTGAATAGAAAAATATATCATGAACTTATGCTAATATTTCCCCATTAATTTTTATAGTTGCTGACATTCAATATATTTGACTTTATATTTCTCTTCTATCTCACCCTAAAATTCAAATTCTAACAACATTAACACTTATGCAATTTATCAGTAAATAAGTAATGGTTTCAGAATTAAAATATTAAGCCAGGTGTGGTGGTGCACACCTTTAATCCTAGCACTCGGGAGGCAGAGGCAGGCAGATCTCTGCATGTTCAAGGCCAACCTGGTCTACAAAGTGAGCCCAGGACAGCCAGGGCTACACAGAGAAACCTTGTCTCAAAAAATCAAAAGAATATTAATATTATTAGTGGTTCTATGTGTCCTTAGGATATACCACAGAGAGGATTGTTATATTTGATAGGCACTTGAATTCATTCCTCTTCATGGAGATCAGCAATCAACTCAACACAACTTTGTTTTCCATTTCAACTCAGTTCAAGTTGATAAGGATTTAATGTTTAAATTTAGTTCTGGAAATGCAACTCAGCTGGAAGAGTGCTAGCTAGCCTAGCATGTCAAAAGCCCTAGGTTAGATCCCCAGCACCACATATATCAGGAATGGTGAAACATATACTGTAAGCCCTGTACTTGAGAGATAGAGGCAAGAGGCTCAGAAGTTCAATATTCTCCTCCACTATATAGTGAGTTCAAGGCCAGCCTGGTATACATGAGATCTTGCTTCAATAAATAATTAAGTACATTAATAAGTAGACAATATTTAAAATTATTTTTATAATTGTGCAAAATAGTTACATGAAATCAGTATACAAATGTTATATTCAGAGAAGCCCAATTTCCATACTCCCTCCTTCTCTCTCTTTATAGAAAATTACTATGGTTATGATGTAGTTTGTTTCCCCTCAAAGACTCTTGTATTATATTAGAAGCTTGGCCCCTAGGGTAACGGAATTAGGAGCCCATGAGACCTTTAGCAGATGGAGTTAGGGTGGGATTCTAAGTTGCCCCTTCCCCCACCCTCATCTCTAGATTCCTGCCTTGTCATGTAATGTTGCTTCTTTCTGCTCCCACCAGTGATGTTTTGTCTGACACGACGTGATGCAGCCAAAGGCACCTTCTGAAAGTCACTGAGCCAGAGGACCCAGCTAACCTGCACCTGAACTCTTCACTCATAAACACTGTGAGATATTAATTGTGGTGGGTTTTTCTTTCTTTTTTTTTTTGAAGGTGGCAGTTGTTTTGTTTTTAATGCTGCAGTACTTACAGGTACACCTCTACTACGGTTCGGATGAACATTCCATAAAGGTTGAAGTGTTAAAGACTTGTGCCTGATGTGTTAGTTAGGTAGCTTTTCACCACTGTGATTAAAAAAAAAAAACCAAGAGAAATAATTTACAAAAAGGAACGATTGGTTCTGGCGTGTGGTTTCAGAGATCTTAGTCTAAGTGTGGGTGGACCCATTGCTTTGAACCTGAGACAACAGAATATCACAGTTATGGAAAAAACATCTGCGTGTGCCTTAGGGAAGCCAGGAGGCAGAAAGAGTAAGGCTGCCTGTCCTAGTGGGTTTCCTCCTCCCACTTTACTCTGTCAGGATAGTGCTGCTAGAGCTCCGGTCTTCACCTTTGTTTAGCCTCTTGGGAAGCGAGCGCTCGTACAAACTGGTGACTGATCATCACCACTAACTCCAGTAGGCTGGGAACACCTGTAGAACCTGATGGTCACTGTGTCAGTCAGTTTAAATCACCTAGGAAACACACCTCAGGCATTACCTGTAAAAGGGTTTCAAGAAAGGTTTAACGGAGGAAAGGCCAGTACTGAATGTGGGTGGCACTATCCCATGCACTGGAATCCTGCCTGAGTGCATAGGTAAAATCTGTCAGAGTTCCAGCGTTCATCTCTTCCTCTGGACTATAGACACAATGTGACTGACTAGTCACCTCACACTCCTGCCACCAAGCTTTCCTGGCCAGGATATACTTACTACACTCTCAAACTGTAAACCAAAATGAACCCTCTTTTCCTTGAATAGCTTTCGTCACAACAATAAGAAAAGTAACTAATATACAGACACACCAGAAGTATGCTTTATAGCAGCTGTCAACCAAACCTAGCTGACAGTGTTGACCATCACATTGTGGGGAGATACTGTGGACAAACAGGAGGTGGGGCCTCTGACACATGTTCCTGTCATGATGTGCCATCTGATCATGGACTGGAACCTCCAAAGCCATGAGCCAAATGAACTGTTTTTCTTTATAATTATCTTAAGATTTCACTGTTGTGATGAAAAACTGACCAATGTAATTTTCATGCAAGTTTTAGGAATGGTATTGGATTACTGAGGGAAAATGCTGATCCAGCAGTTCATAATCACATGACCAGTGGGAGTCTGGCTCTGGTTTTGCCCTGTTCTCCATTTCCTCCATGGTGTAGGTAGTTCTGCACGTGTTGAAAAACCCAGAGCCACAGAGTCCTCAGCCAACTGAAACAGAGACCAAATTATTTGCACTGTCACGTAAACTAAACTCAATTCGACCAAGTGTGGCAAGATCACATCATGGGATGCTGTATGAGATCCATCCAATTTCAGTAATTGTTCTTTGCTTTTATTCAAAAAAAGGCTCTTTGGAATTGCAGACTTAGAAAGTTAGAACAAGCATTTTAACAAGATTCCCAGAGGACTTGAGTTTCTATTGAAATTTGACAAACTCGGAATTTTAGGTTTTTTATATGTATTCACATATTATACATTCTGATTGGGTTTGGTTTGGTGTTTTGTTTTGGTTTTTTATCAACTTGACACAAGCTAGAGTTATGTGGGAAGAGAAACCTCAATTAAGAAAATATCTCTAAAATGCCTCTACCAGATGGCCTCTCTGAAAGTCTGTGGGGCTTTTTCTTGATTAATGATTGATGTGAAAGGGCCCAGTCCACTGGGGGTGGTGCTACCTCTGGGTAGGTGGTACTAGGTGACCCTAAGAAAGCTGGATGAAGGGATGGAGAGATAGCTCAGCGATTAAGAGCACTGGCTGCTCTTCCAGAAGTCCTGAGTTCAATTCCCACAACCACATGGTGGCTTACAACCATCCATAATGTGATCTGTTTCCCTCTTCTGGCTGCAGTTGTGCATGCAGATAGAGCACTCATACATAAAATTAATAAATAAATCTAAAAAAAAAAGAAAAAAAAGCTAGATGGTCCAATGGTTAAGAGCACTTGCCTCTCCTCCAGAGGACCTGAGTTTGGTTCCTAATACCCAATTCAAGAGGCTCACAACTATATGTAACTTCAATTCCCAGGGAATGTGATGCCTCCTAGGGCACCTGCACTCCTGTGCACATGCCCACATGCACGCAGACACCTACACATTACTAGAAATAATAAAAAAATCTTTTGTTTTTTGTTTTCTCTTCCTGTGAATGAGACACTTTTCCCTGGTGGTACTGCCTTGTAGTCCCCCAGTGTATGAGGAGGCTCTTGGCCCTCATATGACTGCTGAACTGGGGCAGGGGACTGTTATGTAGGGACACTCCACTCCAGAGGAGTGGGATGGAAGGGTTAGGGGGTAGAGGGTGGGAGGGTGGGAATGGGAAGGGTAGAAAGAGGACACTGTGTTGGAGATGTAACCTGAAGCAATAAATAAATAAATTTTTAAAAATCTTTTAAAAACTAGCAGAAGAGGGGCTGGAGAGATGGCTCAGTGGTTAAGAGCACTGTCTGTTCTTGCAGAGGTTCTGAGTTTGATTCCCAGCAACCACATGGTGGCTTACAACCATCTATACTGAGATTCCAAGTGTATGAAGATAAAAGCACTCACATATGTAAAATAAATAAATAAATCTTAAAAAAAACTAGCAGAAGATAAGAAAGAAAGCTGGATGAACAAAACATGAGGAGTAAGCCAGTAAATAGCACTTCTTCGTAGCCTCTGCCTAAGTTCCAATTCTAGGTTCCTGCCCTGACTTTTCTCATTGATGGAGTGGGACCTAAAAGTTGTAAGAAGTTGTAAGAAATACATTCTTTTCGTCCCGACTTGGTCATGGTCTTTTATCACAGCGATAGAAACCCTAGCTAGGACAAATTAAAACAAATTGTTTTACAGGGACTAGCAATACAGAAGCTAAAAATTCATGGGGGTAAACTGATCGCCCTTGGCTAGCCTAAGATGCAGGTAGAGCCCAACCTGCCACACCCTCTGAGATCCAGGAATTTGTCTTTGAGTAGAATGTTCCAACCCCATAAAGAATATAAGAGTGCAAAGGGAAGAAGTCCCAGACTCCACCCCACAGGTTGAAACCACTTTGCAAGCAGCATATGGCCAGGGTAGACATTCATAAATATAGACAAACAAGTTTTAGAAGCAATAATGGCAGAACTGCTGCACATGAGTGACCTCAGACTAACAATTCATTGTGACAGTAAGTCATTGAAGAAAAAGATTATGCAGTTCATGATGTTTCTTTGAATTGGAGGATATGTGGTTTGAATGAGAATTGCCCTCATAGGCTCATAGGTTTGAATACTTGGCCTCTATTAGGTGTTTAGGAAGAATTAGGAAGTGTGGCCTTGTTGGAGGAGGTGTGCCACTGGGGTGGACTTTGAGGTTTCAAAAGACTCCTGTCATTCCCAGTGTGCTCTCTGCTTCCAGTGTTTAAGATGTGAGCTCTCTATTCATGCTGCCATGCCTTCTCTCCATCATCATGGACTCTAACTCTTTGACTGTAAGTCCAGGTGATCAATTTCCAATTGATAGGACTTAGACTTCTCAATCTGATTTAATTGGCTAATGGGCACAAAGGAAAGGAGGGAGGTTCAGGAAATATGGGCCCTTGTTGCACTTTTAGGTAACAACCTCAGGTCATGAGGAATTAAGTCAGGCCGAACAATAGCCCCAGACATAAAGAATATCTTAGCCCCAGCCTGTTTGTTCCACCTGCAGAAACAATATGCCCAAGTATTGAGAACAACCCACCCTGTTTTTGTCATACCACAAAAACAGTTGTAACTTCCATGTATGTATAACATCCCCCATGTATATATATAAAGGCCTTCTCAATGCACTCAACCTTCATGGGAGTGGGGGGGGATTGTAAGACTGTAAAAATTAATAAATACATGGCCTTCTCCTCTGTGGTGAGACCCTGACCTCACTCCTTCTGGAAACCTTCCACAGAACTCAGTCCTTGAAAATAACAAAGCTTACATAGCTGGCCAGTTTGTTCAGACTCCCCTCGGACCCCTAGGCTACACTCCCCACTTGCGTCACCACCTAACTTAACATACTCTTTGTTCCTTTATCACCACCTGTGGCTGTTGCCTGGCAGGCTAAAAAAAGCTACTCCTTGGTGCCCCCACCTTTTTGTAGCCGCTGGTGTATTTAAAGGGCCCCCCCCGAGAGCCGTTTTAGGGGGTTCATTCCTCTACAGGGGAGTCAAACCCTGGTGCGTCAGCTTAAATAAACCTTTTAAAAGTCTATTACAAGCCGGGCGGTGGTGGCGCACGCCTTTAATCCCAGCACTTGGGAGGCAGAGGCAGGCGAATCTTTGTGAGTTCGAGGCCAGCCTGGTCTACAAAGCGAGTCCAGGACAGCCAGAGATATTCAGAGAAACCCTGTCTCGAAAAACCAAAAAAAAAAAAAAAAAGTCTATTACAGCGAATCAGGGGCATTGGTGGTCTCTGGGCGTCAGGATTCGGGGAGCCCCCTCGCGGGTTCAACAGGATGATCTTATGCTATTAAAATAAAACAGACCCAGCCTGTTGAAATCAAGTCTGTCTGCTTCTCAGACTCACTTTTCTTACACTAACTACTTTTTTTTTTTAAGACAGGGTTTCTCTGTGTAGTCCTGACTATCCTGGAATTTACTCTGTAGACCAGGCTGGCCTCAAACTCAGAGATCCACTTGCCTCTGCTTCCTTAGTGCTGGGATTAAAGGCATGTGCCACCACTGCCCGGCAACTAACTACTTTTGACAGAAAAACAAAAAACACTTTTTCACACTGGGGATCAAACACAGGGCTAGATAAGCATTCTATCAATTGTGTGAAACTTCTGGGGAAACAACATGTGTCTTCTCACCCCAGATAAGAAAACCCACGGACCACAGTAACAATTACGACAGACCCAACTTGGTGAACCGAGGAGTTTGCATTGATATTACTTACAGGAGTATGGATAGAATTACAGATTAGAGATGACTAAAACACTGCAGCATCGTTGAAAAGCCCTCCTCAGCACTGGTGCTAACTCTCAAAAGCTGCATCCCTAGAAGACACACTTGGCAGACACTCAACTGTTCCAAGAATCTCCTCCTGGCTACTCAGAGGGCCAGAGGCATTACTGCATCCGTAAACTTGGGGTAGGGCCCTAAGAGAATCTTGTAAATTTCAGCTTCCCTAGACTAGTAAAGTTTGTTTATTTCCTGAGTTTCATGAAATTTCCCCTCCTTCCTGGAGGAAATAGTTCAGTTCGGAGGACACTGCCATAGAACAGTAAGTTATATCAACAGCCTGCACAGGTTTTCTGTTTTGCTGTGTTCTGGTTTTTTGTTTGTTTATAGGGGTGTTATTTACTGTAATTAAAAACAAACAAAAACCAAACACCTCACATTTGCTAGTGTTATGGCTCATGCCTATAATCCAATACTGAGTAGGCCAAGGCAGGAAAATAGCTGCAGGCTTGCCTGGGATACATAATGAGTCCCAGGCCAGCCTTGGCTACAGAGTGAGACCCTGTTGAAAGAGAGTGGGGATGGGGAGAGATGTTAGATAGCTAAGGCAGCTTAAAGAGTTAGATGGCAGAAAAATTGAGGTGTCAGGCCTTCAACAGTCAGGACTGTGTTTATTGGAATGCACAGCCAGGGGGCAGACTCTCTCCTGAGAGAAGCTGAGCAGTCAGAAGAAAAATATGGCTTCAGCCCCTTTTTTTTTTTTTGTGGGGGGGGGGGGGTGACTGGCACACTCAGCCTTCCAGAGTTGCCTGTCCAAGGCAAGACAGGCTGTCTCAGAAGATAACAGAGCAAAGTCAAGCAAGATTATCCGTAGTCTCACATGAATACTATTTTAAAGGGGAAACAATCTTAACACTCCATACCCTAAAGGGGTGGGGGTGTAGATTCTTTCTTAGCCAGTTCCTTCTGAAGAGGGTTGTTGTTGGAAGGGGTTATGTTAGTTCAAGGTTGTTGAAGAGGAGGTCCTTTGTGCACTTAGCAGGAGGAGAGTTTTGAAAAATAATCATTACAAGGGCTGTAAGCAGATAATTTGGTTAGAGTGAAACTGAGGGCTTGTCCAGGAGGCAGGAGGGAGGGGGAGGAGTAGAAGCAAGATGGGCCCATGAAAGGAAGTGGGTCTGTCTAGAGTTGATTTAGGGTGATGGTGACTAATCCCATTGCCTAGAGTGCTGCACCAAAATGAGCTAAGAGAAGCATCAGGGAGCTACAGCGCACTGAAGGAGACAATCAGGAGAAAACAAAAGACTAATGTTCAGAACTGCATCTGGCCTAGGATGAGAGGGATGAAGGTTCCTTATAGTCAGAGATGCATCAGGAACAAACGGAGCAAAGGGAACTGTTGTAAGGTGGAAGCCACTAGAAAAGCTTACATGGAACATTTTGTTTGGGGATAATAAGGAGGGAGGAAGAGATCACAGCAGCCAGGTGGTTAGCTCAGGTACAAGGTTCCCTCGTTCATAGAATTCTCATGTCAGTTTGGGAGACAATTGATGCAGAGTAAATGATATTTGCCTCTCTGAGACATTTAGGATGTAGTGCAGACTCTTAAGTAGTTGGAAGGAGAGCCTGCTGCCTGTAGACTCACTTGTACAGGCAGGCACCTCTGACCTCAGGATAGGGTAAAGAACTTGAGGAAATGGGTGTTTGTCACCTAGTCAGCACGGCAATACTTCTTGGTGCTCACGCCCCTCTATCTGAGACAGTGAACATGCAAGTGGAAAAGTCTCATACAAAAACCCTGGCAGGGACCATTCTAGGAAGCCAAGGAGGGCTGGAGAGATGGCTCAGCCATTAGAAGGCTAGGCTCACAACCAAAAATATAATAGGAAGCCAAGGAAGCTAGACTCAACCTGTTCTAAATCAACCGAGAGCTAGAGAAACCAGCTCCTGACCTTCAACCAACCACATCCATCTCCTATGATCAGGACCAACCACAAAAGCCAAATATGTTCCCCAAGCAGTCCTGACACATCACTTCCGCACCCCCCATACCAACAACCTTCCGTCACAGGACCAATGTCCCTCCCCTAACACTTCCCAGCCACTGCCTGCTTTTCAGTCCCTGCCAGGTGCAGGGACTGTCTAAATTAAGGTTTCTATTACTATGATCTCTCTCACACACACACACAAACATGAATAAAAGCAACATGGAGAAGAAAGCTTATTTCACCTTACAGCTTGTAGTCCATCATCCAGAAATGTTAAGGCAAGAACTCAAGCAGGGCAGGAACCTGAAGACACAAACAGATACAGAGGACATGGATTGCTCCGCACATCTTATTCAGCCACTCACAGTGGGCTGGGCCCTCCTCCATCAATCACTAAATAAGAAAATGAAGCTTGGTGGTGGCAGCATGCTTTTAATCCCATCACTCGGGAGGCAGAGGCAGGCTGATCTACAGAGCAAGTTCCAGGACAACCAAAGCTACACAGAGAAACCCTGAAAAACAAAACAAGAAGGAGGGAGGGAGGGAGGGAGAGAGAGAGAGAGAGAGAGAGAGAGAGAGAGAGAGAGAGAGAGAG
>CAJQZJ010014957.1:2458265-2468292 GCA_907164525.1 Lophiomys imhausi
GAGAGAGAGAGAGAGAGAGAGAGAGAGAGAGAGAGAGAGAGAGAGAGAGAGAGAAAATGTATCAAAGGCTATTCTGGTGGGGGCATTTTGTCAGGTGATATTCCCTTTTCCCAAATGACTCCAGTTTGTGTTAAGTTGACTTAAAACTAGCCAGCATAGTGACTATCTCTCAAGCTCTGACTACATGGCTTCTCTGTTCTCATTTGGTCTTTACTTCCACAACAGAGAGCTGAACACAAACACACACACTCATAAGCTCAAGACACAGATGAGGAAATAGACTAGGACCTAGAATGCTTTTTCTCAGCTCTGTCTTTCCTAGGTTCACTATTCTGACTCAACCCCACAGAGGACAGCTCTGCTTGTCTCTGTACTTGGTAACTGATAGACCCTCCTCTTTTGTGTGCACTGACTCCTGGTCAGTGCCACATCTGGGAGATTCATGTGCATGTTCTGTATGAACACCACTGTGTAGAGTTAATTCTTTCATATTAATTGCTAAATATTAATGTGACAATTTTCTCATAAAGGTGACAACATACTTAGCCAACCAACTTACAGAGAGAAAATACTTCAATTCAATTTCAGAGATGTCAGTTCACAATCCTGGGCTCTAATGATTCCCAGCCTGTGTTGAGGCAGTATGCTGGCTTACTTTTATGTCAGCTTGAAGCAAGTTACAGTCATCAGAAACAAGGGAGTCTGAACTGAGAAAATGTCTCCATAAGGTTAGTCTGCATGCAAGCCTGTGAATCATTTTCTTAATCAGTGATTGATGGGGAAGGGCCCAGCCCATTGTGTGTGGTGCCATCCCTGGGCTGGTGGTGCTGGGTTCTATAAGAAAACAGGCTGAGAAGCCATGAGGAGCAAGCCAGTAAGCAGCACCCTTCCAAGGCCTCTGCATCAGCTCCTGCCTCTAGGTTCCTGCCCTGTTTAAGTTTTTGTCCTGACTTCCTTCAGTGATGAACAATGATGTGGTCGTATAAGCCTAATAAATCCTTTCCCCCTGACTTGCTTTTGGTCATGGTGTTTCATCATAGCAATCATAACCCCACTTAGGACAGGCAGACTGTCTCACTGTCATAGTAGTAGCAATGCATGGAGGAGGCAGATATTTAACTTCATGGTGGTCAAAACAGTGGTTTTGGTAGAGGGAATGGACAAGATACAGGAACCAGAGGCAGGGCCTAGTGACTTCTTCCCCCAGCTAGGTCCCTATCAGTTGCAACCAAGCATTCAACCCATGAGCTATTTGTGGGATCCCCTCATATTCAAACCATAACACCGATTTACTGTGGATAGCCATTTGGAGTTGTATCCAGTTTGGTGCTATTATAAATAATGTGGTGGTTAGAAACATTTTATAACCCCCTGGCAACGGGCAAAGAGACACCTTGTTGGTGGTAGTGTTCTTCTATCAGACAGGGGCAGAGCAGATGGCAGTCCTTTGTTCATCCTAGCTTGATGCCTGGCTTGGTGACCAAAGGTGCCTAGGACTCATAAAAATCAAGTCAAGTCAAATCTAGGCAGTTTAGGGCGCAGGGGGAGGGGAAGGGGACACACACGACAGAGATCTGCTGACCACAGTGTAGCCCACAGATCCGCCCTCTAGCACAAGACACAGACAGGCCACAGATGCCCAATTGCTGCCACGCCATCCAGCACACATAGAGGATGTCACCCAGGGCCCACCAGCCACGTGGCCAGCCTGCAGTGGGAGCCACCACAGTGTGTAAGTATGCGGTGGACAGATGGGGAGAAGGAGAAATGGAGCAGCTTGAGCATTATGGAGAGAGATGGAATTGGAGACTGGGGTGGAGAGGAGTAGCCTATTGTGAGTGGCCAGCCCCACCACCTGGGGCTATGGTGAGGTCCCAGCCCTAGCTGCCACCGAGGCCCATGTCTGTGGCCCATATTATTACTAGAGACTATGGGTACTCCCTATTTGGGGTAGCCGCAGGGGGCCATGTGGATATCCAAGGGTACGCATAGCTGGATGCAGTGCTTTGGAGACCTAGCTGTGCCCCTCACCAGCTGCAGTCCTTGGAAGAGAGGACCCTGCACCTTTCCTGGACAGCATAGCAGAGCTGACCCTGATGGTGGGGGTACAGGTGAGCCATCCCCAAGGGCAAGAGTGCAAGAGAGGTGACCCTTGCCACTCCTCTACTGTGAGGCAGTCTGGGGAGTGGAGATGCCCTCTGCTAACTCCCACCACCTTGCATCATCTGGGAGAGCTGGCCCTGGAGTCATGAGAACAGGAGAGCTAGGCCTGCCCCTTCACTAGTTGTAGCACTCAGGAGAGAGGGCTCTGTATCTTGTCTGGGCAACACTGTAGAGCTGGTCTCTGGTGGCAAAGGCATAGGTGAAGCCAAGGGTATGACAGCAGGACAGCTGTCACAACCCCTCACAGGCTACAGCACTTGGGAGAGTGGGCCCCTGCACCCTGACTGGGCAGCACAGTAGAGCTGGATCTGGAGGCATGGGTGAGGTGCCCATTTCAAGGGCATGAGAGTGGGAGATCTGACCCTGCCTCCTACATTTGGGGGCATTGGGTGGCCTCACTCTCCTTGCTGGAGAATTCATCCTAGTGGTACAGATAAGGAAGAGATGGGAGCTGACCAGCTTAGCTGCCACCAAGGTCTAGATCCAGGGCCCTGAGTTGGCCCACCCCAAAATCTATATTATCTCCAAACAGTTGGGACTCATCAAGGGGCCAGTCCTGGTGACCCAGGGCTGCAGAATCTCCATGACACAGGGCACTAACGGGATGACCCAGAGGAGCCCTGATGAGGATACAACATTGATTTTGTCACAGAAGCCAGAGATCTTGGCCAGACTGATGACTCATTGCAATGAATATTTGCCAGTGAAGATGTGTGGACAGAGGGATATACTGTGGGACACACTGTGACATACTATACCTTCCATGATGAGATTTTTTTTATGCTTTGTTTTTGTTGTTGTTTATCTGTATGTGTTTTATTTTTGAGAAGAGATTACCAGGGCCACAGGCAGATATGAGGAGACGGGGAGATCAGTGGTATGGGCCATAAGTTAAGCCTAGTTTTCAAACACAGTTACATCATCTTAGTCCACTTGCACTGTTATCAACAAGTACCTTCCACTAGACAGTGAATAAGCACACTGTCAGAAATTTATTTCTGACATTATTGGGGGTTGGGAAACAAAGACACAGCAAATTCAACTTGCTCTCTGCATCCACAATAACATACCCTCTTTTTACTACCTTATATGGTAGGACAGAAAGGCTTCATCCTTTTTTTTTTTTTTAATTACAGTATGTGTGTCACTGTGTGTATGTGTCAAGATCAAGGAAGATAGTTCTTTCCCTCTACCACATGAGTCCTGGAGATGAAACTCGGGTCACTAGGTTTGGTGGCAAATGGCCCTCACCTGCTGAGCCATCTCACTGGCCCTCAAGCCTCTTTACAAGAGGATGAGTCCCATTCATAAGTTTGGCACCATCAGGATCTATTCAGATCCCAAGGTCCACATCCTAACACCCTGGCCTTGGCACTGGGTTTCAGCCTATCAACTTGAGGAGGGAAACATACATTCAGACCATAATGCCAACTTATATTTTTCCCCTATCTATGAGTGCCAGTTGTTTTGTTTTTATCAACATTTGTTCTTAATCTCCTGTAAGTTCCCCTATATTTAGTTATTATTACTATGACAAAATGTCTCACACCGAGCAACTCAAGAAGGATGGGTTTATTGTGGCCCACAGTCTGAGTGAGAGGACAGTCCATCAGGGCAGGGAATTAAGTCACGATGGTAAACCTTTCTGGAAGCATCTTCCCAGTCACAGCCAGAAGCCTATTAGCTATAATGAAGAGCTGTCAGCCAATATCTGGACAGGAAATGAAAGGCAGATCTTCTGGGTAGAGAGATTTTGGGAGAAATTAGAGGCAGATTCACCAGTGGACAAGGGTGTGAATGGACAGGTACCAGAGTAGAGGATGGTCATGTGGTGGGTGGTAGTGCCAGGATTAGGTTGGGAGACTTCCAAGCAAAAAGCCTAAGCTTTATTAATATTGTGTCATTATTTATTTATATTGCTAGCAAGTCCGAGAGTCCTGTTAAAGTACCCAGATGCCTTCTGTGGGTACAGATGCTCCTTCTGTTCCTTGGGTTCTGGTTCACCTTGTCCAGTCCATGGCTGTAAGGGTGCCCTGTCCCAACTCTCCCTTCCACACAGCTGTGAATCCTACTGCAGCTGAAAGCAACACACAGACAGTAGACGCCTAGGCCTGACACTGCCAAAGCCTTCCTCTTCCTAAAGATGGCATCTGAGAGGCCTCCAAGTTGATACCAGCTGAGATGAAGATGTCATTAAAATTTGCAAGGTGCAGGGAATGTCTTTGATGCTTTCTACACACAGGTGACCTAAGAGATGCTGGTGACTAGTTACTGTGCTTGAAATCTTGACATTTGGGTGACACTCTGTAGGGCTACTTACTGTATTATTGAGATAAATCTTCCAAAACTACCCTGCAATGACAACACACGAAAACTAGTGCCCACGCACAGCTTTCCACTAGCATGGCCTGCATGGCACCGGGGAGGGGGTAGTTAGTCCCGAGGTTGGTTAGAAACAATGGTAATAAAAGCAGTGCAGACAACTTAGGGACAGATTACATCTAGATTCATGGCACAAGATGAAGTGTGCCTTGAAGTTCAGAAAGTACAATCATTAGGTCATTTTTCCCTAAGGCATGTAGGGAAGACTGTGATAGCAACCCCCAACCCTGATGCTTCTAAGGTTTGTGTTTATAATAGAGCCCAGAAATGGAATTGGCTCCATGCCTATCCCCTGCCCAGCAAAGGGCACCTTAAAAGAACCAACGAGGACACCCTCAATATGCCTCACTGTATTTTTTTTTCTTCTGGAGATAGGATCTCACTATGTAGCTCTGGCTGGCCTGGAACTTGCTATGTAGACCAGGCTAATCTTGAACTCATAGAGGATCTGCCTGCCTCTGACTCCTGAGGGCTGGGATTAAAGGCGTGTGCCACCACGCCCAGCCTAAACCTTATTGTATTTCTGCTACAGAAGTAACTAGTCTTCCTGCCCATGAAGGAGGGAAGGATATGCTGGCACCTATCTCTAACTGAGGTTTATGCAGCTAAAGGCTTCACCACCTCTCCATTAAACGTGTCAGATGTGGCAACACTTGTCTTTAACCCCAGCACTTCAAAGGCAGAGGCAGGTGGATCTGGTCTACAGAGTTCCAGGATAGCCAAGGCTACACAGAGAAACTCTGTCTTGAGGAAAAAAAAAGTGATAACATGTATCTAAACCCTTAAGAAATGCATAACTCACAAGATTTGCACAGATAAATTGTTTTATTATCTTGATAAAACTAGAACATATTAGCATATATGTATGCATATTCACCCCATCTTACAGGTGAGAAAATGGAGGCACAGAGGTTTACACCTGGCCAGGAAAAGATGGAAGCACTATGGAGGCTGAGGCTGTCCTCTCACAGACTATGCCATCACCACTACACACTCTGCCTCTCACGCTCTCACCTTAGCTTGGCCAGGCTGGGCAGGAGGGTAAGAACTTGGTACTCACACCCTCTGGGCTAGGCACTAGGCAAATATCCATATGCTTCTATCTCAGAGGAGCCCAGTAAAAGGAAGAGGTACCCACTGCCCACAGTGGGAACAAGGCTAGAGAATCTAAACACAGGCTAAGGCCAGAGAAAAGGTGGAACTGACATGCAAGCCCAGCCTGAGTTCCGCCTACTAGGTGTCCCATCATCTAGTGCAGGAAGCCAAAGAGAATGGAGACCAGCAGGGAGAAGTGATGAGGTGTGGTAAGGAGGTTAGAGCAGGGCTCCCAGGGTCTTCCTCAGGCCTGGCAGCTGCTTCTGGCCTTCTTGGAGTCCCAGGGAAGCTCTAGACCCTCCCTTAGGGTTGCCTGGCTGTGGAGGGGGACAAAAGCGGGAAAGCACTCAAAGCTTCCTAGAGTCCAGCCACTCTGCTGCTGCCAGGCTTTAGTGCCAAGGCCTTCAGCCTGGCTGCTGGTAGAAGGCACAAGGTATTATGGGAGCTCTCACCAATACACCCGTGCTTGTGTTTCAAGAGACCTCGGAGGGATGAGGGGCATTGTCGACAGAGTGTGATCACTCCTGATCTTCAGGCTGGGGCCAACAGGGATGAGGCTAGTGGAGCGACCTCCTTACGAGCACATAGCACGAAATCCTACCCTGCTGCATGGACAGGTCAGAAGCAATGGAGATAATCCAGTGCCCCAAAAAGCTGAGGACCACAAGATGGCATGAGCTAGGACAGAAATGATGTCTCTCCCCCACCCCATGGTGATGGTGCCTTGGTGCAGCTTCCACCCAGATAGCTCAGTAGACCTCGCCATCCCTAAGTTCCCCTGGCTCAGCGTTCACCAGCCTAAGCCTGGAGAACATGCTGGGCAGACTGAGTAGGTGAGCGGCACACAGCCCAGGCTTCACTGGGCTAGGCGCCTACGGTACAGCATCACTGCCAGGAATGCGGCCAAGAGTGCACTGGTGGCTCCAAGCCACTTAGGCCACTGAATCGAACTGGCACAGAGGTCTTCATCTTCTGGGGGCTGCTGGGTGGCTAGTGGCCCGGGGTTTCCTGCCAGGAGGTCAGCATTGGGGGCCTCATCCACCTGGATCCTAAAGGATGAATACTCATTCTCCTCTGGACCATGGTTGGGTTCTGAGCCCAAGGAGCTGCTAGGACTGATGGCAAGGTCCACAGAGCAGCCTGAGAATGACTCATCCATCTTAGATACTAGCACACCTGGCTTGCTCATCTCTGGCCCAGAGTACAAGTTCCTGGAACTGCTGTCTGGTCCAGGCAGGCTGCCTCCAGTGGGGACTGTGGTTGCTGGAGCTTCCGGGGTATCCTGGAAACATAAGAGTGTTGGAAGAGCTTCAGGTGACAGGGAGATAAGCCAGGTTGTGTGGCCAGGATATGAACTAGGGCTATCCCACAATAGCCCAGATCACCCTCTCTTGGGGTGATTAATGATACAGACACAGCTGGGAAGGAGGTGACGAAGATGCTGCAGTGCCCCTTCCAGGGCAGCCCTCTCCCACTGACTGACCTGCTATGAGCTCCACAGCTAGGAAGCCCTTGCTGAGGTGTGACCCACCTTGTACTACCTGGGCCTGAGAACCACATGGCAGTCACAAGATCTCAAGGCTTGTGAACTTGGTTCCTTTAGGTGAATTGTAGAATCTTAGGGAATATGGCTATAGAGGGTCACTAGATTGGAGTAGCTGCTCCAAGCTGGATGCTTGAGGCCATTGTCAAATGAAGAACAGGACACTAGGGCAGATGAGCCACCAGGTCCACTTCTCATGATTTCATCTACAAAATGGTAGTGCTGAGCTTAACTTGGGGCTTTGAGAGCCATGTCAGTGGGGATGGTCCCACCCCCACCCTACTACAGGCCCATGCTTAGAAGCTCTCATGAGTATCATTCTTCCTGGAAAATAAGGTGTAAGGGCTGGGCGGGTCTGCTTCCCATCTGTCCTAACACCTTGAAGAACCAGACTAGGAACATCAGATGGACTAAAAGGGTCTGAGGGCAGGGCAGAGGACCAGCTGCCCTGGTAACGGGGCCTGAGTCGACATTAGGAGGGACAAAGACTTACCTTGGTTTGGTTGTTGCTCCTCTCAGATGCGATTATGTTAGCAGGTGCTTTGGCCACACTAGCAGGCACTCTCGATGCCATTGTGCCAGCATACGCTGAGTTGATGGGTAATTTTGATGGTGCTATATTGGTGAGCACAGTAGAGGGCATTGCAGCAGTGGCCTTTGTACTGATAGGCAACTTGGAGGGCATTCTGGAAGACATGGTATTATTCACTGATACCAATTTGGTAGAAGAAGGCACTGAGCTGGTAGTAACAGAACTGGTGGGTACTCCCCCTTTAGTGCTGAGGCAGGTGGTAGCCGTGGCCTGGTCACCAGCTCCCTTTGCAAAAGCTGGTCCAGTGGAAGAGGAAGACACGGAGGTATCAGGAGATGGAGCTGATACCGTGACCCCAGCCAAGGAGCTTTTCTGTAGGGTGGTACGAGGAAGAGGCTGGAAGGAAACAGTTGGAGACACAGGTCCATGGGTTGATATGGGAATGGAGTCAACATCTACAGGTTGGGAGACAAAAACAGAAACAAACCCAAACGATTGTTTTAACTTAAGGGCTAGAGAAGGGTCCCCAGGTCCTTGGTCACACTGTCCCTACCACATCCTATCTCCCAATCTCCTGCCCATGGAGAAGACTCTTGCCCCTCAGCCCTTAACTTATAGCCCTAGTCTGTCCTATCACCAAAGTAAAATGGGCGCTATGTTCATCAGCACCCAAAAGCTGGAAACTCATCATAAATTTTTCTCTTTTTCCTCCCTCTTCTCCCACTTCTGCTCTTCTACCTTGTCCTGGGTAAGAGCATGAGTGTCGTGAGACAGTCCCCTTACCACTGTCCCCCACTACCTTCTAGCAGGAGCAACGCTGGAACAGGGCAAGAAACATCAGGATGGCCAATAGAACCACCAATGCCACAACTGAACTACAGGCATGTGCCCCCAAGGATAAGGACCTAGCAGTCCCAGAAGGGAAGCTTGATCTGGGGAAACAGGAAGTAACAGTGCATAAAGGTGATGACAGACTTCACTTCACAGAACCCTGAGGATACGCTTGTCACAGCTGACAAAGGTCAGTTTTGTCTGATGTCTCCCCCTAAGCCTGACAGAAAATTTCCTGGAACCTGTGCTCACAAACATGCTACAAATGAAGTGCCATTTGTGAAAGAAGTCAGGATAACTAGGATGAGTTCACTCAACCTTCAACAGTTCACAAGGCAATCCTCGAGCACCGAGGGCTGATCAGGCATCAGTAACAAGCAGAACACAGTTTGGAAAGTAGAGGTAAACCATTCTGGCCTGGAAGCCAGGGTGGACAGACTATAGTCCTGAGGGGAAACAGGAGGTCCTGACCCCTGACTGACTCACCTGGGGTTAAACCACTTTAGGAATTTTCTGGTGTCTTGGTTACTTTTCTATCGCTGTGATAACACCACGACCAAGACAACTTATATAAGAAATCACTTAATTTGGGGCTCACGGTTCCAGGGGGTTAGAGTTCAGGACCATCATGGGGGGAGCATAGCAGCAGTAGGCAGGCACGGCGTTGGAGCCATAGCTGAGAGCTTATATGATCCACAAGCATGAGGCATAGAGAGACAGAGAGAGAGAGAGAGAGAGAGAGAGAGAGAGAGAGAGAGAGAGAGCTAACTGGGGGTGGCATGGGCTTTTGAAACTTCCATGCCTACCTCTTCAACAACAGGGCCACAACTCCTAATTCTTTCTAAACAGTTCCACCAACTGAGAGACCAAGTATTCAGATGTAGGAGTCTATGAGAGCCATTCTCATCCAAACCACCACAGCTGGGAACTAGAGATCCCCTTGTGCAGAGCAGTGTTTAGGAGCTCCCTCATTAGCTACTCTTCTGTCTTCAGGCCCTGGACAATCCCTACCAGGTCCTTTTAGCTGAGTGCAGAAATAGCCCTAACTCTCTCTCACATACAACAGTAAACCCACAGGGCAATCACACTCTCCAGTGTGATCTTGTCAGTTTCCCCACTTTCAGAAGCTGGGCTGGCCTTACAATTTGTTTTCACCACAGAAGAAACCAGGAGTAATAAGGCCAATTTTGAGCCTATGCTCAGAGCCCTGCCTCTCTTTTACCCAGAGCCTTGCCCAGATGCCATGAGTTGGGTTTTTGTGCTAGAGGATGAGAGAATAGACACCAGTCAATGGATGGTAGCAGAACGTGTATATATCAGTGAATACATAAGAGGAAATCAGCAAGATCAGAAGACCTACCAAGATGAGCCATGCACAATAAATGACTGCATTTTAAGGTGCTGCTGCTGCAGCTACTACACACACACACACACACACACACACACTGAAGTGAATACCCTTTATTTCTACACACACACAC
>CAJQZJ010014957.1:2483919-2500943 GCA_907164525.1 Lophiomys imhausi
CAGGAGGAACAAGCAGCAGTTTGGGGGAGCACCAGCAGCTGGGAGAGCAGCAGCCTCTTTCTTCCTTGTAGCCCTTTTCCTTCTTTGTAGAGCTCTCTCCTACTTTGTAGAACCCCCTTTTCTCCTACTTCTTTGTAGAGCCCCTTCTGTTCTTTGTACAGCCTCTTTACTCTTTCTTTGTAAAGCCCATTCTATTTTACTTCTCTGTGGAACTCTTTCTCTCTTTTCTCTTTGTAGCTCCCTTCTCCTTGGAACTCTGGCTTTTTTTTTTCCCTCCTTTGTAGAGCCCCCTTCTCCTTGGACTCTGGCTTTTTATTCCTCTCTCCCAAGTTCTCAGAGTTAAATTTGCTCAGCTGGCTAAGCCATGCCCCTGCTAGCTCATGAGACTGTTAATACTTTATACCTGTATCTTAAGCAGCCCACCTGGGATTAAACAAAAACATTCTCAAAATTGGTTTTCATAAACTCCTACCACACACCTCTCCTAGTTCATATCCTGAGATATGTGCTATGCTGGATTAAATGGGGCAAATTGTCTATTTATTTAGGTTTTTCGAGGCAGCATTTCTCTGTGTAACAGCCCTAGATGGAATTCTCTCTGTAGAGCAGGATGACCTTGAACTCACAGAGATCCACCTGCCTCTGCCTCCTTAGTGCTAGGACTAAAGGCTTGCACCACCACTGCCCAGCCTGTTTATGGGATTTTCTAATCAACAAAATTAGCTGTTATTTGTACCAGCAGCTCCTTTCTTGTTTTAATTTGGCCTTGTGTCTTCAACCCTTTTTATTTAAGTTTCTGGTATAATTGGTGTCTTCTTCTTCTTCTTCTTCTTCCTTTTTTTTTTAAGACAGGGTTTCTCTGTGTAGCTCTGGCTGTCCTGGACTCGCTTTGTAGACCAGGCTGGTCTCGAACTCACAATGATCTGCCTGCCTCTGCCTCCCAAATGCTGGGTTTAAAGGCGTGTGCCACCATGCCTGGCTTAATTGGTGTCTTCTAAACTCTGGGACCTAAAACCTCAAGGGATTCTGACCAGTGATGTCAAACTTCGACTACCATGACCACTTCCTTCTACACAGTGCTCCTGAACCAGCCCTCCCTAGAGAGACCTCAGGCCTCAAGCGCCTGTCATAATGGCATCCTTGCCTACTAAGAAGTAGCCAGAAGACTTGTTACCTCTATCCCCTGAAGGATTTCAGGGGCCCAGTTTCTACAAGACAGAATGTTAGGCAGAAGGTTAGCTCTTGGAGAGACTGACCAATAGGCCTCCCATTACAGGACATAAAGAACAATGAGTGAGCAGCTCAAGGCTCTAAAACATAGTGTAACATAATGGTGGCCAACTGGTGGTAAGGATATAAAGATGATAGCTCAGGTTGACTCCAGATGGACCATCCTAGGACCCCAAACAGATAAGGGACAACGAATGATACTGGCCCATGCTAACAAGATCAATTAAAGCAGCTTCAAGACTTCCTCTGCAGTGTATGTACAGAGTGCCGTTATCCTTGTCTCCAACCAGCTTTTGAACTTTAGGGGTGTACTAATAATCTGTACATACTCTTGCGCATCTATTTATAACACAGTGAATTCTGAGTAAAATGGGTTTCTAAGGAAAGCATGCCCACCCAGGGGAAGGCACAGGGAGGAGACGACACAGAGGAAGGAGTATAAGCTCCCGGCCTGTCAGGGTCTCACAGCTGCTGAACAAGCCCACGCTTTAGAATGAGTGTCTCGAGCTTCCTTGCTGGTTGAATTAGTTCTGGCTGTTTATATGCCACTGTGTCCCACCTGAACTGTTCATGTGCCACTGTGTCCCATCCCACCTGAACTGTTTATATGCCAGTGTGTCCCACCTGAACTGTTTATATGCCACTGTGTCCCACCTGAACTGTTTATGTGCCACTGTGTCCCACCTGAACTGTTCATGTGCCACTGTGTCCCACCTGAACTGTTCATGTGCCACTGTGTCCCACCTGAACTGTTCATGTGCCACTGTGTCCCATCCCACCTGAACTGTTTATATGCCACTGTGTCCCACCTGAACTGTTTATATGCCACTGTGTCCCACCTGAACTGTTTATGTGCCACTGTGTCCCACCTGAACTGTTTATATGCCAGTGTGTCCCACCTGAACTGTTTATATGCCACTGTGTCCCACCTGAACTGTTTATGTGCCACTGTGTCCCACCTGAACTATTTATATGCCAGTGTGTCCCACCTGAACTGTTCATGTGCCACTGTGTCCCACCTGAACTCTTCTCTTTGGGGTGCAGAGGAACCAAGGCTGCTGCTGGCATCCAGCCAGAGGGACCCGAGACCTCTGGAACTTCCGGTAGCATTACTTAGTGGTAGAAGCGAGTGCTCTACCATTAAGACACAGTCCTAGCTCCTAAGTGACTCTAACTATTCGTTTTCATTCTGCTTATTTGTATTCTCTCCTCTCTCTCTCTCTCTCTCTCTCTCTGTGTGTGTGTGTGTGTGTGTGTGAGAGAGAGAGAGAGAGAGAGAGAGAGAGAGAGAGAGAGAGAGACAAACAGAAATGTCTAATGAAGAACCCTTAGATAGAATGTAGAAGCTACTAGGAACCTTCCTGTCCTGGCTACTTTTGTCAATGCATTCTAGAGTCATCTGAAAGGAGGAAACCTCAGTTAAGGAATATCTGATTGTAGGGCATTTTCTTTTTTTCCTTTCTTTCTTTAAAAAAGAAACTTTACCTTTATTTTACGTGCATTGGTGTTTTGCCTGCCTATATGTCTATGTGAGAGTGTCAGATCTTGGAGTTACAGGCAGTTGTGAGCTGCCACGTGGGTGCTGGGATTTGAATCTGGGTCCTCTAGAAGAGCAGGCAGTGTTCTTAACCGCTGCACCAACTAACCAGCCTCTGTAGGGCATTTTCTTAATTATTGATTGAAGGGAGAAGGCCCAGCCCATTGTGAGTGGTGCCATTCCTGGGCTGATGGTCCTAGGTTTTATAAGAAAGAAGGCTGAACAACCCTTCCATGGCCTCTGCATCAGCTGCTGCCTCTAGGTTCCTGCCCTGTTTGAATTCCTGTCCTGACTTCCTGCAGGGATGGCCTATGATGTAGTAGTGTAAGCCAAAGAAACCCTTTCCTCCCTAAGTTGCTTTTCATCATGGTGTTTTATTACCACAATACCCTCTCTGACCTGCACAGGCCCAGATATGCACATGACATACATAAAAAATTGATGCTTAGAAAAAGAAAATAGATTAAGATACTTTTTATACCTGGGTGTGGTGGCCTATGCCTATAATCCCAGCACTTGAGAGTCTGAGGCAGAAAAATCTGGAGTTCAAGGCTAGCTATCTAATGATATCCTTACTTACGAAACGAAGATGAAAAAGTTGTTAAAATTTATACCCTCACCTAATGCAGTTAATTTTTCCTTAGAAGACATGAATTGGACACCAATAACAGACCAAAGAAACCATTGCCACTGAAGTCCAATTTGGTGAACCAGTGATCTCACGTGTTGCTTACAGGGCATGGGTTACTTATAGGTGATCTCAAAACAGCTACATCACCGCGAAGAGGCACCCTAGCATGATGATCTCATGGAAACTACATCTGGAGCTCCTTTCAGTCACCCTTACACTTCTCCTAACTCTAGTATATCAAGACCACTGTCACTGGGGGAGGACAAGAGGGGTGAGGGCTGCAATCCCAGGTGAGATTGAAACAGCCCCCTCCCCCCCCATCCTCCAACTAGCTCCATTATCATTAACACAGGCCTGGCTACTTCTGTTCTGTTCTGCTCAATTAGCTGCAGGGTGAGTGGGTGAAGGTAAGCTCTGCTCCAAGATGCCAATCATATTATGCAAAGAACCTTTCCCTGGTCTTGCATCTCCAGGGTTCCAGTTTCCTACCATACTGCTGGGCCACACATGCCTTCAGTCCTCTTGCTCCCTGTTGGTCTAGAGCCCTTCCTTCAGGTGTTCAGTTCAGGAACAGAAGTCACTCTGGATATTTCATGCATGGGAAAGTGTGACTGCTTGAAACATAATTTACCTTCACTGAATCCCATCAGTCTTCATGTGTGTGTGCCAGGAATGCATGCACAAGCGTGGAACTCAGAGGGTGACCTCAGGTGTCATCTTTACTTTTGACCTTTTTTTATGGCAGGGTCTCTACTTTCTTGTTTGCAGGCTAGCTGGCTTGCAGGCTTCCAGAGATTCTCCTGTCTCTGCCTCTCATTTTGCCATAGTACATGGGATCACAGACACACATTGCCACAGCAGGCTTTTATATGAGTTCTGGAGATTTGAACTTATGTCTCCCCAGCCCCCAGCACTTGATTTTTATCCAAGCAAATACCTGTGTAGAGGCACCCAGATAAAAATCTAGAATGTTCCAAATCCCAGAAGTTCCTCCCCAACACTTAAAAAGTGGGGAGGGGGGCCCACACAGCCCAGGTTGACCTTGAAATTCTTTTCTCTCTTAAATATTTCATTACATTTAGTGTGTATGTGATGTGATGTGGTGGTGGTGGTGGTGGTGGTGGTGTGTGTGCTTGCTTGTGTTCCACAGCATGTTTATGGAGATTGTATGCTAGGGCATAGTAAAGAAACCATAGAAATGACCACTCCTCCATGTTTGGGGAGCTCTTTACTGTAAATAGGAGAGAGTGAGAACAGCCAGAAGCATCTGGAGGAGTCTGGAGCAGAGAGAAAAAGAAACAGCCATTGCTGGTGCTATCTCTTGGGAACAGAGAAAACAGCAGGGAGACCCTGGCACTATAGGAGAGCACAGCCTCTGTGAAGGGGAGTGAGCTGGAACAGCCCATGGCTAGCACAGCGGGGGAGGAGACAGGGTGGTGAGAAGAACCAGAAGCCTACCATGGGGGCTTTGATATTCAGAACAGGTACAAGTCACTAGGGACTGGAGGGGCCTGGAGGTTAGCTTTGGGCTTTGGTATGTAATTACAGGCATATGCCAAGAGCATATATAACAGAAATCCATTTCATAGGTTCCAGAGGAATGCTGACTGTAGGCTTTGATCTATTTGCCAAAAATCTTCTATAGTCTAGTGAGCTGAGCCTAGACTATCATTTTGGAACAGTCAGAGGGCTTGCCCTTTTTGGAGTGCTTGGGTGGTTTTCCCTTTGGACCTGACAGAGACCAGAGGACAACCTGGGAGAGTTCTCTCCCTCCATCATGTGGGTCCAAGGGATCAAACTCAGGTTATCAGGATCAACAGCCCAAGTGCCTCTCTCTACCAGCGGAGCCACCTTGTGGCCCCCACCTTGAATTTCTGATCTTCCTACTTCCACCTTCCACAAGTTGAGATTACTGGTGTGCTAGCTGTGCCACACTGTCACTCTCTGCCTGTCACTCTCTGCCGTCTAATTGTCCAATTATCCAGTCGTTTTTCTGATTCTATCACTGTTAAGGATATGAATGTGAAATTCCCCCACAGGCTTACATTTCAGACTCTGACCCCAGCCAATGAACGGTGTTATTTTGAGAGGTTCTGAAAACCTTAGCTACGGAACCTAGCTAGAGGAAGTAAGTCACTGGAAGGTGAGCTTTTGAAGGTTATACCTGATCCTTTCAATTTATTTGGTGTATTTCAACCAGGAATGGAGATGAGAGATGGTTTGGCTCAAGAAACAGGAGGCGGGGCTGGAGAGATGGCTCAGCAGTTAAGAGCACTGGCTGTTCTTCCAGAGGTCCTGAGTTCAATTCCCAGCAACCACGTGGTGGCTCATAACCATCTATATTGAGATCTGGTGCCCTCTTCTGGCCTGCATGCATGCAGGCAGAACACTGTATACATAATTAAAAAACAACAAACAATTGAAAAAAAAAAAGAAACAGGAAGCATAGGTGGGATCATGCCTGGCCTGTTATGAGGGTGCTGGGGTCTAAACTCAGGCCTTTGCTGTTTTACAGCAGGTCCACTTAACCACTGCACCCTCTCTCATGCTCACAGCCCTTCTGTTTTCACTGGAACATTTGAGCTCTCTCAGGTTTGGATGGACAGGAATAAAGCTGCTATGAACATTCACACGGAAGTCTTTCTGTGGGATTATGTGCTCATTTCCCTAGAGTAAACTGCTTGACAGGAGGCTAAGTTATATTTAGATTTATCAACAGTTTCCAGAATTCTCCAAAGAGGCTGCCTCACAGCTCCCAACAGTGGTGTGATGGGAGCCCCAGTCACTTCAGTCTGGTCCACTTCCTCATCAACACTTGACACAGTCAGGTTTTTCCTGGTCAAGGAGTTTAGTGCACAATTTTAGTAGGCTACAGGATCGTGAGAGTCAGGGCACTGCCATGTTAATGGGCTCAAGTATACACTATTGCAATGATATTCACCTGTAACCCCCGCGCTCGAAAGCTGAGGCAGGGAGATCACAGGTTTAAGGGTATCTGAGCTACATATGATCTTTTCTCAAAAATAATAACAAAATAAAATTAAAACCAAACCTTGGTCAAATGTGGAGGTAGCTGCTGCCACCCTCAATCACATGGCTCTCAGAAGCCTCTTTCACACTGAAGAAAAGAGGCAAGAATGCTAGGGGCTGGTTTTTGACCCTGGCATCACTGTGTCCTGTTATCAGGTGACAGCAGGAAGATGGCCTCTGTCCCTCAAACAGCTCATGTGACATCTAATTGTTGACTCATTTCATATTTACAGTTCCAACTGCCAAGAAGTCCAGGAGGTGGTGTAGTTTTTGCTTCACCCTGGAAGAAGGTAGAGGGAGTCAGCTATGTTAGCTGCGTCTCTTACTTCAGTCACTGTTGTTTGTGTTGGCAATGTGGGGCTGGCCTTCCTGCAGCAGCTCTGGTATTACTTGGTGTTGTGTGATGCTATTCCTGGGAGACATGAATGTTAGTCATATCTACTTACCCCAGATAAGGGTATATGACAGTCTAAACTTTAGGCTCTAAAATAAGGATCCCACTTAAGTCCAATGTGGTGAGCCAGTGAGTTTTATTGTGGTGAGTTATAGGAAGGAACCCAAAGGCAGCTACATCACCAAAGTGTGTAAATAACTATTATTCTCCTGAGGTAATTGCCATCTTGGAGGCTTAGTGCCTCCATCTGCTAACCTATGCCCAATCCTGGAAACTTCTAGTCTCTGGTCTTGAATGTTTTCAGCCTCTGAGACTTACTGCTGAATAAGCTCACCCTTCCGGAGTTCTTTCTGAATTCTGACTGGAAGGCTCAACTCAGTTGTTCTGGCTCAAACTCCTCTCCAAGCTGATGATTCAATATGGCTTCTCTCTTGGCCTCTGACAGAATTGTTCTACTTGTACTCAAACTAATTCTAGCAATCTGTTTTAATCTTCTGGCTCCTTCTCATCCTCTGGCTCATTCTGTCTTCACCTGTGTCTAGCTTGTTTTCTCTTTAACCTATCTCCATAAAACTCTCCTGGTAAAACTGCCTCTGAATTCCACAAACTGAACTGCAATGAGCTCAACTCTACTCTACTGTCTCTCAACTCACTGACTCAACTGAACTTCCCTAACAGAACTGACTAGAACTCAGAGATCTGCATGTCTCTGTCTCCTCAGTACTGGGATTAAAAGGTGTGTACCACCACATCTGGACCTAAGCTTTTCTTCACCTTCCTCTATACCAGGCTGGCCTTGAACTCAGAGATCTGCTTGTTTCTGTCTCCTGGGGTTAAAACCATTTCTGGTATTCCAGCCAGATCACACAGACCTAGAAGGTCTTTGGATGTGATCTCTTGCCAGAGCAGCCATGTTCTGAATTAAAATTCCTCTCTACAAAAGTGTTCCCACTGTGGAGCCTGACTGAATCCATCTTGAAAAAAAGGAGTCCATTTTGTATTAAGTTTGACTCAGAGCTGACCTCCAGTTCCAGAACAACAACAAAATGTACCCGACTTTGTATTCCAGGGGTGTTTCCTCGTCATCACCAGACAGCTCACTCTGAGAAAGCACCCAAAAAGTCTAAACAAACTTTCTGATGGTCAAGCTGACAGCAGCTGGTTAGTCAGTAACAACTGGCCAATCAGAAATGGGCATGACTAGCTATCCATCTGTCATCCAATCATATGGTAAAGAACCTGCTTCTTTGTCTGAGTCTCTATATAAACCCTGTACTTTTGGGTCTGGGGGCTTTCAACTCGAACTGCATGTCAGTGAGTGCTGAGAGAACAAGCTCTGCGCTTGAATAAACAACCCTCATGTATTTACATCAGAGTTGGCTCCTGGGTGGTCTTTGGGGTCTCGAGAACCGGGCAGAACACCACCATGGGTGACAGCTCAAGAAAGCTGGGATAGGCTGGGCGGTGGTGGCGCACGCCTTTAATCCCAGCACTTGGGAGGCAGAGGCAGGCGGATCTTTGTGAGTTCGAGGCCAGCCTGGTCTACAAAGTGAGTCCAGGACAGCTAGAGATATTCAGAGAAACCCTGTCTCGAAAAACCAAAAAAAAAAAAAAAAAAAAAAGAAAGCTGGGATAATGGTGCACACTGTATAGCCTACAGGCAGCTCAGCAGGCTGGAGAGTATCTCTTCTAGGCAGCTCACGAGGTCTGAACCCCTTCTAGGCAGCTCAGTTTATAAGCAGTCCTTACTGCTTATGTATGCTTGGGGAGGAAGGGGCCTAGTGACTCTGGTCAGCTTCAAGGTCTTCCTGAAGACTTTGAGTTGTTTAATTACGCCAGCCCAGATCTGCTTCTGGCCTTGGGTTATCCAGGCATCACTGCATACTGGACGGAAGGAATGAAGCTTAGCTGGGCGAGTGGATTATGCAGGATCTCAGTTGGGGAAAACAGCCTTCTCTGAGACGGTTTTCAGTGAAATAGCTCTCTTTACTGGGGGTGAATAAGGGTTATATAAACTTTGAGGAGTTTGTTGGGGTTAGAGATAGCATTTAGCAGCATAGGGATCTTGGAATAGCAGAAGCCTGGCCTCTCAGGTAAAAGATAAATGTCCAGACATGGCGAGCCTTTAAAGCCCACCAAGAGCAGGTGATGTCATTGATCACACACTGTTGTGGAGGGGCGTGCCTTTGAAAGCCTGCCAGGAATTCATGCTGAGATTATTGCAACACATTATGACACAGGGGATTTAAAATTGGAAGCCCATGCAGCTTTGCTCTCCTTCCTCCTTGTCTCTCTCCGCTGGCACTTAATGGAGACTTCACCAGGTTCTGCTATTCATCACCATTTCTTGCATCGGATTGGCCAAAACATCAGAACTGAGCCCCTGGAGCCAGAACATCACGCTGGGAGGCCAGATCTGTGAGCAAGTGACAGAGTTAGAAACGGTGTGGAGGGGCTTCCAATGGTGAATTATTTGGGCCTAGGACCATGGAGGCAAGTCTTGACTGATTAAAAGATCACTCTACTTCAGTGATCAGAACAGATTAAATATGTAAACTGGTCTTAAAATCTGATGAGTAAGACTCATAGACTTTAAGATTGAAAGACTTATTGAAAACCAGCCCATCCATATGGATCCTTGCCAAGAGAATTAACCTGAGAGAATATCTTTACAAGAAACTTGAGGTTAGTGTTAAGTGTTTGTTTTATAGGTATTAGGGTGTTTTAGAGTTAAGGTTTGGGTTTTAGGATTTAGGAACTTTATAGGTATCTGTTAAGTATTAATAAATATATAAGTATAAATGAAAATGCCTAATGTTGGAAAGCAACATCCTGTGTCTTACCAAGCTTCTGTCTAACCCTGAGTGTTTCATCTCAGAGAGTTTGCTACATAATACTTTGCAGTCTGTTGCCTCCTGTGTTAGGAACTCATAGTCTCAGATGGATTCAGCTGGGATGGCTCTCTTTCTTATTTATTATTTCAGTAGGGGTGTGTGTGTGTGTGTGGTCAGAGAAAACTGCATACAGTCAGTTTTCTCCTTTCATCTTTATGTGGGTTAAAGGGATTCAATCTAGGTATCAGGGCTCATGCAGCCTTACCCACCAAGCCATCTTACCAGCCCAGGGTAAGCTTATCACCTTCTATCAGTCTGAGCCAGGTGTTCTTCGTGACAAAAAGCCCGTAAGACCTTGGCTCTAAACTAGCACAGTGCTATTTCTGCCACATTGTACTGGGCTGAAGCAAGTCAAGAGGCCACCTCACCAAGGGCAGATGGCCTCCACCCTCTCACGGGATGATGTCAGGCCACACTGCCTGGTGTGATAAAGTATGAGGTGGAAAATAAGGGAATCTCTAAGGATAGCCCACAGCACTCACATCCCTCCTTCCCCATAGAAACAGCTGGCAAAACAGGTTTCTTGTTTGTTTGTTTTTTTTTTTTTGGGGGGGGGGGGTTTCTTTGTTTGCTTTGTTTTTGAGACAGAGTTTCCTTGTATAGAGAAGGCTGGCCTCAAACTCAAAAAGATCTGCCTGCCTTTGGAATTAAAGGAATGCACCATTGAAGGCTTTTGTTTTGTTTTTTTTTTTTGGTTTCTTTTTTCTTTTTTACTTTTTTGAGGCAGAGTTTCTTTGTGTATCCCTGACTGTCCTAGACTCACTCTATAGGCCAGGCTAGCCTTGAACTCACAGAGATCCACCTGCCTCTGCTGGGATTAAAGGTGTGCGCCACCATGCCCAGCATTCTAGTTAATTTTTAAGACAAGAATAATATATGGAGCCTGGCATAGTTGTGCACACTTTTAATCTCAGCACTTGAATGGTAGAGGCAGGTGGATGTCTATGTGTTCAAGGCCAGACTGATTTACATAGTGAGTGACAGGACAGCCAGGGCTACGTGAGAAACCCCAATGATGATGATGATTATATGGAGCCAAGTTTGTGCCAGGTCCAGGGGAAACTTCAATTCCTCAAACTCCACAAGACAGACCAAATATCCAGAAATGGTCTCAGCCTGGACTATAGGAGGATTTTTGGCAGTTAGGTAAAAGCCAGCATTCCTCAGGAACTTGTGAAACTGGTTCCCATCTGCCAAAAGGAGCCATTTCCCTTATCACCTGCAGAAGGGACACATGACTACCTGTGGTGGCTGTCAGCATTCTAAGCTACATGCTGGCCTGTAGGCTCCTTCAGTATCACAAGGACCTCTTACGCATTTCAAAGTCTAGCATCCTAGCCCTTCTCACCTCCACCCTACTCTAAACTCCCTCCAGCTCATAGATTTCCCTTCTCTCCTTATAAGCCTGCTTGCTATTCATGTCCTGTTTTCTCTCTTCTTGCTCCTGCTTCTCTCACTATGTCTTCTCTGTTCACTGTCTTCTGTTACTCTCTCTCTTGCAGATAGTCCTGGCCATGATCCGTCTGCAGGTCATGTCCAGTCTGCTTCTTTTTCTCTCTGGACTTTTCTAGATGCCTCTAGCTGTTCTCTCTCATATCTACAATAAAGAAAGACCTTACCCACAACCACATCATGGAGTAGTCATGTCATCAGTTTATACAGTGTGGCGATGAGGATCAGTAGTTCAAGGTCAGCCTTCCACTACATGAGGAGTTTGAAGCCAGCCTGGGCTACATGAAACCTTGTCTGGAGGAGGAGGAAAGGAGGAAGAAGAGGAAAAACAGGAGAAGGAGGAAGAGAAATGTGTTTCTAGGGGTCGCAGTCTTCTTTTTTTTTTTAATTTTTTGGTTTTTTGAGATAGGGTCTCATTATGTAGCTCTGACTGTCCAGAAACTCACTCTGTAAGACAATCTGTCCTCAAACTGACAGAGACACCTCCCCGCCCCTCCCGCCCCGCCCCACCATCCCTACCCCATACATGACATACAGCATGGTGCTGGTATAGAAACTGTCTAGTTGATCAATGGAATCGAATCAAAGACCCAGAAATAAACCCACATATCTATGGTCATTTAATTTTTGACAAAGATGCCAAAACTGTACAATGGAAAAAGGAAAACATCTTCAACAAATGGTGCTGCTCTAGCTGGATATCAACATGTAGAAGAATACAAATAGACCCATATTTATCACCCTACACAAAACTTAAGTCCAAGTGGATTGAAGATCTCAACATAAAACTGGACACACTAAATCTAAAAGAAGAGAAAGTGGGGAAAAGTCTTGAATTCATTGGCACAGGTGACAGCTTCCTGAACAGAACACCAATAGCTCAGGCTCTAAGACCAGCAATCAATAAATGGGACCTTATGAAACTGAAAAGCTTCTGTAAGGCAAAGGACACTGTCATTAGAACAAAATGGCACCCTACAGATTGATCTCCACTTTTTGTTGCTGTTTCTGTTTTCCAAAACAAGGGTTTCTCTGTGTAGCCCTGCTTGTCCTGGAACTTATTCAGTATACCAGGCTGGCCTCGAACTCAAGAGATCCCACCTCTGCCTCCAGAGTGCTGGGATTAAAGGTGTGTGCCACCACCACACAGCTTTGATTCCCACTTTTGTTTTTTGTGGTTCTTTTTTGTTTTGTTTTTCAAGACAGGGTTTGTTTGTGTATCTCTGGCTGTGCTGGACTCACTTTGTAGACCAGGCTAGCTTTGAACTCACAGAGATCCACCTGCCTCTGTCTCCTGAGTGCTGGAATTAAAGGCATGCACCACCACGCCTGACAATTACAGACAGCTGTGAACTGGCATGTGGATGTTGGGATTTGAACCCAGGTCCTTTGTAAGAGCAGCCAGTGCTCTTAACCACTGAGCCATCTCTTCAGTCCAAAACGACTTATTTTTTTTTTTTTTTTGGTTTTTCGAGACAGGGTTTCTTTGTGTAACAGCTCTGGCTGTCCTGGACTCACTTTGTGGACCAGGCTGGCCTCAAACTCACAGAGATCCACCTGCCTCTACCTCCCAAGTGCTGGGATTAAAGGCATGCGCCACCACCGCCCGGCACGACTTATTTTTTTTTTAGATAATCTTTGTATTCAGACTTTTGCAGGCATTGTAGGCTTTTTACAGAAGTTTAGATACCATTTACAGAGTTAACTATCTTAAAATGTCTATTATTTTCAGCCTAGGGGATAGAGGTGGATTCGAACGGGGGACCTCAGCATGCTTGGCCTCATGCAGTACCTACGGAGCCATAGAGCCTCTCTGACCCCCACTTTTAATGACCAAGTAAGTGATGAAGGAAAGATTTCTGTAAGCCTGTTCTCCATTTCCCTTTCACTGTCTAGTTTTACATCTCTGGATTGTTTGGAGGTCTTTGCACAGACTTTATTTCTAATTATGCCTGACTATGAGGGCTTTATGTTTTGCTCTTTAACGTGGTTAGGATCTTTCTTTTCTTTACATTTACTAACTTCCTATTTGTGACCCTAGGAAACTGCTCGTCTGTGCTTGCTGTCAGACTCTGCTTGGGCCTCCCTGAAGCTGATGTTTGCTCTGCCCACCAGCACTTTCCCAGGACCACATGAAATGGAGGACTGCCAAACGCTTTTTTTTTTTTTTTTTTTTTTGGTTTTTCGAGACAGGGTTTCTCTGTGTAGCCCTGGCTGTCCTGGACTCACTTTGTAGACCAGGCTGGCCTCGAACTCACAAAGATCCGCCTGCCTCTGCCTCCCAAGTGCTGGGATTAAAGGCGTGCGCCACCACCGCCCGGCTGCCAAACGCTTTTAATACCATTTTCAATCCATCAAGCATTGATTCCCAAGCAATGTCCAGATGCCACCTCTCTCCAGCCTCAGGTGAAATCTGCTGCCAACACGCATGGCCCTTTAAGCTGGCAAGGCCAGGCTGAAATTGCTTTGACCTTGCCACAATAAATCAGGTGACTGTTCCTGAGTGGGGTGGGGGTAGTTCTGGCCACTTTTTTCACCTGCCTTTCCTCAGGACAGAAATCATGGGTTTTAGGAAAGTCGAATTATAGCTGCAGCCTCATCTAGAGCACTCAATGGAAGAGCTTGCTTTCCT
The DNA here is from genome assembly GCA_907164525.1 of Lophiomys imhausi. Taxonomy (NCBI): domain Eukaryota; kingdom Metazoa; phylum Chordata; class Mammalia; order Rodentia; family Muridae; genus Lophiomys; species Lophiomys imhausi. The sequence goes on from CAJQZJ010014957.1 coordinate 2,497,720, forward strand.
GGGAACACTGCCCTTGAGCCTGTTTCTGAGTCCAGGGAGAAAGGCAAATCCCCGCCCGGGGCTGGGAGTATAGAACACCTGCCAAGCCTAAACAAGGCTCTGGGTTCTGTTTCAAGTACTAAAGGGGAACCGGTTGGCATGAGGTGAGATTTCAGGGTTCTCAGCCCCAAGAGTTCCCTAGAAACCACCTGCCACAAAGCACAGAATTTCTGTCTCAAATGATAACATTCTAGAATCAGAAACTGTCACCAGGTTCTTTCTCTGCTCTGTTTTGCTCCTTACACTCTACTAACATACTAAATTAGTAAGTTTACTAAATTTAAAAGACCTGCAGTGCATAGCGTAGACTGATGATTACAGACTGTGAGACAGAAAAGAGAAGTTAATAAAGTGGAGCACTGTCAAGAGAGTGTGAGCAACGACCAAAGGGGCTACTGCTTGAATTGACATTACAAGAAAGACTTTATACTGGTTCTTAAAGTGTCGAGGGCACAAGGAGAGGTCCATCCTCAGTGTCCACCAAGCCTATGGATGTCTATCTAGCTATATAACAGAAAAAAAACTATGCATGTATTTAATTGTTCTTTGTCATTTTGAGATCAGGTCTTGCTATGTTAGCAACACACTCCAACACCCAAAGTTTTCTGAAGGACTATGGATTGATTTCAGGGTCTGACCTTCCATCGCATCCATTAAAAAACAAAATTTTCAGCCCTGAAGCTCAGCTTCTGTCTACAAACTTCTCAGGACATTTAAATAGCTGAGCACAAAAGCATTGAACATCAAATGATTCTATTAACATGCTTAACCATTTTTCCATTCTTATTTGGCCCCTAACAGGTTTACTATGTCCCAAATCAGCAGGAAGTAATTTTAAGAGAGCGACTTCTCCGTCTCTTCCCCAGAAGGCGGGGTGGGTGATTCCCCCTCCCCTTTGGCCATTTGATGGGTTATAGATACTTCTTGTTATTTAGGGGGAGAGGTTACAAGTTGTTAAATGTTCTTGTTAAGTAGGTTTTGGAGGTTAGATTCAGGGATTTCTCTCTTTTTCTTTTCTGTATCCTTCTTTCTCTCCTATGTAGAGAGGAAAAGACAGCCGGGCAGTGGTGGCGCACGCCATTAATCCCAGCACTTGGGAGGCAGAGGCAGGCGGATCTTTGCGAGTTCAAGGCCAGCCTGGTCTACAAAGTGAGTCCAGGACAGCCAGGGCTACACAGAGAAACCCTGTCTCGAAAAACCAAAAAAAAAAAAAAAAAAAAAAATAGAGAGGAAAAGACTTGAGAAAAAAAATGGGATATTGACATAATATAGGAATGATAAAGAAAAAGGGACAGATTATTGAATATACTTATATTTTTGTATATTGATACAAAATTAAGATTATATTTGGCCACATTGGCATTGATCTTTGTATACTGATATAAAATTAAGGGTCCTTAACGCTAAGGTATTGTACCTAGGTAATGCTTAAAAATGAAAAGTGAAGTTTTGACCTTTTGTTAGCAACTGTCATAAACTGTTTAGGATAATTAAGAAATGCAAACTAATAGTCATTTAAGTATGTCATTTTGTTAGGTACTAGGGTACTCTATAACAGTAATTTTCTAAGTTAATTAGAAATCAAGTTGCTAAGAGACAAGCAACACTTGGTTATCCAAATATATGGAGATAGGTGGTCTTCAAAAACCTTAAGAGATCTGTAGAATATGGCATTCAAAGATGTTTTTTTTTTTTTTTTGGTTTTTCGAGACAAGGTTTCTCTGTGTAGCCCTGGCTGTCCTGGACTCACTTTGTAGACCAGGCTGGCTTTGAACTCGCAAAGATCCGCCTGCCTCTGCCTCCCAAGTGCTGGGATTAAAGGCGTGCGCCACCACCGCCCGGCTTCAAAGATGTTTTAACAGCACTTGGGAGGCAGAGGCAGAGGCAGGCGGATCACTGTGAGTTCGAGGCCAGCCTGGTCTACAAAGCAAGTCCCAGAGAGCCAGAGCTGTTACACAGAGAAACCCTGTCTCAAAAAACCAAAAAAAAAAACCACAAAAAAAGATGTTTTAAGATTTTTTTGATATTGAGACATGTTAGCTCCTGACAGCATCCCCTATTCTACTCCAAGTAGAAGATGAGCATTGAAGAATCTCCAACTGGAGATGATTGCATTAATGGCAAGCCTGTCACTTGGCAAGAAAAATCTCTTGCTTCAACTGTAGACAGCATGCTATCCAAAAAGGACAAAACTTGGAAACAAGTAAGTTGACAGGCTAGCTCTGTCAAGACAGGGTAGGCAAGTCCTTCATAATTTCTGCTCTACAATCAATGTCTTTCAGAGAAACGGGGCCAAATGGCTGAAGATTGATGCTGTAATGTATAGAGAGAAATTGGGAACTGTCCAGGCAGCCAGTTGATTTCTTAGTTTTAGAAGCTGCAGCCCTGCACTTCCTGTATAATCAGATATATTTATCCCTCTCAGGTCTCTGATGTGGTTGAAGACTAGACAGTTATAGTCTCATAGTTAAATTTTGAGTTGTTTAGGAATTAAGAGGGTGTTCTGGATCTAAGAAGATGTTTTTAAGATGGTGATGCAAGTTAGGATGGAAGCTGAGTTGGATATAGAACTTTAAACTCATGGAGATGGTTAGATAGTAGAATGTTAAAGTCAGGTGCCAAATACATATGGACTGGACATTGGGAATGTATGCTAAGCCTTATAATTTTCATAATTGTGGCCTAATTATTTCTGTTGTTTTGTATTATATTTGTTGTTATAAGAGAAAGATCCATTTGTTGGACTGAAAGGGGGGCCTATTGGGGGGAAAAGATATGCCTTAAACTTAAAAAAAAAAGGAAGCAGGTGGGGGGTGTGAGGGGGAAGAGGGTAGGAGGGTAGGACCAGAAGGGTAAGTAGGGAGGGGATTGTGACTGAGATGTAACTTGAAGAAATAAAAATATTAAAAACAAATTGGGGGGGGGGGTTGAGATAAGGTTTCTCTGTTTATCCCTGGTTGTCCTGGACTCACTTTGTAGACCAGGCTGGCCTCAAACTCACAGAGATACACCTGGCAAAAAACAATTTATTTTTTTTAATTTTTTTTGGTTTTTCGAGACAGGGTTTCTTTGTTAACAGCTCTGGCTGTCCTGGACTCGCTTTGTAGACCAGGCTGGCCTCGAACTCACAAAGATTCACCTGCCTCTGCCTCCCAAGTGCTGGGATTAAAGACGTGCGCCACCAC
>CAJQZJ010014957.1:2501043-2512032 GCA_907164525.1 Lophiomys imhausi
TTTTTCGAGACAGGGTTTCTCTGAATATCTCTGGCTGTCCTGGACTCACTTTGTAGACCAGGCTGGCCTCGAACTCACAAAGATCCGCCTGCCTCTGCCTCCCAAGTGCTGGGATTAAAGGCGTGCGCCACCACCGCCCGGCGCAAAAAACAATTTTTAACTAAGAAATTATTTGTGTATGTGTGATGTGTGTACATGTGTCCCACAAAACACTCTGAAGGTTAGAGGACAATCTTGCATGTTTTGTATTGTATGTGTTGTTATAAGAGAAAGATCCATTTGTTGGACTGAAAGGGGGACCTGTTGGGGGGAAAAGATATGCCTTAAACTTAAAAACAAAAAAAGGAAGCAGATGGGGGTGTGAAGGGGAAGAGGGTAGGAGGGTGGGACCAGAAGGGGAAGTAGGGAGGGGATTGCGATTGAGATGCAACTTGAAGAAATAAAAATATTAAAAAAAAATTTGGGTGGGGGGGTTGAGACAAGGTTTCTCTGTTTATCCCTGGCTGTCCTGGACTCACTTTGTAGACCAGGCTGGCCTCAAACTCAGAGATTCGCCTGGCAAAAAACAACTTTTAATTAAGAAATTATTTGTGTATGTGTGATGTGTGTACATGTGTCCCACAAAACACTCTGAAGGTTAGAGGAAAATCTTGCATGTCCATCCTTGCCTTCTACCTTGTTTGAAACAAGGTCTCTTCTATACTGTTCTGCCATGGTGTATACCAGGTGAGCTGGTCCACAGCATCATCTCGTCTCTAACCACAGAAGTGCTGGAATTACAGATGCAGGTTGCTGAGTCCGGCTTTACATGGTTGTGTTTTGACCCACTGAACCCTGTCTTCAGCCCTGAACTTTTAAAAAGAGAATGTGACAACCTGAGAATTGATGGGAGGCAGAGGCCCTATGTAGAGACCAGGAATGATTAAAACCCCCTTCAAAGAATGGTTGGAAAGTTCAGGAAATCAAAGTGCTAGGATTTGGGCTGGAGATGGCTCAGTGGTTAAAATCACTCGCTGCTCTTCCAAAGGACCTGGGTTCAAATCCCAGCACCCACATGGTAGTTCACAGCTGTCTGTAATTGCCAGGCGTGGTGGTGCATGTCTTTAATCTCAGAACTCAGGAGGCTGAGACAGGTGGGTCTCTGAGTTCAAGGCTAGCCCGGTCTACAAAATGAGTCCAGGAAAGTCAGGGACATAGAGAAACCTTGCCTCAAAAATGAACAAACCAACCGACCAAAATACCAAAAACCAAAGTGCTAGGGCTTGTCTCTCAGATTCACTCTTAGGAACTTGGTCCTAAGTGTGAGACTGGGAGATGGCAGACCTTCCAGAGGTAGTTACAGCAATCCAGATATCTGAATTCAAAGCTCATTGCTGCTGGACACTTACATATGCCAATGAAGAAATGAATCTTGGGACTGGAGAGATGGCTCAGCGGTAAAGAGCTGTTCTTACAGAAGACCTGGGTTTAGTTCCCAGTGCCCACATAGCAGCTCACAACCATCTGTAACTCCAGTTCCAGGGGTTCAGACATCCTCTTCTGACCTCTGGAGCACCCTCTTCTCTCTCTCTCTCTCTCACACACACACAAAACATTCATACACATAAACTTAAAAAAAAAAAGGAGAAAATCTTTAAACTGTACTCTATTCAGAGGTTCAGTCCGAGAAGGCAGAAGATTATCATTCTCCAACTCTGTGTTCCCCTCAGCTTTAGCAGGTTTATTTTATGGGAAGGGGAAACAAAAGGAATCAATCACTCCAAAGCCCAGTCTAGTCTCACTCAAGTGGCTGGCCTTGGGTCTGAGATTGTTTTTCCCTCACAGTGTGTGGGATATAGGGGGTTTTCACCTACACCAGGCCACAATGTTTTGCATTCATCCTGTTAACTCAGAACAAGTCAGCAGTTGGGTATATGTGCATTTTCCTTCCAAAGATGTAGAAATATTCTCTTACAATATAGAATATGTAATATGGATAGAAAGCACCTAGCTGTTTCTGCTAGTAGTACTTACTATGAGGTCGTCACTGGTTCCTGCCCGCTCCTCAACCTCCTGTGTGGCCAACTCCCTTCTCTCTTCCTCTCCCTTATCCTCTTCCTGCCCATGTTCTTACCACTGAATTCCTATGAACCATGAGGACATCACCAGAGACAAGCTAATGCCAGCACCATACGTAAACCACAAAACTGGGAGCTAAATAAACCTTTTTTCTTTAATTTCATTATAACCGCAGGTATTTCATTATAGTGTTTGATAACTGACAAATACAAGGACTCTAAACTAATCAATTATGAAATTTATTTTTGCTCCATTGATCTGTATGACTCTATCCCCCCTAAATGTTCATAATAGTTGGCTGTAATTAAATCTTTCTTTGTGAACGAGCATCAATGGAAACAGCACGTTATATGCTTAGAGAGTAAAGCAAAAAAAAAAAAAAAAAGAGCAAGTAACATGTTCTGAACCCCAACTGAGACTGACATAGAAGCAGAAACGTAGAACAAATGATGTCTTGGAGACACAAAAGTTACGTGATATCTCAGGATGATGGGGAGGCACTGGGCATCCCACTGCAGGGAGGACTGGACTGAAGAAATTGCTATGGGTCCACTCCACATAGTGTGGACAATTTGAACTACCCAGATGGTACAGATGTGGGGCTCACGTGAGCCTCCTTTTGCAGCCTGCAGATCCCCTCCTTGACAAAGCTAAACCATGTCTTCCTTGCAGAACTGTTCTGTGGTTCCTTACTCACTGTAAAGAAAAGATCTATCTTCCAGAAGTAACTTTTTTTTTTTTTTCTGGAGCTTTCTGATATCTGCCACACTCGGTGGGGGGGGGGGGGGGGCAACAGGTGGCAGGTTAGGGAGATCCACCGACTGTACAACTGGATTGTCCCAATGGAACAATGAAACACAATAGCTACTTAACGACCTAAGTTGGGAAAATATTTCTGAAATAAAAAAAGGGCTTCACTTTACTTTGGAAAAAAAAAAATCATGCACTGGTGAGATGGCTCAGCTCCAGGAAAGCCTGGCGTCTTGAGCTTGATCCTCAGGTCCCACAGTGGAAGGACGGTCTCTGAAAGTCGCCCTCCAGAACTCTTATGCCTCAGTCTCTGCTTCTCAAGTAGTATCCACCCTAACCAACCACCTGCGAAACATGCCACAGGAAAAGCAAGGACCACCATGCAACAGAAGCACAAAGAAACAAAACTGAGGCGGAGGAAGAACAGAGGCCTCGAGAGCAAGCCTCTTCAGAGGGCACTTGAGCAAGTAGCAGGGACAATGAGATCAGAGGTCACCCAGGCAGATGCTCACTCACAAGAGGGTGCCCAAAAAGAGAGGACAAAATCAGATGGCCACCATTTTTAATTCAAAATAAGACATCACCTGAGCTGGTTGCCTAGTAGCTGCAGGCTGGCGGACAAGGAGAGCTGTGGTGCTCTCAGCTCACCTGGCAGATACCAGCTTGGAACATAAGAAGCTGCAGAATTCCCCTGCTCTGAACTGTGGCGGAGCTGGATGCAGAACAGGCCTTGCTGACAAAATCCTTGATGATGCTCAAAGGCAGGGGCCAGGGCTTGCTAGGGCACCAGCTCAGCTCCCCCACCTTGAAGGGAGCCTCAGAGACTCCTTTTGTGCTGGAGCTATAGACAGAGAAGGTGAGCTCAAGCTTGGCAGCCAGCACACTGCTCCATTACAGGCTTGCTGGGAGGACTGGAAGGGAGTGGAGTCCAGGGCTAGGGTGGTGGACACTGTAGAGCCTAAGGGGTCACACCACAGCTCCAGGCTCAGGGTGTTCTCCAATTCCAGTGACCTGAGAACAGGCACAGACAGCGTCCTGTGCCTTCTACCCAGGCCCCTTCCTGCCGGCTTGCCCCATCCATTTGTCCCAAGTGTGGCCACATCAGGGTAGGGAGAAGGCTGGGCAGGAAGCAGATACCACCCTCCCTCTTTGTCCTTTCAAGAAGCTTCCTTCTGGTGAGGGGTCAGCGGGGCCAAGCAGAACTGAATTCCTTCTCCAGATCCTGGACAAACTGATCATTGAGGAAAAGCAACTGCCCATGTGGCAGGAAGCGGGTAAGGATTCCCTCAATGCGGTCAGCCCGCAACAAGAAGTTGGTGCCTGGCGTCAGCAGCCGGAGGTGATCAAGAAGGAGGCGGGCCAAGAGCCGGAGTGTGCTCTCAGCCAGCAGCAGGTTGTCATGGGTATCCAGCACCAGGGCAAAGCCTACGGACAGCACACCCAGCCATACCACTGTCTGTGGCTCCTGGAAAGGGTCCCCAGCTACCAGGTGGAAGGCTCCATGAGGGGCCTCATGCAGGGACACAGGTTCATCTGAGAACTGAGGTTGCAGGTCTGTGGAGGAACATCCAGATGCTTGCTGCTGCAGCCTGCACAGTGACTCTACCTGTCTGAAAGAGAAGCAGGTCAGTCTGGCAGCTGAGAGGCCTGGTAAGACCACCGAGGCACCACCCATACAAGCATGGACACTTCTGTCAGTGTAGCTGGGAGCTGCTAGTATCTCCTATCTTGGGAAACTCAGGCTTAGAAAGCTTAGGTGATCTGCCCAGGACACAGAGCCAGGGAAATGTGATGATACAGAAATTCAGGTTCCAGCCTGTGGGCTCTGAAACACTTTATTCTAAGTGGCCAAAAGAAGGCAGGATCTGCACACAGCTCCTCAGGCTGGGAAGAGGACTAGTGGGTAAGGTGTTGCCTCGCCTGCCTCCCAGAAACCTCCTCAACAAAGAGGCAAATAAGTGGAGAACAAAAACAAAGTCACCCAACAGGGGCCATCTGACCTCTCAGCCATTTATCCTCCTCCAAGTCATAAGTACCATCATCAAGGCTGCCTCTGCAGCCTCCTGAATCATGCTCTAGACCCGGCCATTCACAGACTGGCTTTAAAGTCATTTGTTTAGCCGGGTATTGTGACGACCCATATAATCCTACCTGGGAGGCTGAATCAGGGAGATCAGATTATGGACACCCTGAAATACACAGAGAGGTGGAGGCCAGCCTGAACTAGATAATTAATTAGGCTCTATCTCAAAACAAAATGAAACGAGCAATTAATTCCAAAAGGCCACTGTTTGGTTTTGTGGGGTGCAAGGGGGGAATAAAGTTGAGAATAAAGGGTGACAGGTGCTGGCAAAGAGCTGCATGCTTCAGGTGGGACTGGGATGGAAAGGTCCCAGTCCAGCCACCCATCTTATACAGTGTTTTCCAGAACTGCCCTGAGTCTCTGGCATTTTCTCTTAGGACGGTCTCCACTGTAAAGCATGCTTCATCTTCACGCGTCTGCTTACCTGTACTCTAATCTCAATTATGCCACTCTTTAGGTGCATAACCTTGGGCAGGTTAAGTGCCTTCAACCCTGTATTTTCATTTACTTTTCTGTAAAGTGAAGATGATAACCAGGGCCACCTCAGAAGTCCATGAAGATTAAATAATATACATAAGACTCCCAGAACAAATTCACAATGCAGTGATTACTACCACCACAATAATGACATGCTTTCTTGAACTCTTTTCCATAAGATACTTATAAACAACGGTGGGAACTGGGGGAAATGTTTTGATTTCTATCTCTCTGCTTCACTGTCCTACTCCAGTGCCCACATTATCGGCGTTGTGGTTGATGAAGCTTGGTGCTGTGTGACTGATTACCTGGCCACGGCCAAGATCTGTTCCTTGCGTAAGAGCCTGTCCCTTTCTGCACCATGTGGTCGTGGATCATCCAGTGACTTCTCAGCACCAAAGACACAGGAGTAGAGCACTCGGCAAAGGCCTGGATCTTCCAAATTCGGGGCCCTCAAGGTGTGGATGAGGAAGGCGTGGACCATGGCTCCAAGGTGGATGCTCTAGAGAAGCCAAAGACCTATGGAGTGAATAATATAATGTCAAGGCCCATGGCTGGAGATATCTCCTAAACCTACTTCTGCAAAACTGTCGGGAAATCTCCAAAAGCACCAAGGTCATGAGAGTGCAAGAAAATTGAGAACTGAAGGAAATCAGAGACCAAGCTGAATGCAAAGCCTGCTCCTGGAACAAAAATAACCTAGTCCCCATACTGTGCACCATTAAGGCAACTTTAAGTATGGACTGTGCGATGGGAGTTTGACCAATGCCACTCTGTTTTGAATGCAGGAACATGTCTTTGTTTTAGAGAACACACAAGAAAACACCTCTAAATATCGATTCTGCAACTGACTCAGACCAGCTGGGAGAGAAGGTACAGTGCGAGTGAGGGGCAAACCTTATCCAAAGGGATCTATCTAGTTAACCGAAATTATTTTTAAAAAAAAAGAGAGAGAGAGAGACATGGTGGCACATACCTGAAATCCCAGTCCTCGGGAGGTGGAGGCAAGAGGATCAGGAATTCAAGTCAGTCACAGATACATAGAGTGCCTGGCAGCTCTGGACAACGCTTGAGACAGTGGCGGCCCTGGGCTCGCAAGGTTGAAGGCACACAGTGGCTAGCCGCGGTTAAGGTTAAACAGACTAAGAATTCAAAGTTACCCAACAGGAAAGTTTGCAAATCCGCTTCAGGAGGGGAACCCAGATTTGCAGGCCTTGACCTCTGGTCACCCTACTGCCGCCTGTAGAGTGCGTCATCACCCCAGCACACCCTGTCCGCCCCCCTCCCCCAGCCGGGTCGGGCCCACACGTCACTTCTTGGCGCCGGCAGCAGCGGCGCGCTGGATTCTGGGGGTTGTAGTGCCGGCGCATCCCTGGGCCTGTGGGCCAAGCGTGGCGCTCGACTTCCTGAAGACGCAGAGGCTTCTGACCAACTCCTTCCGACCCTTCCCTCGGCTGTAGGAGCTCCCTGGAGGGTTCGGAGCTCCCGCGAGCTTCTTTGGAGGCGCTGGAAAGTCCTTGACCTGCTGCGGCCTGGCCACTGCGAGGGTGGCCGCCGGGGACTTGCGAGGACCTTTCTACGGAGGCCTCGGCCCTGCTCCCCCCCAAACTACACTCTGTGTAGTAGTAATGACCCAATTACAGGAACAGAGGCCAGCCTGCTGAAACGCACATTCATGAGTTTACCCCTGGGTGTGATAACTTTGGAAGGAGCTACCAATGTGCAGGTAGTTCTGAAGATTCTGAACTGTGGCTCTGGGGGTTAAGGCTTCTCCTGGATTTGATATAGAATTCCATTTCTAGTCCCAACTTGGGACTTAGCTTGTCGTAGCTGTGTATCCCTAGCAGGGCTATCTGGAGCAAGTGTTTAAGGATATTTTTCCCCTTTGTAGCCGCTGCTTCTTGCGGGGAGGCCATCAAAAGTACTTATATTTAAGAAACGTAAAACTAAAGTTTGAACCAAGTGGTTATAGGCGCCAGCATTAGGGTGAAGATCCAGACTGGAAACATGGTCCAAAAGGTGTTTGGGGGCAAAGATGCACACACATTCATTTCCCTCCTGCAAGGCATGTGAATTCCTTAGGCTTCTTTAAATATGCCCCAGTGTTCTGTGCTTCAAAGTCCCTACCAGGGCTGTTCCCTCAGATTAGAATCCCCTCTCCTCTTCTTTTACCTTTCTAAATAACTCTGACTGAAACTTTTGTCTCTTGTGAGTACATTCTGCCATGATTTCCACCTTCACTCCCCAAGGCCAGGTGTAAGGCAGGACAGCAGTTACTTGAATACTGATGACCAAAAAAAAAGTAGAGTGGTCCAGGCAGGTGATCTGAAGAAAGACTTCCTCCAAAGAAGGACTATATCCTGAATCCTTCAGGTCATAAGAACTGGGGCAGTTTGCAGGGGGAATAGGTGGTGAACATGCTGTGGGTATTTTGATCTCGGGTGCAACACGTAAATATGCAGATGAAAGAATGGTTCTAGAGGCAGTGTGGGGCCTCAATCAGAGAGCCAGGGATGATGTTGGCTCCTATTCCTGGCAATAGTTCCTGGTCCCCAGTCCCTATCACTATGGGCCAGGCCTCATGTCTGCCAGTAGATTGTAGCAAAGAACTGGCAGAGAAGTCTGTGGCTGCTGGGGGCCGCTTGGCATTGGGAACATGATATCCTGGCCTCTGTTCACTACTCAGGCAGCCCCATCAAGTCCAAAAACATTGGAAACTGACCTTGTGTGGAGAAGAACACGCTGAGGGGTGTGTAGTCTCTTCTTTCCCTGTGGCGACTGGCCTCTTCTGAGTCTCACCTATGCTTCAGAGAGTCTGGTGGCCCCCTGGGAACATTCACCCATACTGACTCAGACGTGGTCAAAAGCAGCCAGCCCAACAGTGTCTACTTCATGTTAACCATGTGCTTTGCCATCCAGAAAACCCACTAAAATATTCCCTTTTTTTTTTTAAGATCCTCAGAGATTCTCTTGCCTCTACCTAAAATTTGAATATTAAAACAAACTAAGAGCCAGACAGTACAAACCTTCAATCCCAGCACTGAGGAGGCAGAGGCAGGTGGATCTCTGTGAGTTCAAGGCCAGCCTGGTCTACAGAGAGAGTTCCAGGAGGCCAAGGCTACCACAGAAAAAACCCTGTCTCAAAAAACAAATAAATACTTATTTATGTATTGTAATAGCTAAGAATGTAATAGAATCTGTAGGGGTTAGATAAATTAGATTTAGAAAATATATAGGAGTTTCTGATACTGTCTCTTTTTTTTTTTTGGTTTTTCGAGACAGGGTTTCTCTGTGTATCTTTGGCTGTCCTGGACTCACTTTGTAGACCAGGCTGGCCTTGAACTCACAAAGATCCGCCTGCCTCTGCCTCCCAAGTGCTGGGATTGAAGGCGTGCGCCACCACCGCCCAGCTCTGATACTGTCTCTTAATTGGGGGCCTGAAGAGCATTATCAGCATGAAGTCAGCAAAAACAGGAAAGACTCAATAGACTGAAAAACAAGTTTGAAGTCAGGAAAACAGGAAAGACTCAATAGAATTGAAGAAACAAAGTATCTGGCCTGACATTGTTTTCAGCTGCTAAGTGGGCGGAGCCCATATTAAGCTGAAACAGAGTTCCTCCTATTTGAGGACAGTGCGTGGAGCCCAGAAGAGAAGAGGCCCCTGATGCTAGAGAGCTCCAAGAGTCCTGCTGAAAAAAGGGCTGGCCATTGATGGCCAGCTCTCTCCCTGAAGCAGAAAGAAGCCGGTAAGCAAAGAAAGCCTGAGCAAGACACCAAAAGGCCAAGGACTGGACCCTGTGGCTCAGCTTTTGCCTAGAAGGGTTTGATCTGTATGATCAGTGGCCTAGGGGAAACTGCCTGGCTTTAAGGACTGAGGCAAAGCAGCTGAGTTCCTGATTCAAAAGAAGTAAGTTGGCCTGCAGACGGCTGGGGTCTCCCACAGAGAAGAAAGCATGAAGCCTTATTTAAGGTGAGACTGCAATAACCAACTTACCCTGACGAACCTGCATCTGAGAGATCCAGAAGAAGGACTGCTAAGTGTGTTAAAGAATCTACAACAAAGACTGTGTTCCTGACGACTGAGGACCTGCCCCAGAGACTGTATCATTCTAAAAGGTTATGAAAGTGGTTGTTATGATTATCAATAGGTTTAGTGGATAGGTTAAAGGGGTTGTAGGAATTTATAGGATTAATAGTTAAGAAATTGTTGGTGTTTGTTATAAGTGAATTTAGTAATAAATAAGTATTGAACAATAATTTAAAAGTTCGGTTACAAGAATCCTTCCCCTGAATTAGAAGAATACAAGGCTTGAGTTAGGCATGGTTCAGATTTATAATAGAAAAGAAACTTGGGCATAGTCTCTCCTTTGGCAGATGACTAAGTCACACATCACACAGTGCTGAATGGAAAGTATTTGAATCGCGAGCTCTGCTCCCCACAGCAGCCAGCATGGAGGGCAGAGAGGAGGAGGGGAGATCTTGAACAAGATGATGAAGGAGGTACAGGATCTGAAGTGAGAGCCTGATATGGCATCATCCCAAGAATGCTCCCCCCGCCCCAGAGGCACAAACTTCTACTGCATCTGTACATCTGTACAGAGCACGGCAAGTAAATGAAGTAAGATTCCATCAGAGCCCAACTGGGGAAAGACTGCATCTGCCAGGGTGAGCATGGCGGGGGGGGGGGGGGGGCGTGGGAGGCTGGCTAGTCTCATAGGCAGTCTCTGGAGGTGAGCCGGCTCAGGCTGTATACATCCAGAGGGAAGAAGCCAGAGTTCCTAGTCTTTGCACACACTGATCAATTGTTCATAAACACATATACATTGACTCCTCAGGAAAGATTCGTCATCCCTCTTGTGCCTGGCCCATAATGGGCAGTGCCTTTGCCAACTTCCCAGGAGTCAATTGGCCTTGGAGTCCTTGCCAGGCCATGCCCTTGTCAAAATCACTTTCACTCAGGACTTTACTCACTCAGGGCCTCTTCCTCCACTCCCCACGGGAATGCCAACAGCCATTGGAGTCTTTTGCAAAGAGTTGTAGCTGTTTTGTTGAAAATGGTGGCTATTTTACTTGAAGGAGAGCATTCTACAAGTGTGAATGCTTTGCAGCACTTGGGAGGTGAAGTCAAGAAGATTATGAGTTCAAGGCCAGCCTCAGCTACATAATGAATTTGAGGTCAACCTGAGCTTCATAAGACACTCTTAAAATGGAGGAAGAGAAAACATCCATCCTATCCATTCCTTTTTTTTTTTTTTTCAGACAGGGTTTCTCTGTGTAACCCTGGCTGTCCAGGACTCACTCTGTAGACCAGGCTGGCCTTAAATCACAGAGGTCCACCTACCTGCCTCTGCCTCCCGAGTGCTAGGATTAAAGGCGCGCACCACCACACCCAACAATTACAGACAACTGTGAACTGCCATGTGTATGCTGGGATTTGAACCTGGGTCCTTTGGGACAGCAGTCAGTGCTCTTAACCACTGAGCCATCTCTCCCCCAGCATACTATCCATTCTTTTTTTTTTTTTTTTTTTGGTTTTTCAAGACAGGGTTTCTCTGTTTAACAGCTCTGGCTGTCCTGGACTCGCTTTGTAGACCAGGCTGGCCTCGAACTCGCAAAGATCC
>CAJQZJ010014957.1:2512042-2545119 GCA_907164525.1 Lophiomys imhausi
CTGGACTCGCTTTGTAGACCAGGCTGGCCTCGAACTCGCAAAGATCCTCCTACCTCTGCCTCCCAAGTGCTGGGATTAAAGGCGTGCGCCACCACCGCCCGGCTTACTATCCATTCTTAAGCTGAGCACCACAGACCTCTGGGACCTTCTAGCAGGTTCTATGTAGACAAGCACAGTAGCCACAGCAGGTGGGAGTTAAGAAAGGAACAACAGATTCACAAGCCAAGCAATCTGTGGAGACCGGGAGGAGGAGGTAGTATCTGTGGACTAAGCTGTAACAAATGCAAATGGTGGGAAAAAGCCAGTCTTCTTCAATTCAGACTCTCCTAACCTTCCTGTTTTATTTCAAGGACCATAGTCCCATGAAAGATTCCTCCCTGGTGCTGGGGCACTGAAAGGCACCACATAAGGTAGGCTTCAGATAAGCTGTGATTTTGCACAGATGTGGTGCCCAGACATGCATGAAGGCAAAACATTCATACACATAAAAAAAAAAGTTTTTAAGCCATAAGTTTGTTCTGGTAGTGGGACTTCTGGTTTCATTCTCTGACCCTTTGCAGCCATCAGCCATCTGTGGTTTCTGAGGCATAAAGACCTAGCTGCAGATAGTGAAGGAGGGCAGTCTGGGGCCTGGAAGTGCTCCAGTCATGCCTTGTGATGATCAGACATGCAGATGTGATAAAGCCCCTTCTAGGGTTCCTGCACATGATCCAAGTGCCCCTAGCTGATGCAGCGTAGGAAGTGGGCAGAGGGGTCTAGCATCTGAAGGGACTCAATGATCCAGAAGCAGGTGGGGAAGACATGCATTAACCCTGGGGCGGCTACTGATGGCAGCTCAGAGACTAGGGGTGGATGGGGATGGGACAGGTCAGCTGGGTAATAGGGCCTTCCCTGAGGGCAAAACAGGAGCCTCTGAGTATGCTGGGGCAATTCGTGAGGCTTTATATTAGCCTGCCACTTGAGGCAAGGCTGGGTGCACAGTAAGTTCAAGTGTGAAATTCCATGTGTGTGTAACAGGCAGAGGAGGTGAGAGGGAACCCCAAAACCAGATGGCTGGACCCACGACCCAACCTGTTAGCTTAGATGGGGTAGAGAGCCACGCCCCATGCCTTTTCTTCCCTCTTGGATTGTGGAGAACTCCATCACTCCACACACCCCAGCCTTGCTCCTTTCAGGGGTCCTCCAAGTTAAGGGTTGCCTGGAGCCCATGTGAATCCCAACACTGACCCCTTCCTCCCACTGCCACCCCTGCCCCCACCCTCTAGTAACAGGAAACGTGGGGACCCTGTTTGGACTCCCTTGGTGCCCACTGCTAGGATGTCCATGATGCAGCTGACTCGAATGGGAAAGTGGATCCCATTCTTGAACTGCTCAGGCTGAGTGTAGGTGAGCAGCCAAGCTTGGTAAGCTGTATTGCTTCTCCCAGACATCTGTACCAATCTCCAGGTCCAGGCCGCAGACCTGCAGAGGACGGCTCCCTTCCTAAGACAGTCCCGTTTGTTTCTGACAGAAACTCTCATTGGTGATCTTTATAGAACCTCTGGAGAGACTCCAGGTTATCACTGCCTGCATCTGGATGTAGGAAGGGCTACCCAGTAGAATCTGCCAGTCTCAGGCAGGGGATTTTCCTTTACTGATCTCCTGATAAGGACTAAGCAGAAACGAAGAGATGGATGGATGGGTTGTGGTTGTTCTGGAGTCAGTGTGGGTTGTATTTGGGCTGATTACAGTTGCCCTAAGAAATGAAGGCAAAACTCAGGCACTGTTTGTGCATCCTTGGGCTCCACCTCCCTGTGCATGTCCTTGTACTGGGAGCCTCCCCTGGGCCACAGGGGCTGCTTTTCCCCCTCCTTTTAATCCCCCAAACCCTGCTTCTATGTGCTGCCCAGACTGGAAGAGAATAGCCACCACTTACACACCAAAGCGGGACTTTTCCTGTACCATCAACCAGGGGCTTGTCCAGGTGAACAAAGGAGAGGAAACCCTTAGGTTGGCCCCTTTAGTACATGTTTTTAGGATCATCCTTTCCCCTCCCCATCTTGGCTTCATCCCCACACCACACTGCTCTTAAGTAGCAACCCCCAGAGGAGACTCTCGATACAGGTACTTGTTGTACACAGACCTTGCCGTGTGCATCTTGTGTACTTACTCACTCGAGCCAATCCTTAGTCCTTTCAAAGGGCTTTATTTTATTTTTATTCTCTGTGTATGGGTTTTTTGCATGCATGTATGTCTGTACACCACTGTTTGCTTGGTGCCCACAGAGACCAGAAGAGGATATTAGATCCCCTAGAGGTGGACATGCAGAAGATTGTGAACCACCATGTGAGTGTTTGCAATCAAACCCAGGTCCTTTGGAAGAGCAGCCAGTGCTTTTAGCCACTGAGCCATCTCTCCATCCCCAGCGGGCTTTCTTAGCCTCATTTTACAGATGAGGAAATAGAGGCCCAATGAGATGAATGAATACCCTGATGTTGTATGTGTCACTGGACATATGTGCCAGTAGACTTTAGTTCGTCTCTTTACACTCCTTGGGTTTCTCCTCCCCCATTCCCTAGTAGCTACCCCATGAGCTGGCTTAGATCCTTCCCTTAGACCTGTGGCAGGCCTAACACCTTCACTAAGTCCCACCAGTGCCCACCCAGTCAGTTGTGGGAACTGCCTTCTTGCCCAGAATTGGATTTTTTCTTCACCAGCATTCCTAATCCTACCTCAGGAGCCTCCCCAAAACCTTCCTTTCAGGGAAGTGGTCATGGCACAGTGGCAGGAGGACAAAGACATATGTGATTTGTCCTTTCAAACAGCCTTGCTTCCTGTAGGGCTGCAAGCCAGGAGGCTCCACAAGGCAATCTAAATCAGCCACGTGAGCTGCTTTCACCTCTCACTGCCTGGGACCTGCTGACTCCAGCCCTGGCAGCTGCAGCCACCCCTATTCCCCACCCCTTGGGGTGCACGTCAGTGTGGGCTGAGGGTGGGGCTCCTTGGCAGTCACACAAACTTCTGTGTGGAGAAGGTAGGTGTGCTTCTTACCTATACAATACCATAGCTTTCCTGATTGTACAGAATCTCACACCATGTCAGATTCCTTGCCTGGCAGGTTCCCTTGCCTCCCCAGCAGCAACTTCCCTGGCACTCACTTTTCAGCTGCCTTCTGATTGTTTCCAGATTTCATGTGCCTGGGGACTTCCCTGCTGAGACCTTTCAGGACCAACAGGCTTTATGTTTGATTTTTGGTTGGCTGGTTTTGGGGGGAGGGATTGGATTTGGTTTTTTTTCTCTCTTTTTTGAGGATCTGTTTTGCTATGTAGCTATGGATTGCCTGAAATTCACTCTTGTAGAACAGGCTGCCTTAAACTTGCAGCTATCCTCCTGCCTCGCCAAGTACTGGGATTATAGGTGTGCCACCAGACACAGTTCACCAACAGCTGCATTGCCTGAAAAAGTGGGATATCCATGTGTTCAAAGAAATGTTTTCTAGACACATGTAGGCTACTATCACCAGAAGAGTTCAACCTAGAGTTAACAAATAGTTAATACAAAGTCTTAGGTGCCATAAGGACCTCATGTGAAAATAGTACAACTTAGATTAACATTACCTCACCTCAAAGTGTGGAAGAGACAGAAGCTAGGCTGGGTCTGTATTGTTTAAACACCTGTCTCCACCACACTGCAGACTGTGGGCTCAGTTCTGACAGCTACCTGCACTCCTTCCTATACAGGAATAACATTTCAATTCAGACAAAAATTATAATTTGTCCAAACCTTTTTATTGTTTTGTGTTTTATTTTTTGATATGTGTGTGTGTGTGTTTCCATACTCCTATGCAGGTGTTACTGCAGGGGTGCAGACCAGAGGCGGATGCTCCATGACTTCCTCTTTTGCTTTTCACCTTACTTTTTTAAAAGGGTCGCTCAGTGAACCAGGAGTATATTTATTTGATTTTGGCTGCCTCTAGTGATTGATCTCAGTTATTAACTTAATGACATTTAGAATCACCGACACTACTGGCCTCTGGGCATGCCTGTCAGGGATTATCTTGAGCAGCTTAATGATTTGGGAAGACCTGGTGACTGTGGGTGGCACCGTTCCCTAGACTTGGGTCCTGGGCTTCATAAAAAGAGGAGAGCAAGCTGAGCACTAGCATCTGTTGGTCTTTTTTCTGACTTCAGATGCTGAAATCCCAGTACTGGGGAGTGGAGATATACTATAAGATCCCCAGAGCTTGCTGGCCAGCCGGTTTAGCCAAGTCAGAAAGCTCAGTGAGATCCTATCTCAAAAAATGTAGTTGGGATTGAGGAAGAATTGATTTCATACTGACATTGACCTTTAGCCTTCACAAATACACTCACAAATCATAGGTGGGTGTGGTGGCACATAGGTCCAGATATTCAAGAGGCTAAGATTAGCTTCACAGTTAAAATTATTGGTTTTGAGGGCAATATGATGAGACCTTACTTTTTTTGTTGTTTTTGTTTTCAAGACAGGGTTTCTCTGTGTATCAGCCCTGGCTGTCCTGGACTCACTCTGTATACCATGCTAGCCTTGAACTCACAGAGATCCGACTGCCTCTGCCTCCTGAGTGCTGGGATTAAAGGTGTGCGCCACCACCGCCCAGCTCCCATTCCAGGCTACCTGGAATGACCTTTTTTTTTTTTTTTTTTTTTTGGTTTTTTCAAGACAGGGTTTCTCTGAATATCTCTGGCTGTCCTGGACTCGCTTTGTAGACCAGGTGGGCCTCGAACTCACAAAGATCCGCCTGCCTCTGCCTCCCAAGTGCTGGGATTAAAGGCGTGCGCCACCACCGCCCAGCCAAGGAATGACCTTCTTTAATCTACCTCATGGTGTGTCCTCCTTGTTTGCTCCTGGCTTCTCCTGCGAACTTCTTCCTCTGAAGAGGCTCTCTCTCTCTCAAAAGCCCATTCACCTTAGTCCTGCCTGCCTCATCTTTGCCCAATCTCCAGGCCTCAGCATGTATTTAACCAATCAGAGACAAAGTAAGTAACAGACAGCAAGCAGGACCAATCAACATTTAGAATGCTTAGCACCACCCCATCAACAACAACAACAAAAAGTACATCTTATAAACCATTTGCTGGGGTGGTACTGACAGTGGTGTGGTTGTGTTGGTGGTAGGAATGCCCAAAGTCAGCAGAATTAAGTCAGACTATATTGGCAAAGAAAACAAGGGATACCTCTGACACAGCTGCCTTAGGACTGATAACAACAGCTCAGGGTGAAGAGTCCGATCTCCAGAAACCACAACCTTGATTCCTGAAGAAACACAGACTCCAGCTGTAGAGCAGCCTTGCCACATCCACTCCAGAACAAGGACACAGAACTCGTGTTCTTTTTGTCCTTTCATTAGGGCCTCTGGAACATCTTAAGCTAGTCTGGCTCTCCACAAGCTCCGAATTCTTGGGGTTACAGCTGAGCACCTATGCCCAGTGAGACCTCCATCTTAATCAAGCATAAAAAGAAGCTACACTGAATCAGGTGACAAAAACCTATAATCCCAGCTGCTTGCAAGACTGAGACATAGTGATAATTGTAAAAAAAAAAAATTAGCTAATTAAATTATTTAACCAGTATTTATATTAATTGATTGGCGGCTGTTAGTCCTTAACCTGACATTATAAATGAATACACACAGACACCACGTGGATTTTAACAAGCCTAGACCTGAATTGTGCAATCCTAACCCATCTAAGCTAGCTCATAATTCTATTACCCAAATATAACCCCATATATACATACGTCCCTTTGGTCTATTATTCTCCACGCTATGCTGATGTTCCAGGCCACGTGGAAG
Source organism: Lophiomys imhausi (assembly GCA_907164525.1). Lineage (NCBI taxonomy): Eukaryota > Metazoa > Chordata > Mammalia > Rodentia > Muridae > Lophiomys > Lophiomys imhausi. Next base: position 2,517,852 of record CAJQZJ010014957.1, read on the forward strand.
GATCTTGTTTAATCTACCCCATAGCGTGTCCTCCTTATTTGCTCCTGACTTCTCTTCCAAGCTTCTTCCTCCCAAGATGCTCTCTGTCTCTAAAGCTTGGGCACCTTAGTCCCACCTATCTCTGTCTTTGACCAATCTCCAGGTCTCAGCATTTATTTAACCAATCAGAGACAATTAAGTAACAGATAGCAAGCAGGACCAATTAACATTTAGAATGCTTAACACCACCCCATCATTTCCCTCCTTTTGTTTAATAAAAGGCTAATTTTTAAACTCATATAGTAAAACAATAACAACAAATATGAAACAATCAAGAAAACCATATATAAAAGGTACATACATAATGTTTAGCCTATTTGTATCAGGCAATCTTGAAGAAGAAAAAATTCATCTATCTTGGTGTGTCTAAATTTCTGAACTAAATATTTTCTATCATATCCTATATTTTCTTTTAAATCCTAAATAACTCAAGTTTAATTGAAATTTTATAGCTATTATGCCTTCAGCCCCATCAAAGACATAAGAAGGGATAAAGTTATTATTTGAGTGAAGAGGAAGCACAGAAGAGCAGCTTCCAAAAAAGAAAAAAAATGACAGTTTGCTGCATAGACAGTCCCAAATATCTCTCGATACCACTGGAGCATCATCTTCAGCCTTCTGGCCAAGCATATCTCACAGACATAATTGTGCAGCAGGAAATAAGGATTTTTCCATTCTATTTCTGCAGAATCAGGACATCAACTTACCTGCATTTAAGCTCTGATCCATCTTTGAACTGTATGTAGTCTGTTGAGAGAGCAGGGACATTTTTGTCCAGTAGGAATTATCTCCTGATGAGAAATTTCTTTTTGATGCTCATTGTTTTCTTCCAAGTCAAATGGGAGCTTTCAGGTGTCGCGTCCCTCTCGACCAGCAAGAAATGACGCAACTCACAAAAGCTCTTCTCCTGCAGTTTATTCAGGTCCCTTGAAAACAGTCTTCCGAAAAGGGACGGGCAGACCCAACCCACAGGCTAAATACTAAATGAACAGCCAATCAAGTAAAGCCACGTAGTGCTATCTTAGAGGTCCACGTATGCGGAAGCAAGCCAGATCAGCGGTCTTAGCCAAATATGGACTTGTTTACCACCGAGAGCACTCACCGTCGGGCTGGTGGAAGGCGGAGACCAGCGCCATTTTTAAGGCGCGGCACGTCGCAGCTCTCTACATTCAGGAGCTGACTGTCTTAAGTCAAACAATTCTTAAAATAATAAAAACATCTTTAAATGCCATTTTATGTATGCCTCTGAGTGTTTTGAAGACATTTATTGATTTATAAATCTATCTATCATTGAATAAACAAATTGTAAAATTCTATCAAAATTAATCTTATTTTTGTCAATATACAAAATTCTATACCAATGTATCAAAAGATAACCTTATTTTAAGAATAATAATAGTTTTAAGTTTCAGAGAAGATTCAATAATCTATCCTTATATCTTATCATTTCTATATTCTATACATATATTCCCCTTCTTTTTCCTTTCAAGTCCTTACCCCCTATATAAGAAAGGATAGAGAAAAGAAAAAGAAATAGAAAAGTCCTTAAATCTAATCTCCTATACCTTGCTTAATAAGACCATTTAACAATTTGTAACCAATCCCCCTAAACAACATCTATAACACATCAAATGACCAAAATATTATCCCCCCACCTTTTGGGAATGGGAATCACTCTCTTAAAATTGCTGCTTGCTCAATTGGGTCATAGAAAACCTGTTTGGGGGCCCAAATAAAATGGAAAAAAAAGGTTAAGCAATTTAATAGTAACATTTGTTGTCCAGTCTCTATGTGCTCAGCAATTTGAATGTCCTGAGCAGTTTTTATACTGAAGTTGAACTTTGGGTGGGAAAGTTCAGAGCTTCATTGAAGTCCTGGCTGGAACAGTCTGTGAGATGGACCATCTGGGCTTATCTTGTCTTCTTTGGTGTTTGGTCCCTTTGCTCTGAAAATATATAATTTCTCACAATTAACATATCTCTTTCTCTATTTTTTATTTCAAGACAGGATTTCTCTGTATATCCTTGTCTTGGATTTATTTTGTAGACCAGGCTGACCTTGGTGAAGGTCAGGAATCCACCTGTCTTTGTCTCCCAAATGCTGGGATTAAAGGCATGTACCATCATACACAATGATTAACATATCTCCCTTATGGCCTAAAATCTCTCTTGAAACCAGTTTTCTGTGGGAGCCCCACATCTAAGGAGACTGGCTTGTGACCCCTTTCTCTTTATATCTTTAAAAATCTCTTATATTTTAGCATTGCCAAACAACAAAAATATCATTTTTACCTCCTGATATAGGAAAATCAAAGACATCTAAACAAAATTCAAGCAAAGAAACAAGAACATTCCAAAAGCTTTGGTCTAATTGTCATACCATGTTAAATTAAAGTTCTTTTCATTATTTCCTGGAATCTAGCTTTGGCTGTATATCCTTGGTGGGCCTTTCCTAGATACTCTTTTTTTTTTTTAAGATTTATTTATTATGTATATAGTGTTCTGTCTGCAGGTATATCTGCAGGCCAGAAGGGGGCACCCGATTTCATTATGGATGGTTGTGAGCCACCATGTGGTTGCTGGGAATTGAACTCATGACCTCTGGAAGAGCAGCCAGTGCTCTTAACCGCTGAGCCATCTCTCCAGCTCTCCTAGATACTCTTGATAAGCACCTAGTAATCAGGCACCTGTGAGCTCCAGCTGCCATCAATTTCTTTTCTATCGGGAAGGGCCTCCTTTCTTCCCCCATTGTTATTGTCAGCAACTTAGCATTCCATTTGTAACCTCTCTTCTTTAAGCCTATCCTAGTCAAATATTTCTCAAAAAGTATACATAGAACCACAATTGTCAGTGTAAAAATCATCTGTATGTTAAGAGAAACAAACTCAATTGGAATCCAAACATATTGAATTTCTCCATTTTTAATCTAGGCAGTTAATTCCGTTCTGAAGCTCTGTTTAGAAGGCTGTCTGTTTTTTTTTTTTTTTTGTTTTTTGTTTTTTGTTTTTTTCGAGACAGGGTTTCTCTGAATATCTCTGGCTGTCCTGGACTCGCTTTGTAGACCAGGCTGGCCTCGAACTCACAAAGATCCGCCTGCCTCTGCCTCCCAAGTGCTGGGATTAAAGGCGTGCGCCACCACCGCCCGGCTAGGGCTGTCTGTTTTTAAGGAGAGCCTTAGCTCTCAACCTTGGTTGTAAGGCAGTAGCTTTTGTTAAGGGAGCTATTCCTTTGAAATGTATTAGGGTTTGGCTCCTCCTCTTTGGCTAGGAAACTATCTTTTACCCAGGCCTTCTCAGGCTATAAGCATGGATTCTAAGCCCCACGTTGGGCACCATATGTAACAAAAATTAGCTAATTAAATTATTTAACCAGTATTTATATTATATTAATTGATCACCGGCTGTTAGTCCTTAACCCACCATTATAAAAGAATACACACAGATACCACATGGATTTTAATAAGCCTAGGCCCATCTAAGCTAGCTCATAATTCTATTACCCAAATATAACCCCATATATACATACGTCCCTTTGGACTATTATTTTCCACACTATGCTGATGTTCCAGGCCACATGGAAGGATCTTGTTTAATCTACCCCATGGTATGTCCTCCTTGTTTGCTCATGGCTTCTCTTCTGAGCTTCTTCCTCCCAAGATGCTCTCTGTCTCTAAAGCCCAGGCGCCTTAGTCCCACCTATCTCTGTCTTTGCCCAATGTCCAGGCCTCAACATTTATTTAACCAATCAGAGACAATTAAGTAACAGACAGCAAGCAGGACCAATTAACATTTATAATGCTTAACACCACCCCATCACATAATAGTGAGTTTGAGATCAGCCTGAGCTCCATGTAGCTCTGCTTCAAACAACAAAACCATGAAAGCAAACAAACTACAAACAAAAGAGGGCAGAGGTATAGCACTTGGTAGGCAGCATTTGCCGAGCAGGTGTGACCTCAATACATAGCTCAACACATAACTCTGCAAAAATTATAAATAAATAAAACAGAAGAATAGAAATGAATGATACATATCCATATTACAGTCTCAGTTTAAAAAATACTTTATAAATGAGATAACACAGTATCAAAATCACTGTGCCAAATTGAAAAAAAAACTATAAATAAAAAGTACCAATTATAGAATTTGTAGGAAGTTCATGAACAGACAAAATCAAAGTGCCATAATAGGGGTCAGAATAATGGTTACCTATGAAGTTGGGGTGACATGGAACTGGCATGAGAGGCCTTGATATCTTCTATTTTGAAAGAAGACACACAGTCAGGTGGTAGTGGTACATGCTTTTAATCCTAGCCCTTGGGAAGAAGAGGCCCACAGATCTCTGAGTTCGAGGCCAGCTTAGTCTACAGAGTTAGTTTCAGAACAGCCAGGGCTACACAGGAAAGAAAACCAACAATACAAAAGAAGACACACAGGCTAGGGATATAGCTCAGTCGCAGAGAGCTTGCCTTGCTGAGTTCAATCCCACAAAACAAAACAAAACCACCATCTTTTTTTTTTTTTTTAAACACTGCCTTTGAGGCAGGCCTGGTGGTAAACACCCTTAATCTCAATTCACAGGAGGCAGAGGCAGATGGATCTCTGTGAGCCGGAGGCCAGTCTGACATACATAAAGAACACCAGGTCGGCCGGGCGGTGGTGGCGCACGCCTTTAATCCCAGCACTTGGGAGGCAGAGGCAGGCAGATCTTTGTGAGTTCGAGGCCAGCCTGGTCTACAAAGCGAGTCCAGGACAGCCAGAGATATTCAGAGAAACCCTGTCTCGAAAAACCAAAAAAAAAAAAAAAAAAAGAACACCAGGTCAGTCAGGGCTGCACAGTGAGACCTGTCTTAAAAACAATGTTATTGAAAGAGTCACGGAGTAATGAGTTCATGAAGCCCAAGAAACAGATGAAGGTTCTCCCTGTCGCCTCGTAGCATGACAGACAGTGCCTGTGCTTCTTGCCCTACTCTGAACAGTTGGCAACAAGGGGATGACTGCTTCCAGGCTCCCCACAAACTGGAGCTTCAGACTGCCCTGATCCCAGAAAAAACACTGGAACTGGCTGCCATCCCAGTTTAAACGTCTCATCTCCCGCCCCATGTTTTCCCTTTAAGAGGAATGCAGCAACTTCCTTGGGGAGGGGAAGGCAAGCACTTTTGCCCCCACTTCAGCTTCCCAAGGCAAGGTATAGCCTGGGGAAGGCAGAAGTCAAGAGGTAAACCCATAATTGCTTAGGACCCCTGGCTTCCTTGGCATGGATGATAATGACAAGATTTCTCTTGGGGAGAACAGCTATCTCCAGTCTTCACCTTCTGCATCCTGTCCACCTCTCAGCTCTTAGACAAAATGTACTGAATGTCTCTTGCTGGAGGTTGAGAAGACAGAATCTCTAAAGCTGTCTGTGGTTTCCAGGCATGGTGGCATACACCTTTAATCCCAGCACTAGGGAAGCAGAGACAGTCAGATCTCTGTGAGTTCAAGGCCAGTCTGCTTTACAGAGTGAATTCCAGGTTAGCCAGGAACTGCACAGAGAAACCGTGTTTGGAAAAACAAAACAAAAAAGATGTCTGACTGCTGTTGTAACTGTGGCTTAAGTGGGGACCCATATGACCAGGGTGTTGTGTAACAGTTTCCTTTGTGACTGAAATTTTCTACCCTACAGGAAGCTCCTTAAACAGGAAAGTTAAACAACTCAAAATAGCTTCAGGAAGTTCCCAAAATTGAGCAGATTCTCTAGTCCCCTTCCTGACAGTTACAAAATATAAAAGTTGAGGGTTGAAGAGATGGCTCATTGGTTAAGAGCACTCAGAAGTGAAGTCTGAGCTAAAAAAAAAAAAAAAAAGATTCTGAGAGGATTAAAGCTGCAAAGAATACTCTCAGACAAGAAAGACTGCCCGGAGGAAATTTAGACCAACAGAGGCACCTGAAAAGGACACTCTCTAACCTGTTGAACTCCCTGCAGGCTGTGCAATATGCTCCAGGTTTCTTAGCTTTTGTGAATGGTCACCCATGCTGGGCTGGGTCTTGGTGATGCCATTGTTATTGAGTTATTTCTGCTCTTGTAAATTACCCCTCACTCATATTCCTGTAAGTAGCGCCAATACAATTCATTGGTTCATCAAGCTGGACTTTACTGGTATCCGTACTTTAGTCTATTGTGGATTTGCTGTCTGGGGTGAGCAGATGGGTGTCCTGACCAGTCTTATGTCAACTTGACACAAGCTAGTCATTTGAAAGTCGGGAACTTCAAATGAGAAAATGTCTAAGATCCAGCTGTATGGCATATTCTTAATTAGAGATTGATGGGGAAGGGCCCAGCCCATAGTGGGTGGTGCTATCCCTGGGCTGGTGGCTCTGGGTTCTGTAAGAAAGCAGGCTGAGAAAGTGAGGAGTAAGCCAGTAAGTAGCACCCATCCATGGCCTTTACATTAGTTCCTACCTCCAGGTTCCTGCCCTGTGTGACTTCCTGTCCTGACTTCCTTTGATGATGAACAGTGCTGTGGAAGTAGAAGCCGAATAAACCCTTTTGCTCAAGTTGTTTGGTGATGATGTTCCATTGCAGCAATAGAAGCCCTAAGTAGGACAGGAAGTGTGCTTCATCTCTCCAGGAAAGGTTTTGTCACACAACACAGGGACATCACCAGGTTCCATGAGTCCTGGGTATTATAGGCTCCTTCCTGTCCAGGGACAGTATGGACAGATGATAGCAGAAGCAAAGCAGCCTGGCCCTAGCTGCCACCCTGACTGCTCTCAGATCAAGGTGAGGGGTGAATGATGATGTGTCTGGTTCTGTCTGCTGTGTCCCCAAGGAAAGGGAATGCCTTCTCTGAGCATCCAGTTGCTTTCCTGTGACGTCAGACCACCTGGGCTCAGAGTAGGGAAAAGCTTCTGTGTTTATCCTACCTTCTTGTAGGTGTGCAGTTATGTGCCTTCTTCTGAGGTGTGTTCCTTACCCAGATAGATGCTGTTTACCAGAGAATCTTTCATGACCCTCCCTCCATCCACAAAGCCTAGTGCCTAGACTATCAAAAGCCACATCCCACCATAGCCCATTGGACCAAGGGTAACTGCAAAATGGGGCAGATAATCATTGCTCTACCTCAGAACAAACCCCATAGAAAACAAGACTCACTGGATATGTATGCACTCTGGATTACCACCTCCTACCCTCTACCACACTCCTGGGAACCAACCCCAAGGCCTCATCCATGCCAAGTGATGCCCTACCACCGAGCTGTACCTGGCCTATGTGTGCTCTCAATCATAAGAGCCTACAATCATACAGTTCATTTTAGGGGTCATTTGCACTGGTATTCAAAAACTGATTTCTAGCACAGGGCATGCTGGCATGCACCTTTAATTCCAGTTCTCAGGAGGCAGGGGCAGGCCGATCTCTTGAGTTTAAGGCCAGCCTGGTCTATATCATAAGTTCTAGGCTAGCTGGGACTACATAATTAAGAGCCAGTTTTATAATTTTTTTTTTCCTTAAGAGGATTGGTTCATTCAGATTGGCTGTTTTCTGCTCTTCTGAGGGGATGAAGCTGGGGAAGACCTAAATCCTAAGGGCCGTGGCAGGAACCCTTGCAGTTCAGCCTGAGGACAATGTGAACCACTGGCAATTCCATGAGGTGTGATGGGGTCACTCATACCACTTAGAGCAGGCTTGAAGAAGGGTGAGCTCAGGAGAGCTTGGGTAGCAGAGAGGCAGGGAATCCCAAGCCCTAGCAGGAGTGTCATGCATGAGACTCACAAGCTAGGAGTGGTGGTACATGCTTACAACCCCAGCATCAAGGAAGTCGAGACAGGGCAGCCACAAATTTGATGCCAGTCAAAGCTACATAGTGAAAGGATCCCTCTGTGCTTCACAGATCCAGAGAGCAGGCGAAGCTTCAGAAGAGAACATCAGGTATACGGTCCCTTCTCCAGAAAGTCTCTCCACCTCTGCTGGTCTGTCCTTATCCCCATCCTACCGGGTCTGCTATGGTCTTGTCAGAGGCTCCGCAATACAAACAGATTATGCAACTTGCTCAGTGCTTTATTGAACTAAAGCCCTAACAGAGGACTTACTGGGGGCCTTCCAGCATGACCTTCTCACATGTATGTTCTGAACACAGAGGTTGATTGTTTTGTTTTGTTTCGTTTCTTCTTTATGTAGCTGCCTCCATGACAATATTGTTTTAATGTTTCCAAATGCTAAGTGTAAAGACTTTGTTCACACGCACACATACACTCCTGCCACAGGCCAGCATGCTTATCACAATACTTCCACCCAGTTTGTGTGCATACACGTGTGCAAGGCACTGTACATCCATATCCATCCAGCCGCCTGTCTGCAACAGGCCAGGGCTCAGTCACTATAGTACAGCAACACAGCAAAAACCATGTGCACTCAAGAGGTCTGGACCAGATGTGGAAAGGAGGAAAGGGAGGACAGGGAAGGAGAAGAGAAGGATCAAAAAGTTAAGCTCAGTGACTGGTCCATTGCCCAGAGGCCAGTTCTGACCAGAGAGGGAGGCTCTGAGGTTCACAGCAGTGGGGATGGGGCTCCCAGAGGCTCCTGAATCAGGGGGCCTTAAAGGAGAAGTTCCCTTTCTCGGCTAACAAAAGCCAGGCCTAATGAGTAAGTGATCTTTGACTCTCTAACCCCCAGCTGTACAAGGGAGCCTACTCAACTGTCAGTGTGTCCTGAAACATGTTAAGACATATGAACAAAAATGAAAGCTTCAGGTAAGATGACAACAGAAAAAAGTAAGCGCTTATGTTTTCAATAGAGGTATCTGTGAGAGGCCAGGAGAGGAGAACAGACACAGCCCATGCAGAGACTACAGTAACATGTGGCATCCAGGCCACCCAAGGAGCTACTGTGTTCATCCTAAAGGGCTGGAGCTCTCCCCACAAAGGGGGCCTTCTGAACACAGGAAGACAAAGAGTTAACACAAAGAAAAAGGACTACAAACAGAAAGCATTTCCTCCTAGCTGATATCTACCCATTAGGCTGGGCTCTTCAAGATGGGACTGGTACCAAGATATGGAAAATTAGTGGAGTGAGACAGAAAAATCAAGGACAGGGACAGAGAGATGTGACACCACACCATTCCCCCAACCCCCAATAGCACCTGAGGCCTCTAGCAGGTAGGTGGCCTCATAGGTCCATGGGACCCAGTGGCTCCCAAGCCCCACGAGGTAAGGATGGCTGGCTCATCACTGCTCTTGCAGCCTGCTACAGAGTTCCCTCCGGCTCCGCTCCCCAGCCCAGCTGCGAGTCTTGAGACGGAAGGTCCTCAGTTCATCCCTGAAGGCCTCATGGTTCATGGGTCGGTAGTCCTGGGGCTCACAAAAGTTCTAAAGGGGTATGAGAAGATGAGGAGAGTCCATCAGTATAGGAGAAAGAGTAAGTTGTGGGGGGTGAGGGGGCGGGGTAGGGGCAACCCTTTCCTTCTTTTTGGCCTATAGCCTAGTTGGACCCTGTCCGTATGGTCCCTGTCAGGAGAGCTGTGGCCACCCCACCCATGGTACCGGATGCTGTGGGAAGAACTCCTTGTAGCCGCCTTTGAGGATATACATCTCTGGGTAGTACAGGCTGGGGTAATCGTTAGCAGCACGATCCCGTTCCCTGACGAACCGGCACCTGGAGCAGCATGGGAGTGGGTTCAGGGCAGGCCTTATGTCGGAAAGAGACATGCCCTGTATACACTGCTTTGAGGGCCTCGGAGAGCACAGACTTCTGAGCACAGGAATGTCATCTTCTAGGCAAGAATGGCTACTGGGTAGAGGACACTGGGGTGAGGACAGAGGTGAATCAGGAGTGGCCATTGTGTCTGGAAGATTGTTGGTTAGAGCACTCTATAAAATGTACCAGGAAAGAGGAAGCAAGAAAGATGACAAGTGAGCCCAATGTGGTGCACGCCTTTAATTACAGCACTCGGGAGGCAGAGGCAGGTGGATCTCTGTGAGTTCAATGCTAGCTTGGTCTACAGAGTGAGTTCCAGAACAGCCAAGGATACACAGAGAAACCCTGTCTCAAAAAACCAAAAATTTAAAAAAGAAAGCCTATAACCCCGGCATTGGGTGTGGGAGTAAAAACAGGCGCAGTTAGGCTGATGGTCAGAAGCCCAACTTCAGTGAGAAACCCTGACTCAAGGGAATAAGATGGGGAGTTATACATCAGGACTCGTAATGCCCTTCTCTGGCCTCTCTTTGCATGCATGTACTTATGTGTACACATGTATATACCACATGCACATATACCACACACAACTGTATATACACATGCATATATCACACACACACATACTATATATATATATTTTTTTTTTTTTGAAGAAGCACCAAGGGCTGAAGAGATGGCTCAGCGGTTAAGAACACTTGTTGCTCTTGCAAAGAATCTAGGTTCAGTTCCCAGCACCCACATAGTTGCTCACAATTATTTATAACTCCAGTCCCAGGGCTTCCAAGGCCCTCTTCATTTCTGATGTCTGTAGGCACCAAGCATACATATGGAGTACACACATACATGCAGGCAAAATACTTTCATATAAAATAAAATATCTAAATCTAGCCGGGCGGTGGTGGCGCACGCCTTTAATCCCAGCACTTGGGAGGCAGAGGCAGGCGGATCTTTGTGAGTTCGAGGCCAGCCTGGTCTACAAAGTGAGTCCAGGACAGCCAAGCATACACAGAGAAACCCTGTCTCGAAAAAAAAAATATCTAAATCTGATTTCAAATTTAAAAAATAAAAATAACCTTTTTTTTTTCAAGCCAGGGTCTCTCTGTGTCACCCTGGCTGTCCTGAAACTCACTCTGTAGACCAGGCTGGCCTTGAACTCATAGAGATCTGCCTGCCTCTGTCTCCCAAGTGTTGAGACTAAAGGCGTGAGCCACCACTGCCCAGCTAAAAATAAACTTCGTTAAAGGAGGGGGTGAGATGGTTCAGTGGGTAAAAGTACTTGCCACTCAACCCTGGCAACCTGGGCTCAATTCCTGAAACTCATGTAAACATGGTAGGAGAGAACCGGTTCCATAAAGTCATCCTCTGGCCTCCATGTACACCATGCACATGTGTCTTCATACATCTCACACACACACACACAAATTAAAAATAAATATATGAAAAGTAAAGAGAGGGCTGGGGACAACACACACTGGCAGAGTTGTTTTGTAATGTATGTGATGGCTTGCTCAGTCCCTAGTACAGCAACACAGAAAACCCATACATACCCCAGAATCTCCTAGACCAGATGTGGTGAGGACTCAAAGGAGGAAGAGAAGGATCAAAAAGTGAGCTCCGTGACTGGTCCACTGCCCAGCAGGGGCCATGTGCTGGAACCCCAGAGGAAAGAGGAATGCAGCAAGGATGAGGCCCCTGCACAGGGAATGGGAAACAGGGATTCCAGCCACTGAGAAGCTAGCAGCTGCCAGATGGAGCTGGTGGTCACTGTGGACCAGAAGGCAGAAGACCCCAGTGGTAGCCAGCATGGGAACAGTATACCAAATGCTTGAGTGTCATTGAGAATGTGGCTTGGAGCAGGGTCCTCAGATTTTAAGGTCACTGCACCAGTTTTTGTGGGGGTGTAGCAATGGATGAAAGAAAGATGGTCTGTTGAGGTGGATGGAAAGACGGCAATGAAGACATGCTGTCCACAGCAGGAAAGTACCATCAGCTCTAAACTATCAGATGCAGCAAAAGGCTCTAGCACGCAGTTCCAGGAAGAGAAGACCACGGGTGGCCACTAGCTGACAAGCAAGACAGCGCTAGGACTCACATGCGGGGCCCACGCTCAGATGAGAATTCACAGTGGAAAATGAGAATGACTCTCTTGTCCAGGCTACAAGGCATGATGGGGCGCTGCAGTAGGAAGGTCTCGACATCCCGTTCCAGGGGCAAGTTCACAGCATTCTGTTGGAGGATCTGGGGTTTCAGCCATAGCCCACTCCTGGCTCCTCCTTCAGTTCCCAGGTTGGTAACCCCACCTCTTGCTGGGCGGAACCCTCCCCATGAGAAATACACCATGGAAGGTTATTTATCCTGTCGGCCAGGAATGTGAATTTCTTTGCTTTGCAGCACCCGTCTCACCTTGATGTGCCCGCCTTCATACTCATAAGGATATCTGCAGTCCACAATTACAAATTTCTCCACGATGTTGCTGAACTTGCCTGTCAACAGGGCCACCATCTGCAGGAGGCCATCATGGTTGGTGCCAGCAGGTGAGGCTGATAGCCAGGCTTTTCCCTCACTCCTCTGATGCTCTGTACATACAGCCAGCCCATCCCCAGGGGAGGACAAGAGCCAAAAAAGGTGGTCCCCAATGCACCTGGAGCACGGCTCAACCCTGCTTACAGTTTCTGGCGAGATGTACTTGAGGTCTTGGTGTTTGCCATCCACAGTCTGTAGGAGGAAAGCCTGAAGGAAAGAAGAGTCAGTGTCAGGGAAAGAAAAGGCAGAGACGAGGCAGCTGGAAAGGACAGAGAGGCAACACCTGTTTGACCTTCAGATTCAGCTCTGAGTGGAACCTGGGGAGGTGGGGGGCCCATACCCAGGAAACAATCTTCTCAGGGTGAAAACAGAAAGGAGAAGCCCTGGACCTTCTTGCATCCTGCTCTTGGGTTTTAAAGCCGAGGGGTGAGGCAGCAGACTGCATACCAGAAATTTCATTTGGAAATGGTTTTCAAGGCTGAGATATGGCAGATGCCTGGACAGATTTGAGCTGGCATCAGGAGGAGGGGAGCCAGAGGGAAAAGTCTGTGTAAGTACAAGAATGAAAAGATACAAGAGAGAAAAGGGGGGGGGGGCTCTGGGGACAGAAAGCTACTACACTAGGGGTCTAGCAGATAACAGCAGAAGCCTCCTGAGGTCCTATAATGCTACCTTAGAGTAATCTCCGATCAGTCCACAGTGGTCACTGTCCAGGATGCTCTCAATGTCATGACACAGGGACCTTGAACGGAAGACACGGGCCTTCTGGAAGGCAAGGCAGATGGAGGCCAGGGTCAGGGGTGAGACTGCCTCTCAGTGCCATTTGGTTGAGACCACTCTTTTCCTGCCACATAAACTACCTGAGGCTGGGTGTGGTGGTACACGCCTTTAATCCTAGCACTTGGGAGGCAGAGGCAGGTTGATCTCTGTGAGTTCAAGGACAGCCTGGTCTAGAAAGTAAGTCTAAGACAGTCAGGGCTATTACACAGAGAAATCCTGTCTCAAAAAATCAAAAACCAAACAAATACTCTAAGGGAGAGAAGCCAGGCGTGGTGGTATACTCCTTTAATCCCAGGACTCAGGAGGCAGAGACAGGTGGATCTCTGTGAATTCAAGGCCAGCCTGGTCTACAAAGAAAGTCCAGGTCAGCCAGGGATACAGAGAAACCCTGTCTCGAAAAAACAAAAACCCAACTAACTGTACACTACCCCCTGCTACACACTTGGCCAAGAGAGTACACCCAGACCATCTTCAACCCGAACACATCCCCAGGTGAGCCGTGGCAGACCAGCCAGAGGAGGAAGGAACTAACGGGTTCTTCAGGCTGCTGTTGCTCTTCCTCAGGTGTGATACTCTTCCTGCGCTTGCTCTGGACAGGGACATCCCTGTCCTGGGGCCGCTCTAGCCTCTTCAGGATGGGGCGGATCACACTGCATGGCATGGATGGAGAGCGGAAGAGCCGCTGGCACTTGCTAAACATGACGAGATCCTGGAAAGGGTGACATGGCAGGAGTCAAGAGTGCCTAGTCTTCAATCCCACATCCCCTAAGCTCCGAGAGGGCATTCCTGAGGCTCACCTGTTCCTCTTCCTTATCCAGCTTTTTTACCAGTGGGGCACTAATGAGGTTCTCCATGCCTGGGGGGACCACATCATCATCCTGAGGTCAAATCAGCAAGGACACAATCACAAACACAAGCATGGAGTAAACCTTGTAGAGTCTTCCTTCGCCTACTCTCCCAGAAATGCTGGGCTGTCCCCAGCCTGCTGACTCCTCTATCTATGGAAGCTCCCTGGCAGACCTGAAGAGCTCCAGAGACCTACCTGCTGCTGGGGCTTGCCCTGGGGCAGAAGTACCTTCATCACAACCAGCCTCCATTTCTCTGTAGCACCTGCCCACCTGGTCTTCTCTGATTGGCCACTATCAGGCTGATACTCAGTTTCCTCAAGCTCTTCTGACATTGGAGTGAAGTTGTAGTCTTGCTGAAACCAGCGCTCTCTCTTTTCTGGACTATCCAAGTGGGGAGCAGGTAGGGGCCTTGTGGACCAAGGCTGTTTACCTTTAAGTCACTCTCCAGGACATCCACAAATCCGTCATCTTCTTCAGAAGCCCTTTCAACAGGAGTCAAGGAAAAGGAAGAATGGACCACAGGGCTCAGATCCTCTACTTCCATCTTCCGTTCAGGGGTAAGACACTGCCCAAATGACAACAAGGAAGGAATGCTCCGATGGGAACCTGCCACTCCTTCTGAAGACAAGTCTCCAGCCCTAAGTGGATGGTGAAGGAGGGGTCTGGACCACCCTTTTCTTCTCCTACTGTCTCTTTTAAAAACGCTTTTAGCTTTCATTTATTTTTAATTTTTAAACTTTTATTTTATGTGTACGGGTGTTTTGCCTGCACACATGTCTGTGCACCATGTGCAAACCATGCCCAGAGAGGCCAGAAGAGGGTGTCAGGTCCTCTGGGACTGAAATGATAGAGGGTTGTATGCTGCGGTGTGGGTGCTGGGAATTGAACAGGGTCCTCTGGAAGACCAGCCAGTGTTTTCAGCCACTGAGCCCTCCCTCCAGCCACCACCTGTCTCCAGAGCTGTTTCTTGAGGGCCCTACAGGGGTCAGTTCACCTCATGTACCATCAAGTGAGGGGCTGAGCTTGGCCCCTGGGTAAAAGCCTCTCTGCAGCTGGCCCCCCTCTGCCAGGGCTTGGGCAGGGCTGGAATGAGTGGGCCTCCATGGCATCTTGAAGGTATATCCATCCTGTGGGCAAGATTGGAGAGGAAACATCAGGAGAAACCCAGTTTACCCTTCTCTCCCTGGAGCTCTTCCATACTGGTCTCTGGAAGCGCACATTCTCTTTGTCCTCCCCGGTGGTGGTGGCAGCTCTGCAGCGTGCTTCATTTTTCTTCTGGCTATCCAGTGCGTGGGAATTGGTGATGTCCTGTAGCACGGGGCTGTTTTCCAGCAGTCTCACCTAGGGACCCAGACAGGACAGTAACTACTGAAGACTGCACTCCTGTTACCACCCAGGCCCTACCTTCTGCTACCCTGTTCCAACTCCCCAGGCCACTCAGCCACCAGATAAAATCCCATCTTCCCCAACCAGTCCAGGAATGCCTAAGCTCCCTGTCAGGCCTTGGAGGACACTCACTGGCAAAGATTGGAAGCGTTTTATGGTAAACTGCTCACTGCAAAAGAAAGGAGGACAGCTCAGAGTGGGAAGATGGGGGTCGGTGACTTAAAGTGGGCAGGATTTCCTTTCACCAGAGTCTTCTACGTTGCATGAGGCAGCAGGAGGTGAGTAGGGTTAGGGTGAAAGACACTCACTTTTGAATGACCCGGCTGGCTGCCTGAATAGCCTGTTCAAACCTAGGAGAGAGAAGAGGTGACCCATTTTCCCTGCAGCCCAACATCTACCTTAAGCCTCAGGCCCCAGTCAGGCCCACCCACAAAGGGCCAGCAATAAGGGCAAGGACAAGGACCTGTGGGTCAGGCTAGGAGAAGGGGAGAGTAAAAAAAAAAAGCCCAGCCAGGCGTAGTGGCGCACGCCTTTGATCCCAGCAGTTGGGGAGGCAGAGGCAGGTGGATCTTTGTGAGTTCAAGGACAGCCTGGTCTACAGAGTGAGTTCCAGGATAGCCAAGGATACACAGAGAAACCCTGTCTTGAAAACAACAACAACAAAAAGCCCATTATTGCTGGGGCCAGGTACCAAGGATAAAAGATTTGAGCCAGCCTGGGGTTTTAAAGGCTGCCTTGAATGGAATGGAGCAGGCCTAGAGAATGGCAGTGACAACACAACTGGGGCAGGTCACAGGGTCATTAAGACATCACCAAGGCAACAGCCTCGCCAGCCTGCACCCGCTGGCACAGGTCTTCCACCTGTATGCAAATTACACTAGTGGGGCCATATGGCCACCATGAAAGGCACTGATCCGTCCATGACAACAGCCTGAAGGCACCCTGTGATATGGGTGACCCTGAGGGTGGATGCCAGCAAGGCTGGGTCTCCCTTTCTGCTAGGAGAAACCGGTCTGGCTTTCTCCAAGACAGATGTCTGCTTTAGTGTCTGGAACAGTCCAGGACCCCCTAGAGACAAGTATATAGGGTCACATCCTCTCCTCCCTCCTATGGAATTTTCTAAGACCCAATCTCTCTGTTCCACCCCCTCCTTCTGTCTTACAAGAGGCCAGCCGGCAAAGAATTCCAACAGATGTTCCATTTGAGGCTGAGGCATCAGCTTCTGCATGCAGGCCCTGCCTTCAAGCTACGTTGCTGGAGC
The DNA here is from genome assembly GCA_907164525.1 of Lophiomys imhausi. Lineage (NCBI taxonomy): Eukaryota > Metazoa > Chordata > Mammalia > Rodentia > Muridae > Lophiomys > Lophiomys imhausi. The sequence goes on from CAJQZJ010014957.1 coordinate 2,534,360, forward strand.
ACCTGTCATGTGGAGCTTACACACACACACACCCCAGCTTCTTTCTGAGAAACTGTAATTAGTCAAAAGTAAGTGCAGAGAGGCACTTAGTGCCCAAGTGGCCCACAGAGGGGCCTGTTAGCCTTAGAGGGTGAGGAATCTGTGTTGTCAATAAAAGTCAACCTATACTCCTCCCATCCACACCCAATTCTTGGTTTCCTGTTTGTGAATAAACCCCGAGCCCAGCACGGTCTGATCAAAGGCATCAGGAGGAAATAGTAACTGCCACCCTAAACCAAAAGCTCTGGTTGGCAATGCTCAGCTGTCCCTCCTAATGACTGACAGCTACTCCAGCAGCTGGATAGGAACAGGTGTGCTCTAGAAAGCACAATTTATGCCCATAGTCAAGGAAGAGGTATCTGCTTAGAGCAAAGACCAGCTTTCTCTCTCCACTCCCTATTGCAAAAGGTCTGGTCAAGAGAGTCAAGTGTCATTAAAACCTGGGGCAGCTGATGAGCTGAGACAGTCAAGCCGGTCTGTAGACACTGCTTTTGTTAGGCTTAGGTTTTGAGTCTTACTATGTTGCTTATGGTCTTACTATGTTGCTGAAGTTGGCCTTGAACTCCCTATCTTCCCATCTTAGCTTCCTGAGTGTTGGGATTACAGATTTGGGCCACCACACCCAGCAGGACCATATTTTTAAGTTGGAAAAAGCCTTTCATATGTACAAAAATGTGTACGGGCAAACAAGAAAACTGGGAACATTAGAGACATTGCTTTTCTAAATGACAGTGCTAGCTGGAGCCAAGTATCAGAGTTTCCCAAAGGCCACTGTCTCTATGACCTCTGGATCTGAGTCCATTCTCATCTGGCTTCTAAGACAGCAGGCCTTCTCTGAACAGGGTGCCAGTTCTCAAGGCTTGGGAAGGTAAACCAACCTCTCACAACTGGAATCCTGAGGGATCTGCCTTTTTTTTTTTTTTTTTTTTGGTTTCCCTGTAAGAAAGTAGGATTCTGGGGGCTGGAGAGATGGCTCAGTGACTAAGAACACTTACTCTTGCAGAGGACCTGAGTTCAGCACCCAGCACCCACATACGGCAACTGACAACAACCAGGAACCCCAGCTCCAGGGGTTCCAAAGCCCTCTCTGTCCTCTACAGGCCCACCCGCTCGCATGCACATATCCCCACATAGAGAAACACACGACATGACACGTAATTATAAATAAATCTTAAAAAAAGAAAGATCGATTCCCAAGGGCAGGTGCCAACCCTCCCAGTGGAGGGAATCCTCCCTCCTCTACTCACGAGTGTTCAGCCATCTGTGGGTCCATAGGGCTGGGGGAGTCCATGCAGAGACCTGGTGGGACAGAGCACCTCGGCTTGGCAAGGAGCAGCCTTTCTGCTTACTTCTTCCCAAGAAAGGATCTCTTTGTATTTGAGATCAAGATATATGTTAATGAAACAAAACCTATTTAGGGACCCTGAGCATGGGAAGCCGGCTGTCAGAGGATGCAGGCCGACATTATTTACTATGGAAACGGTCTCTACGCAGCTTTTTATGGGTGCAGCACACTTCTGCACGACTCTGCTTGCACTCTACGCAGCCTATCAAAAGCGTAATGCTTCGTAAGCATTTTTCTTAAGCTGGTTTAAAACAACTTAGAAAAGATAATGGTTTTCTAAGGAGAAAAGCTACAGATTAAGAGAATGTTTCACAAGGTCCGACTTGTGGTACTTTGGTACTGAGTGTCTTCAGGGTGGAGCTGTAGTTTAGTGGCTTCATCACTAGGTTTCAAATAGGTAAGATACCATCTCCTAACACGAGCCAATACCTCCCCAGGCTCCCCAGTTTAGGTTGGGTGGGGTAAGACCCACCAGAGGTATGTTTTCTTCTCAGCTCTGAAGGCAAGGTGGGAGAAGATTCTGGGCCCACTGGGCTGTGGAAGGGCTGGTGATCTGAATAGCAGAGGAGTTAGGAGGCCCAGGCAGCCCCCTGATCTCGTCTGACGGGGTGGGGGAGACCCTCACTAGGGACCCTGGGCCTTACCTGCATCAGAAGATTCTGAGGACTCAGAGGACAGGGAGGATTCAGAAGTGCGCCTGGACAGGGATAGGTCCGCCAGCCTGTTCTGGAATGAGAGGCTTCCTACTTGAGTCTTCGAGGTCTCACTAGGAAAGGTGAAGAGACACAGGAGTTCGAGAAAAAGAAATGCATGTTGGGTTTAGAAATTGGTTGGTCCATGCTCCTATGTATACCCTATCTCTGAAGGGCTTGAGCATCACTGAGAGGTGATCCTAGCCTGTATCTCAGGTCACTGCTTCCTTCATTCCACTGCGGCCTGAGAAGATCTTCTCTTGGTTGACTGGTTGGCTCGTTCAGGAAGTCCCTCAGAAGAGCTGAGCCAGGGATAAGAGTGAGGAGGATGGGCAGGAGGCAGCAGGGAAGCTCTGTAGAGCCAGCCTTCCCTTCTCCTCACACCCTCACCTAGCCATGCATTTTCCTGGAGGCAAAGGCCAAGGTTTGACTTTCTACTGTAGCTGGACCACCCAACTCGGACCTCACACATTTAAGGGGGTCGGCCAGTCTTTAGTCAGGTTTAGGGGAGTCTGGGAGATGCAGAGTGCTTTCAAAGAGCAGGGGCACAGCCTTGTAAGACCCACTTCTACGCCAACCTCATGCTCCTCTGCGTAAGGCAGAGATTAAGGAGGTAGTGTGCGGGAATTACAATGAAGGAGCAGAGGAGGGGTGGTATAAATAAATGATCCTTAGTCGGTCATCACGAGGGTGTAAGTCCCCCTTCTGACTCAGCCAGCACTCTTGTCCCAGGTCCCTGAAGCAAGGGTTAACGGCGTTTTGCGCTCAGCATTCCTAGGCTCAGGTGCCTAATCTTTCCTCGTCGGGACCTCCCAGCCCACCACACCCAGCGCTCTTGGGGCATCCTACCTGCCGAGCCCAGCGAGGTTGTGCATGGTCTGGGTAAGAGTGGTAACCGGAGAGGAGGAAGCCGCGTGCTCCGGAGATCCCAGGAAGCCCTCACACCCCAACCCGAAGCCTGGGAGGTGGCGCGGCCGCTGAATACCACCTAGCACGCGGGCAGAACTGAGAGCCGAGCCCGGCGCAGACTTCTGCGGGGGCACCTCCATCGTGGCGGGGCGGGCAAAGGCTAGCTACTGGGTCACAAATACAGTGGCTAGCAGACGCCGACCCAGCTGGCTCGGCTCCGAGAGTGAGCTTGGGGTGAGGGGAAGGAGGAGGGAGGGAGGGGAGGGAGGAATAGCAGAGGGCCTGGAAGTGAGGAGAGGGATATGGGGAGGAAGGGAGGGGAAGACGCAGGGCTGGGCAGCTGCCACCGCCACCTCCTTATATATTCGAAAAATAACAGCGGCAGCGCCGCCGGACGCCACCAATGGGGGCGCCGGTTCCGGGAGGGCGGGACCAAGGGCGGGGCTCTCGTGACTGGGGCTAAGGCTGGACCAGCTAGCTCTGCCCGCCCGGCTTCATAAGGTGACTCGGGGAGCTGGGTTAACCCCATGCCCCCAGATACCCACCGCTCCCTCTGACACGAGAATCCTGGTCTCCAGGATTTTGCCTCCTGGGTTAGGGTTTGAAGGTACACACCCCCAGAGAGAGTAGCCACCCCCTAGGGTTGCCTCGTAAGGACCCTTCGACGTTTATCACCACGCACGGTCACGGATAAAGGACGGTGCGACGCTCTGCTTGAGTCCTGAACGTTTGCCAAGCGTGCTGCGAGGTCTGCGTTACCTGTCCGGTGTAGAGACCAGGGCGTTGAGAACTTCCTTAGCTCGTTTAAGGTCACGGGTTTGGTTTAGTGGCGCGGAGACAGAGACGATCCCTCCCGGGCTCCTGCGATCCTGCAGCAGCCTCCCTTGTCGACGCCACTGGGCCGCCTGGAGCAGCTGCGCTTCTTCGCAGGCGGCGCTTTGCGCGACAGAGCAGAACTGTGGGTTTCCGGAGCTCCGAGCTTAGACGCTGCGACCCCACCGAGCCCAATATTCCCCCGTAAACCCTGAGAATGAAACGTTTAGATTTAGGCGTGGATTTCTGCAGCAGGCAGTTGAGACGTGTCACTAGAGGACCCAGTTAGGGAAGAATCTCACACCCACTTATGGCTTGGCTAATTTGTTGTTAATAGCACAACATTTAGTGTTTCTTTGAAGGTGAAAGACGCTGAATTTGCTATAATTTTACAAGGAGCGTCTTCTAATGATCTAATCGCCTTCCAGCCGAGTCTGTTTTCCTGCAATGAGCTGAGAAGGACCTAGTGGGCAGTTAAGAGCTTTTTCAAATTCGTTCTCCTCAGTGAAGGTGTGGCTTCTGGGCTGGTTGTGGGGTGCAGTGCAGGATGTGGGAGCTGAGAGCAGCCCTGCACACCTGCCTTTGCTGTTTTAACCACCACCCTAGGCCCACCACGTAGGCATAGCAAAAGGGCGACTAAGGGTAGGGATGAGGTGTAAGAGGCTCAGGTGTGTGTGAAGGCAGAGGACACTAGCCACACCTGAGTGGGGTAACTGAAGGAGGATCTACGCCCTCTCTTCCTTTCAATGTTTTGTCCAGCTCCTGTGGTGTGCCAGAAACTATATACAGCTGCTGCTTTAGGGGACCGAGTTCCTGTTTCAGTCACAGGTCAAACTCTGGAGCTCCAGTCTCCTATCCTGCACTTAGTGCCAGGCCCAGGGGAGAAATGTGCCCCCACGTGGCCTTCCATTCCAAAGACCTGGAACAAAAGTGCACATAGCAGGTTTCCTCCCCCCCCACCTCCCCAGCACACACACCCTTCAGGGTTAGGAGGAGCCCTGCTGTGTTGATTTTGGAAACCACTTGAATCTCATGGAATCCCACAGCTGGAGGTGCTCCTTATGACCAGTGGAGAGAGGAGAGAAGTACTTCCCACAGCACCTCATATCCACTCACATCCTTCTGAAGCTTATTTTTCCACTTAGATCATGTATCCAACATGTACATGCACTCACCCCTTCCATACACCCATACACACACACACACACATACACACCTTTTTTCATGGCTTGTGACATGTTAAATTTATATGCCACTAAAAATTCTGACAAAGGAGAACACCATATGATACAATAGGCAGCCTCAAATCTTCAGAAACAGCATTGTGAGAAATTTCTTGTATTATCTCCTGAAGATGATTCATACATAGCCAAAGGAAACATGATAGCAGACACAAACAGAATTAAAATTTTCCTAGTAGCCACATTCAAAAAACAAAAAGGAAGCTGACCTTAGCTGTGTACTTCTGTAAACTCATGGAGGAATGAGGATCACTGAGAGGCCAGCCTGGGCTGCAGGGTGAGACCCTGCCGCAAACAAAACAAAACAACAACAAAGACAAACCAAAACCACCAACAAGAAGAAATAAAAAGGCTTGAGGTGTGTCTCAGTGGGAGACCATTTGCCTAGCATGTACAAAAGCCTGGCTTCTGCCATCAGTCATAAGACAGAAAAAAGTATAAACACAGTAAAGATATATAATTTTTATTTTTATATTTTAATTTTAATACTGTACTTTACTATATTAAAAATATTATTGAGCTGGTTAGTTTTTTGTCAACTTGACACAAGCTAGGGTCTTTTGGGAAGAGGAGATCAAAGAACCAACCTGCTTCCATCTTAGGCTTAAAAGCCATCTTACAGTAAAGACAAACTAGGTTCGTTCCTGTTTATGATTAAACCTCTGTTTTTCAAGGATTAGTCTATGCCCCACCTGTAACCTTAACTACAAATGGTTCTGTACTGCCTTTTCCAAGAATGGCAATCATGTCCTTGTTTCAAAAAGTTTATGATCATCTTGCAGCCCTACTTTTGTTTCAAAAGATTATATGACCACTTATGAGTACCTGTTGTTTTTTACCTTGTTATGCCCACCTCGCAACCATGTCTTTGTTTCAATCAGTCATTAGGAATAACTTGTGTTTATGGTCTGCTCCTGTAACCTTACCTATTTTGTCCACCAAATCCCTCTTTTGGAAATCCCCTACCCCTTGTCTTCCTCACATCCAATTCTGACCTCTTGAACCCCAACTTAGTGGGAGGCAGACCTTGTACACAAATAAAAAAGCTTGCTTTAATTAATTGCCTTCTTTAATTAATTTGGCCATGATGATTTGGGTTAGTAGTCTTTCTCTTCCCATATTTGGAATTAATAGAACTTCAACTGAGAATATGCCTCCATCAGATTGTCCTTTAGGCAAGTCTATGGGGCATTTTCTTGATTAATGATTGATGTGGGAGGGCCCAGCCTACTGTGGATGATGCTACCTCTAGGCAAGTGCTCCTGGATTGTATGTGTAGGGGATGGAGAGACATCTCAGCAGCTAAGAGCACTTGGCTGCTCTTCCAGAGGACCCAGGTTTGATTCCCAGCACCCACATGGCAGCTCACAACTGTCTATAACACCCATTCTAGGGGAAACCAATGCCCTCTTCTGACCTCTATAGACAACTAGGCATGGTGCACAGACATACATGTGATCAAAACATTCATACATGGGGTGATTTGGATAAGAATGACCGCCATAGGCTCATATATATGAATGCTTAGGAGTCGCAAAATTTGTTGGAGTAGGCATGGCCTTACTGGAGAAAGTGTCACTGGAGGTAGGCTTTGAGGTTTCAAAAGCCAGGCCCGCTGGGCGGTGGTGGCACACGCCTTTAATCCCAGCACTTGGGAGGCAGAGGCAGGTGGATCTCTGTGAGTTCAAGGCCAGCCTGGTCTACAAAGTGAGTCTAGGACAGCGAGAGCTGTTATATAGAGAAACCCTGTCTCGAAAAACCAAAAAAAAAAAAAAAAAAAAAAAAGCCAGGCCCAGTGGCTCTCTCTCCCTCTGTTCCTGCTGCCAGTAGAACTCTCAGCTCCTTCTCCTCCTCCATGTTTGTCTGCATGGTGCCATGCTCCATGATGACAGTGGACTAAACTCTGAAACTGCAAGCAAGTCCCAATTAAATGCTTTCCTTGATAAGAGCTGCCATGGTCATGGTGTCTGTTCACAGGAAGACAACATGGACTAAGACAGTACACATAAAATAAGTAAATCTAAGCAAGCAAACAAAAAACATTATTTGTCATTTAGGAGGCTAAGACTGGAGAATAATAAGAGTGGAGGTAGCCGGGCGGTGGTGGCGCACGCCTTTAATCCCAGCACTTGGGAAGCAGAGGCAGGCGGATCTCTGTGAGTTCGAGGCCAGCCTGGTCTACAAAAGCGAGTCCAGGACAGCCAGAGATGTTATACAGAGAAACCCTGTCTCGAAAAACCAAAAAAAAAAAAAAAAAAAAAAAGAGTGGAGGTACCGTGGCTACATGCTAAGTCTCTAATTCAAAAAACAAAAATAGGGGCTGGAGAGATGGCTCAGTGGTTAAGAGCACTGGCTGATCTTCTAGAGCACCCACATGGCAGCTTACAGCTGTCTGCAGCTCTAGTTCCAGGGAATCTGACACCCTCACATAGACACACATGAAGGAAAACACCAATGCAGATAAAATAAAAAATTTTAATAAAAAAAAGAAAATTAAACACAAAAACCAAAAACAAAGCCAGGTGTGGTGGGACATAACTAACTTCAGCAATCCGAGCCAAGGTTTCTCTGTGTAGTTCTTGCTGTCCTGGAACTTGCTCTGCAGACCAGGACGGCTTCAGTGATCTCCCTGCCTCTGCCTCCTGAGTGCTGGGATTAAAGGTCTGTGCCACTACACCCAGCTTAGAAGAATGCTTTTTATATTTTGGGTGGGAAAGGCCTCTCCATAAGACACAAAAACCAGAAGCAACAAAGCAAAATGTAGCCAGAGGTGCCTACTTGGAGATAATGTGTAATATCATATCTAAAACATTTCCTAAGCACAGAGACAAGTGGCAACTAAAGGAAACTTTTGCAATACATCTACCAAAGATTTTATATTCAGAACACATGTAGAATTGTGCTTTGTTCTTCAAGACAGGATTTCTTTGTGTAGCCCTAGCAGTTCTAGGACTCTGTATAGACCAGGCTAGCCTTGAACTCACATTCGTCTGCTTCTGTCTCCCAAGCGCTGGAATTAAAGGTGTGTGCCACCACTGTCCAGCTAACATGTGGAGTTCTTAAATATCAGGAAAATATGGTTGGGGGTAGAGCATGTGATTGGCATGTATGAGGCCCTAAGTTTGGTTGTTATGGCACATACAGAAGGGAAAAGACCAGCAAGAGAAATGTGGGCAAAGGCAGAGAAGAATATCAGGATTCAGTCAATCCACATGTGGAAAGAGAAACAGGCATCAAAGGAGCAGAGAGTTGGTTACACTGCCTTCCCTGCCTCACCAAACACCACAGTGACCTGATTACTGATTTTGTTTTTATCAGTTCCTCATGAATGTGTTGTTGGTAGTTTCTAGAGCCCTTAATCTGGAAGCTCTGGAGGCCCTGTCTTTGGTTCTCTTTACTTCTTGACTTAAAGCTGTGTCCACCTTCACCCTTCAACCTGCCATCCTGGGATGCTGCTTTTCAAGACTTTTAAAATTATGGCAACCTCACTCACTCCTAAATAGGATGCCTTGATCAAAATCCTCACCAAAGAGTTCAGGGATCCATGCAGAAGAGGAGATGAAAAGACTTTTAAGAGCCGGAGGTAAAACCCGGGCGTGGTGGCGCATGCCTTTAATCCCAGCACTCGGGAGGCAGAGGCAGGCGGATCTCTGTGAGTTCAAGGCCAGCCTAGTCTACAAAGTGAGTACAGGACAGTCAAGGATACACAGAGAAACCCTGTCTCGAAAAAGCTAAAAAAAAAAAAAAAAAAAAAAGAGCTGGAGGTGATAAGATGTTTCCAAGGAAACAGTGTCTTCCAGACATAGCAGGACTGATGCACATATGAACTCACACACACTGTGACAGTATGCCCAAGGCCTGCACAGGTTCAAGCCAGACCAGGTCCCAGCACTGAGAGGGAGAAGCAGACACAGGATCGTACCCCAAACCAAGAAGCTGTCTGCAGCTGATGCCCACTGGCAAAGGGACAATCAGCTTTCTCCCATGGAGTGTCACTGAGTACATCAATCACACTCAAGGGCAGACCCCATGCCCAGGAGTAGCTAGCCAACACAAAATGAACTCAATAGTATTTTTGTAGATGGTTTGTCTCATTTTGTTTTTTTGGGCATTTTTTTTGTCTTATTAGCCTTTTACTTGTTTATTTTGAGTTTTGTTTTTGTGGGGCTGTGTGTGTGTGTGTGTGTGTGTGTGTGTGTTTCTTGGATTGTCTGGTGTGGTTGTACATACCTTTAGTTCTAGCACTAGGGATGCAAAGGCAGGTGAATCCTCATGAGTTTGAGACCGAACTGGTCTGTACAGAGTTGCAGGCCAGCCAAGGCTATGTAGTAAGACTCTGATCAAACAAAAGAAAACAAAAACAAAAAATAGACAAGTAAAACACTTTTGTGTTTTTGGTGCTGCTGGAGGAAGTTTTAAGATTTATTTGCAGTTGCGAGGTAGTGGTCCATGCCTTTAATCCCAGCACTGGGGAGGCAGAGACAGGTGGATTTCCGAGTTTGAGGCCAGTGTGGTCTGCAGAGTGAGTCAAGGCTACACAGAGAAACCCTATCTCCACCCTACACCCCAAAAAAGTATAAAAAAAAATTTAGCCGGGTGTGGTGGCAAACGTCTTTAATCCCAGCACTCGGGAGGTAGAGGCAGGCGGATCTCTGTGAGTTCAAGGCCAGCCTAGTCTACAAAGTGAATCCAGGACAGCAGGGCTACACAGAGAAAAACTGTCTCGAAAAACCAAAAAAAAAAAAATTGCACATACATATTTCTGTAGTTGTGTAGTTGTAGTTATGGTTACGTGCAAGAAAAAAAAACCAATGGCACTCAGATGTTACTAGTGTTTATGGGTCGAGAATTACTAAATTTTTGTTTGTTTTTTGAGACAGGATTTCTCTGTATAACAGTCCTGGCTATCCTGGAGCTAGCCCTGTAGACCAGGCTGGCCTCAAACTCACAGAAATTCACCTGCATCGGTCTCCCGAGAGATTAAAGGAGGTTAAAGGCGTGCACCACTACATCCAGCTGGATTGTTAGAATTTGAAAAAATATCATTAGCATCATCAAATGGATTTAAACGCCATGTTGTCTTTACAATAACCTAAATGTGTAACCATAGATTGTTTTTTTTTTTTTTGACTTTTGGAACAATGCACACCATTAAAGTGCATATTAGGTGTCTGGAGAGTGCCCAGGCTGCTCTTGAGGAGAAACCGCAGTTTGGTTCCCAGCACCCACATTGCAACTCATAACTACCTGCAAATCCCACTCGGGTCCGACGCCTTCTTCTGGCCTGCTCGGGCGTCTACATGCAGGTGCGCATACACACAGGCCAACATACAATGCATAAAGACAGTATTTAAAAAGAAGCCTACTGACAGTGGCATTTAGACATCGTGAAAATTGTAACCGCTTGACTCCAGCCAGTTAACATGCAGTCTAAGCAGCCTGACTCCAGCTGGCCGCCTGTGGAGGACAGAACAGAAGCCAGAGCATCAAAGCGTCGCTGTGCACCCGTCCACGTTTTTGAGTGCGTTTTGTCTCCGCAGACGACCTTTCCCGCGCGTGGCTGAGGCTCAATGTCTGGATCTCAGCGCCCCCGGCGGCGGGTCCCGGCAGCGGCGCGGGGTCGGAGAGGCGGCGCCCGGCGTCCCCGCGCTTCCCGCGAGATCCCGCGCGCGCTCCGCCCCGCGCCGCGCAGCGCAACCCGCTGGGCACGTCCTGCCTCCC
>CAJQZJ010014957.1:2545519-2608900 GCA_907164525.1 Lophiomys imhausi
GGGCCCCCCGCCCCGGGGCGGCGACGGCGGTGCCGGGCCCCGGGGCGGAGGGCGCGCCGGGATGGGCCCCAAGCGGCGGCAGCTGACGTTTCGGGAGAAGTCGCGGATCATCCAGGAGGTGGAGGAAAACCCGGACCTACGCAAGGGCGAGATCGCGCGGCGCTTCAACATCCCGCCGTCCACGCTGAGCACCATCCTGAAGAACAAGCGCGCCATCCTGGCGTCGGAACGCAAGTACGGAGTGGCCTCCACTTGCCGCAAGACCAACAAGCTGTCCCCGTACGACAAGCTGGAGGGGCTTCTCATCGCCTGGTTCCAGCAGATCCGGGCCGCTGGCCTGCCTGTCAAAGGCATCATCCTGAAAGAGAAGGCGCTGCGGATAGCGGAGGAGCTGGGCATGGACGACTTTACTGCTTCCAACGGCTGGCTGGATCGCTTCCGTAGGCGTCACGGTGTAGTGGCCTGCAGCGGCGTGACCCGCTCCCGGGCGCGAAGGTGTGCCCCCCGGGCTCCGGCGGCACCTGCTGGCCCAGCCAACGTGCCCTCCGAGGGCAGCGGTGGGAGTACACCCAGCTGGCGCACGCGGGAGGAGCAGCCGCCGTCGGTGGCTGAGGGCTACGCCTCGCAGGACGTGTTCAGTGCCACCGAGACCAGCCTGTGGTACGACTTTCTGTCGGACCAGGCCTCGGGGCTGTGGGGAGGTGATGGATCTGGGCGCCAGGCCACCCAGCGCCTTAGCGTTTTGCTGTGCGCCAACGCCGATGGCAGCGAGAAGCTTCCCCCGCTGGTCGCAGGCAAGTACGCCAAGCCTCGTGCAGGCCAAGGTGGTTTGCCCTGCGACTACACTGCCAACTCTAAGGGTGGAGTCACCACCCAGGCCCTGGCTAAGTACTTGAAAGCGCTGGACACCCGAATGGCATCGGAATCTCGCCGGGTCCTACTGCTGGCCGGCCGCCTGGCTGCCCAGTCCTTGGACACCTCGGGCCTGCGGCACGTGCAGCTGGCCTTCTTCCCTCCCGGCACCGTGCATCCATTGGAGCGAGGAGTGGTCCAACAGGTGAAGGGCCACTACCGCCAGGCTATGTTGCTCAAGGTCATGGCAGCACTCGAGAGCCAGGATCCCTCAGGCTTACAGCTAGACCTCGTAGAGGCCTTGCATTTTGTGGCTGCGGCCTGGCAGGCCGTGGAGCCGTCCCACATAGCAGCTTGCTTTCGAGAGGCCGGTTTTGGAGGTGGCCTTAATGCCACTATCACCACTTCCTTCAAGAGTGAGGGAGAGGAAGAGGAGGAGGAAGAGGAGGAAGAAGAAGAAGAGGAGGGCGAAGGGGAAGAGGAGGAAGAAGAAGAGGAAGAAGGGGAGGAGGAAGAAGGAGGAGGAGAGGAGGTTGCAGAGGAAGAAGAGGTAGAAGAAGAGGGTGAAGTTGATGACAGTGATGAAGAGGAGGGGGAGGAGGAAGAAAGCTCCTCTGAGGGTTTAGAGGCTGAAGACTGGGCCCAGGGAGTAGTGGAGGCCAGTGGCGGTTTTGGGGGTTACACTGTCCAGGAAGAGGCCCAATGCCCCACCCTCCATTTCCTGGAAGGTGGGGAGGACTCTGACTCAGACAGTGATGAAGAGGAGGAAGATGAAGAGGATGATGAGGAAGATGAAGAAGATGAGGATGATGATGAGGATGGTGATGAGGTTCCTGTACCCAGCTTTGGGGAGGCCATGGCCTACTTTGCCATGGTCAAGAGGTACCTGACCTCCTTTCCCATTGATGACCGAGTGCAGAGTCACATCCTTCATTTGGAACATGATCTGGTCCACGTGACTAGGAAGAACCATGCCAGACAGGCGGGAGTTCGGGGTCTTGGACATCAAAGCTGAGCTGCTTGCTGGACACAGTGGTGCTCCAGCCCAGATGGGCAGCACCTGCCCAAGGCAGAGAACTCTGGGGAGCTGCTGGAGATGGCCGGAGGAGCCCCAGGGCCTTCAGTGATGCTTCACCCAGCTCTGAGACAGGCCCAGGGGCCGAGGTCTGCCTCACTGCTATTGCCTCTCTCTCTCAGAATCCTCTTTACTCCCCCATTAGACCCTGAGCTCAGGGCACTGGGTGGGTGGGGAGCTGTCCGGTGCTACCACACCGTGCCATGAGTGGGCTAGACCACAGTAGCAGCCAGGGATGGGTCCTGGAAGCTCTTGGCCAGAGAGTGCCTCTCCCCCTGCCACCCAACCAGGTCTTTGGCGGGGGGAATCCCAAAGCCATTCTGGAAAGGGCTCCAGAGGAAGGTCTAGCCTAGGCCCCCACAGAACTAGCAGTCTCCATAAAGAAGCACAGTATAACTTAGGGCAGGCTCCTGAGCCTGCCTCTGCCTGCTTTCCACCTTCTCAAATCCCTTTCTCCGGCCCAGTCTTTGGACCTTGGTTTCCTTTCCAGATTGGAGGTTTCCAAGAGGCCCTCCAGGGGAGTGACAGCAGGCACCTCCAGTCTGGGCAGCTGCAGGCCTTGTGCCTCATCCTCTGCAGGCCCCCATCCTGGGCAGAGGGGCCCCGGGACTGGGCTCCGAGTCCAGCCATCCAGGTGCTCCTTTCCCAGTTTGAATTCAATAAATCTGTCCACTCCCCTTTTGTGGGAGTGAATGTTTTAACAGCCAAGGATGCATCCTTCATGGTCTGGGCTTGCGTCTGTCTTGGGGGACACATCCTTTCAGATTCCCCCTGGTTCTTGCTGTAGTGGGGCATGGAAGCAAGGTTTGAGCAGATGGCCATTACCTGGGTGAGTGACAGGTTATGACACCCACATCTAAATGTTACAGAGTTCTGGGGAGGGAGGGTCTTTAGTGTTATATCCCTAGCCTTAAACTTTGGTGTTAGTGAGAAGCTTGGGTCATTGGGGTGGGACAGGAAAAAAGGAGCCAGCAGTCTGTTGGGGCAGATAAGGCAATATGCATCTGATGGCAACCCACTAAAGCTAGTTAAAGTCCTTGTAGGAGGGGAGCAGGAAGGAGAAAAGCTTTGGGATGGCGGTGGGCCAGGTTGGGGTTGGAGGAGCACACAGGCACCCTTGTTTTACCTTAAGGAGTTCTTCAGGCCTCTCCAGTGATTGGCATTTTCAAGCCTGTTAGCCACAGGACAGCGACAGGAGGAAGGTAAGGGTCCTGAGAAACAAGAGTGCAGCCCTGTGAATTGGTAGCTCACTGTGCAAGGCCACTCCCCTCACTCTAGTCTAAAGGTGAGAGCATGCCTTTCTTTCTGTGCCCAGCCCCTCCCTTCATGGCTCTCCCTTACTGAGGCCCTCAGGTTGCAGCCAAGGCAAGGCCCGAGCAGGGTAGGTAATTCTGAGTCTCAAACCGGTTTTCCCACCTTGGTCTAGGGCTGGCATATTACATCTGGTAACTTCCCAATCTCTAACATACTCCAGCCACCAAATTCTCCCTACCCTGGAATGTAAGGGGGTGGTGGATATGCAAGTCATCCTTTGTGCCTTGATTGCTCCAGGTATAGGCCTGAAAGGCTGGCCAAAAGGTTTGGGCCTTTTGTATTTCTGACACCAGGTTATTACCTCCAAGCCAAGCCTTGAAAAAAAATTTTTAATGCAAATTTTGTTTTTATTTGTACCAAGGTAGGGATGAAACCAGGACCTATAGTAACCTAGGCAAGTGCCTCATTGCTGAGCCACAATTCCCCTTGAAAGTTCTGAAACAGTCAAGCAATGGAGTTGGGGTTCCATTTGACATCACCCCTTCCTCTAGTTGGAACTCTGGAGAGGACCGGAAAGTCTAGCCAACTTGGCCTTCTCTAATAAGTAGGAGGGTGCAGTGGCATTTTCTCTAGATGCCCCTGGACAATTGAGGTCCTTTATCTCAGGTAGGGAGGCAAATCTCTGGTCTGTCCACTGAGGACAAGAATCTCTTTTACTGGTCTCTGGTTAACACAAGCTTATGATAATAATCCCCCCCCCTTTTTTTTGGTTACACATCAAACACTCAGATGCCCTTATGAGGCAACAGAAACCATGACAGGTTCAGTAATGTCCCCAGTGCCACATCATTAGCCTGTTGGAAGCAAACTTTCTTCTCAGACTCTAGAAATCGTCCTTTAGTACTTTATATTCCTTCACTAAAGAGGTCCTTTAGGGCAACTCTCCTGGTTTCAGAAATCAGTTTCCAATCCGTGCTATAATAGCCCTTTAGAGGGAGATGGGGGCTGTGACAGTGTCTGTGGTAGCTCTTGCTTTCATGTGTACAATCGATTTTCAATCCCCAAAACCTGTACAAATATATGATGCTTATACTTTTTTTTCCATTTTGTAAATTTCTTTCCAACTAACCATTGGGACAAGTAGATGAAAACTGTATTTTACAA
The DNA here is from genome assembly GCA_907164525.1 of Lophiomys imhausi. Taxonomy (NCBI): domain Eukaryota; kingdom Metazoa; phylum Chordata; class Mammalia; order Rodentia; family Muridae; genus Lophiomys; species Lophiomys imhausi. The sequence continues at coordinate 2,549,865 of CAJQZJ010014957.1, forward strand.
AGGAGGAAATAGGGTTAAGAAATTAAGTGACCTTGCTCAAGAAAATGGCCTTGAACTGCTCTCCCTGGAAGTCTGAGTTACATATTAAACGCCCCAGGAGGACACATTTCTGGATGAGGAAATGGCAATGATCCTAGGCCTACAGAGCTTTGGGAGGGAGCTATCCAGGAAGCACTATTAAACAGCTTACCAGGGACAGGAGAGATGGTTTAGCAGTTAAGAGCACTGGCTGTGCTTCCAGAGGACCCAGGTCTGATTCCTAGCACCCACAAGGTGGCTCACAACCATCAGTAACGCCAGTTCCAGGGAATTCAACACCTGTCCTCTGCAGGCACACACGTGGTACACAGATATACATACAGGTAAAACACCTGTACACCTACAAAAATAAAATAATGATTTCAATATAGACAATTTATCACAAAGACTTGGTTAAGTATCAGATTAGCAGAGTGCTGCCCACCCCTGACCCCACAACGCTGACTTGTGTGGTTGTGCCGCTATGCATCTTCCTTTAGAACTGACAAATGGCACAGAAGGGGAATGGGTTCTGGGGACATAGTTGGTTTTGGCAAAGCCCAGAAAGGGTCAGTGAATGTCTATCAAGTGCTGTGGGCAGATAGATAGGTGAGGCATTCTTGGGGAGAAAGGAAAATAAGTACAGCTAATTGCCCTTCCAAAGCCGGGGCCCAGGGGGAAGGTAACGTGGGAAAACTACAACTCCCAGAAGTCTCTGTTTCCAGGCAAGTAGCGACGGTTGCTATGGTTTCGGAAAACAATATGGCTGCTCCCAGATGGGATTTGAGTTGTGCGGAGTAGGGACGTAAACGTAGATCTGAACACTCTCACTGGCGAGAGGAGGCACTTGAAGGGTCCTGGGGCTGGCGTTGGGCTCGGTCCGAAACGGTGAGGCATTGTCCTGGAACCAATGGCAAGCAGCGTGGATGAGGAGGCTCTGCACCAGCTGTACCTGTGGGTAGACAACATCCCTCTGTCCCGACCCAAGAGAAACCTCTCCCGGGACTTCAGTGACGGAGGTGTGCATTGTGTGTTTTAAAATGTTCTGTCTTTATGTATGTGTAACGGATTTGTGTATATGCTATCGTTTTTATTAGGTGCGTTTGTAGACTGGGGCAGGAGTAGTATTTCTATTTTGGGACTTCGATTGAGGAAGTGTGCACTTGCATGTTTCTTCTATTCGTGTGCGAACAATGTATATCCATTCTGTCTTGTGTGCATGTGTGAGTGTGTCTGTGTGTCTCCTTTCAGGGGCTTTATGGACTAAGCTGTGTGTCTGGGTGTGTATTTGTGAACCTGTGCTTGCTCACACTGCTGTGCTCTGCAGTCTGTCTTGTAACTGTTTTTAAATTGTGAGAGAGAGTCTTGAACCCCTGACTCTCCCACATCTACTACATTCCTGAATTTGCCTCCCAAGTTCTAAGATTATAGGCATGTGCCACCACTCCTGTTGTTTTTAGTGTGGTGCTAGAGAACCAAAGCCAGGGCACTGCGAATGATAGGCAAGCACACTACCAACTGAGCTACATCCTTAGTCTGTGTTCCTTTGTATCAACATATTCTTTCCTGAATGTATATGTGTTTCTTTATGATTATGTATTTGTCTTGTTTTTCAGGAAATGCATAGTTCTGTAGGCAGAATGTCTTCATTTCTATGTGTATAATTGAGGAGACTATGTAAATATGTGAATTCTATGTGTGCGTTCTATGTACACACCCATGTGTGTCTGGTATTTATTTGTTCTATGTCTATACAGTCTGCCCTATGTACATCTGTAGATGAACATTTTAAAGACACACAGTTGCTGTGTAGCCCAGAATATACTATTTTTTTCTGTCTCTCGTGTGATGAGATTGCAGGCGTGTGCTACCTCAGCCTGTTTATATGGTCCCGGGGATTGAGTGCTGGGCTTTGCAAGCATGCTACCAACTAAGCTACACCTCCAGCCCTGTTGAAGGATCTTGTCTTTCTGCTTGTGTTAATCTGTGATTCTCCTGAGACATGTGTGTGTGTGCCTGTGTGTGTTTGTAGGATAAAGCTGCAGACTCCTGTAGGGCCCTCTTGGAGACTCTCAGTTTTTCTGTGCTCTGAGTTAATGAGGAAGATGCTGTTTCTCTGAGAAATGGAGGATCTTGATCTGATCATTGATCTGGCTTTCTTTGTCTCTTTTCTATCAACCTTCCCTTCTCTGTCTCTGTATCCCTTCTCCCTGACCCACACTCCTGCCTTTTATATATGTTCCCGACACTATTCCCACAGTTCTGGTTGCAGAGCTTATCAAGTTTTACTTCCCCAAGATGGTGGAGATGCACAATTATGTCCCTGCCAACTCTATCCAGCAGAAGCTCAGCAACTGGGGTCACCTGAACAGGTAATAGAATCCCTGGGTGAAGAAGTAAACTGCAGCCCTTGCCCTCTTCCCAGGAAGGACTGTTCTAGACTTAACTTCCTATAACCTCGGCTGGGGATGTAGCTTAGTAGTAGAATGCTCGCTTAGCATATGTACGTGGCTGGGTTGGTCCCTAGCAATGCACAACAGGGAAAACAACAACAACAAAACCTTCTATGGTCTTGACAGGCTGCGACTGCTGGGGAAAGGGGAGGCACAGCAGAATCCATTTAGAAACAAAACCAATTATTTTATCGGGATAGAAACAAGGGATTTGGAACACTCAAGCACAGGGGTTCAGATGTCTGCCCTTTTAGCCTCCTGGGCCTATGTCCCCTTCTTTCCCATTGTCCTCGATTCATTTCCTCAGGACCCAATCCACTTCTCTCATATTCACCTCCTAGAAAGGTGCTGAACAAATTGAACTTCTCTGTCCCGGACGATGTGATGAGGAAGATTGCACAGTGTTCCCCGGGTGTAGTGGAGCTGGTGCTCATGCCACTGAGGCAACGCCTGGAGGAGAGGCAGAGGCTCCAGAAGCTGGGTGCTGCCTCCTTACAGGTGGCGCTGTTTGAGCTTGCTGATTGGGAGGCGGGAGGCGGGAATGTGGAGGGCGGTGCCCCCCAGACAGTGAAGAGCCCTGCCTTGGTGATGAATAGGAAGACAGGGGTGCCTAGCTAAGAGAACCTGACCCACAGGATTGTGGAAGGGAATCAGAGCTTCTTGGAGATAGATAAGCCCAGGCTCACAGGAGACCACATCTGTTCTTTTAGGATCTGGCGCCTCAAGATAGCAGTGGCTACATGGATATGGGTAAGGTGGCTTTCCCCTTATCTCAGGAAAAGCTTCCCTCTTGTCCCTTTAATCGATTTTAGGGTCACTCTAAGACTCCAGCAAAGTCAGTTCTCCACTTGCTTTGTTTTAGGTCTGTCCCAGAAGGCTCTAGGAGACGGTGCCCCAGCCTTGGGAGGAGAGCAGCTTAGGTAAATCAGAAAGCTCTGACCTCATCAGGGTTGGTAACTTTCCCACACAGACTAGCGTGGCAGTGCCCTGAGGACTGGGGGGAAGGGGAGAAGGCGAAGAGGGAAGGCTTGGCCGAGGGTACTAGAAGGGAACGGTAGGGTCTGACGTCCAGGCTTCTGCTAAGCTGCTACCCACTGCAGAGGGGGCCACCCGCCTGCACCCCGACCCCCCTGGGTATAACCAGGCGCTCCAGGGCGATCCGAGCTTCGTCCTCCAGATCGCTGAAAAGGAGCAGGAGCTGTTGGCTTCTCAAGAGACAGTGCAGGTGAGGAGGCCTAAGGGGCAACTTGATGCCTACAGGGGCAAAACACGGCAGTGCCACAGGCCTTCAGGCTTGATGTCTCCGCCACCCAGGTCCTGCAGATGAAGGTGAAGCGCCTGGAACACCTGCTCCAACTCAAGAACGTGCGTATCGATGACCTCTCCCGGCGGCTCCAGCAGGCCGAGCGCAAGCAGCGGTGAGCGGTGCCTGAGCTGTGCCGGGCTTCCCAGTACCAGCCAGAGCCCGGACGCCGCGATCCACCCACTCACCTGCGGACGCAGGATTGGGAGGGTGGCGCGAGCTGCTCACTAGCGCCCTCTGCAGCTGAGGCTCCCGGCTGCGGAGGGTTCAGGCGAACGTGGGGGTGCTCAGAGCCAAGGCCATCCGGGCCAGGAGAAAGGACCACTTTCCACAGCCCAGAAAACCCGTACGAACACACCGCAAGACCTCCCAAACCGTGTCCACTCTGAGGCTCCCGGCGCTGGGCCTAGAGAGGCTGTCCTCTGGCCCGATCCACACCCCTAGAACCAGTTCCCTTCTCAGCTCAGAAGATAGCCCCGTCTCCATCCATGCTAATTCTCCATGGCCTCGGACACTGGAGAAGTTACCCACAGAAGCACCCCGCCTGGGTGCTGACATGGGACCCATCTCAGGCCTGGAGACCACAGCAACTGAAGAGGAAGGGATAAGGTGTAGAAGTAGCCAGGAGTAAGAGAGCCAGTTGTGCAATCGCCGCCCTCTCGGGGAGCACTGTAAGGAGTGCCTAGGGAAGATAGAGCAGAGTTGTCTCCATTAAAGGTGGTGTTGTGCGTTCTTTCTTGTGCCTGCCTTCTCTTTCTGTCTATATTGATCCCAGAGGCAGCGAGTTTCTGACTTGTCCTTTATTCCTTTCACCTGTCCTTTTTTTTTTTTTTTCGAGACAGGGTTTCTCTGTGTAGCCCTGACTGACTGTTCTGGACTCGCTTTGTAGACCAGGCTGGCCTCCAACTCACAGAGATCCGCCTGCCTCTGCCTCCCAAGTGCTGGGATTAAAGGCGTGCGCCACTACGCCCGACCTGTTTTTGTTTCTTGAGATGGTTTCTCTGTGTAGCCCCAGCTTTCCTGACACTCTGTAGACCAGGCTGGCTTCAAACTCAGGGATCCACCTGTCTCTACCTCCCAAGTACTGGAATTAGAGACAGATGGGTCTCATGTAATGGTTCCCACTGCTTATTAGATTGAAGATACTGCCAGTGTAAAATTAATTTTTCTGAGGGTTTGCTATGCCTCCTTTTACTCCTTAATATCTATAGGGGGCTTCTACCTACTTTTGCCCACTTAGCTCCCAAGAAATGGCACAGAGAGACTTTGTGATTTATTAATAAGCTGTAGGCACTGTGCTGAGCAGGTTCTGAGCTATACTAATCCTTCTGCCTGTTAAAACTCATATAGATGTCCATCACTTGCCAATTTGGTGTGTCCTGGGCAGCTTCTGCTCTATCAGTCTGTCCTCAGAGTGAGTTTCTCTTGGCCTCTTGCTCTTGGTCCATCTGGTCTAATGATGACCTCCTTCTCCTTCCTCCTCTCTCCTTCTCCTCATAGTCTCCCTTGAGACCATCCCAAGTCCCGCCGTCCTATCCTGTCTGCTCAGCCATAGGGTCCAGCCATTTATCAACCTATCATGGGTCATTGGGAGCATTCTTTACAACACATTGGTTAATACAGTGCCCCAATATCAAATTACAGTCTGGTCAGGGGCACAGAACTCAGCTTCTGAATACACAGCACACAACACAAACCCCGACACCAATGGGCAGAGTTTGGTGAAGTGCTTCTATCATTGGGTGATCCCAACCCCCTCCCAGGGTCCTCCAACCTTGTCCAAACTTAAGTTGGAGATTTTCACCAACTGTGGTCACTCGCGTTCACAACCTTGTCTATGGCTCTCTCTTAAATAAGTTTTCTGTATGACTCTCAACCCTGTCCTTACACTGTCCATACATTGATCTCAATTCTATGGACAGTGGCTACATGTCACTTGAAACCCTGACCAAGACACCTTTGACCATGGTATTGACCTTCATTCTACTGATTTGCTGACAATAATGCTAAACATTTGTAAATCCCAAGGTCTGGCAATTCCATTCATAAGCATACATTTGGCATATGACATGGGAGAAACTCTTGTGCCCTGTGTTCTGGGAGACACTACAACAATCATACAGAATTGAAACAATGGCTGGAGAGATGGATGGCTCCACCCCTAAGAGCATTTACTGTTCTTACAGAGGAGCCAGATCCCATTCCCAGCACCCACATAGCAACTCACAACTGTTCATCACTCCGGTTCCAGTAGTTCCAACACCCTCTTCTGACTTCATGGACACCAGGCCCACATGTGGTGTGCAGACATATATATGAGCTTAAAATAAGTCTAACTTTTAAAAAAAGAATTAAAAGGAACTTTTATTGGTTATCTATTGCTGTATAATGAATTTCAACCAATGTAAAGGCTTAAATCAACACATGATTTTTTTTTTTTGAGGGTCAAGTCTGAGCATTGCTCAGCTGGATCTTCAGCTTCCAGGATGCTTACAAGGCCAAAGCCAAGATGTCAGAAATGTAACTTCATCCTCAGGTTCAAGCTCAACTGGGGAAGGAGGCACACTACTGTTAACAAGTTAGTCCTTTGTGGATCACTGGGGTTCAGTGTTTTGATGATTGTTAACTTGTGACTGCTCTAGTTTTTATTTTTGGCATACAGCCATTTCCAGTAGAGTAGCTTACTTAAATTTTTTAAAATTTGCATTTTGAATTTATGTATGTGTGGCATATCATGCTACAGTGTGTGTGTGTGTGTGTGTGAGAGAGAGAGAGAGAGAGAGAGAGAGAGAGAGAGAGAGAGAACCTGAGACTACACAGTGGAAGGAGAAATTCACAAGTGTTCTGTGACCTACACACATATCACAACTAAGGTTGTGGCAAATGTCTTTATCCACTGAGTCATCTCACTGGCCCCATAGTAGCTTATTTTTACCAGGCTATGGTAGCTTACCTTACCAAAGCCAACAAGTGAGAAAGAGTAGGCTAGCAAGCCAGTAGTGGTGGTGCACACCTTGGGAGGCAGAGGCAGGTTGATCTCTGTGAGGTCAAGTCCAGTTTGGTCTATATGGCAAGTTCCAGGCTATCCAGGGGCATATCCTTGGCTACCGAGTAAATCCATAGTCAGCCTGGGTTACATGAGACCTTGTCTCAAAAAAAGAAAATTATTGTGGGTAGGGATTCTCTTAGTTGCTGTAAGGAAGCCCCCAATTAAATGCTTTGTTTTAAAAGTTGCATTGGTTATAGTGTCTTCCTTACAGTCTCAGAAGGTGAGTCAATCATCATCATGGCAGGGATCTTGGTGGCAAGAAGGCATGGTGCTGGAGCAGTAGCTGAGAGCTCACATAACCTGCAATTTGTGGGAAGAGAGAGAGCAAGACTGGGCTTGGCAATGACTTTTGAAACCTCAAAGCCCACCCCCCCAAAGACACACCTCCTCCAACAAGGTTAGACCTATTCCAGCAAAGCCACACCTCCTAATCCTTCTCAAACAGTCTAACTAGCTGGGGACTAAACTGTATCAAGCAGCTTTTATCATTTTTGTACTTAATTATACACTCTAATTTATTTTACTGTACTTAATACTTTTACCTCCCTTCCACCCCTTGTTCCTTCCAAACCCCCAACACTATGCAAGAGAGAAAAGTTAGAGGGAGAAGGGACATAGGTCTCTTTGAGCTACTTCCTGCTGATTAGGGTCCTCAGGTTCTTTGGGGGCAATATCAATCTCAGTAGAAGTCCAGCAAACCAGGAGGCAGCAGCAGGAAGAACCAGCAGCAGGGAAAGCGGCAACCTCTTTCTTCCTTTTAGCCCTTTTTCTTCTTTGTAGCCCCCCTTCTCCTCAGGATCCCTGGCTTTTTTACTCCTCTCTCCCAAGTCCTCAGAGTTCACATTGCTGTAGCTAGCTAAGCCTCACCTTGCTAACTCGAGAGGCAGTTAATACTTTACCCCTGTGGTCTTAAGCAGCCTCACACCTGGGATTGAACAAAAACATTCTCATAATTGGTTATTTTAATAAACAGAATTCTTACCACATCAAACTCCCACCCATTTTTCCAGACTGGCCTTAAACTCACTCTGCAGCCCTGGGAGACCTACAGCTTTCGATCCTCATGTCTCAGCCTCCCAAGTAGTGAGGATTATAGGCCAAATGACACCAGGTCTCAGTAAAGTTAATGTTTTTATATCTAATGCGGGAGTTTCAAGTCCACAGATGAGGAGTTGGGAAGAGAAGATGGATATTAAGTGGGGCATACTGGAATCCAAGAGCAAAAGCTCCAGAACAAAGTGGAGCTTGGTGTCAGCTCTCAGTGCTTCCCATCCTCCTTCAAGGGAATTCAGAAGCAGCAGAACCCCTGGTCACCTGACCCAGGAGTCAGAGACCTGAAGCAGGATCAGGAAAACAGAGTCCTTGTAGGCCTAGCTGCTACTCCATGTCAGTAAGGTGAGTCAGCAGATCACCCAAATGTGTGGGTGACAAATCCCTTCCATGGAGCTTGTAAATGTCAAATTCTATATCCATGCTATTTTTCTTCCAACTTTTAAATCTCATGCAAAAATACCTGTTGTGCCCACCCTTATTTGAAACATATGCGAAAAAGAATTAGAAAAATGCAGTTCATACTAGCCAAGTAATACTTTACAAAGCTACTATAAGCTATGTGCCAGCAAATCCTAGATATATACTCAAGAAAAATACATACATGTATTTATCAGAAGAAAAACACTAAAATACAAAAGTAGACATTTATTTTTTGTGTCTGGTATCTTTTGCTCAAAATTGTCTTTAAAAATCATCCATATTGTTGCATGTATTCAGCATGTCCTTTGTCACTGATACATTTGTATAAATAAGTGTAATTAATTTCTTATTTTACTGTTTATATATATTTGAATCATTTCCATTGGGCCCATTACAAATGCTGTGATGTGTGTATGAGTGTGTGTGTGTGTGAGAGAGAAATAATGTAATATTCTTAGCATCTATCAAACACTTATTTTTATTTATGTGTATGTGTGTGTGTGTGCGCGTGCACATGGGCTTGTTTGTATGTGTACCATATGGGTGCAAAGTCCACGGATACCAGAAGGCACCAGATCCTGGAACTGGAATTATAGGCAGTTGTGACTGTGGGTGCTGGGAACCAAATCCTGGTTCATTTGTTTGTTTGTCTGTTTCCAAGACAGGGTTTCTCTTTAACAGCCCTGGCTGTTCTGGTAGACATCACAGAGATTCACCTGTTTCTGCCTCCTGAGTTCTGGGATTAAAGGTGTGTGCCACAACACCTGGTTAGTTTAATTTTTTATTTAATAAGGCTCAGAATACCACCAGGCTCAAATCTAGGTCTTAAGAACAGCAAATGCTCTTATAACTTTCTGAGAATCTCTCTATCCCACAAGCATCTATCAATTTTGTTAGATATTATCAGTTTCCAAGAAGATTGATTACAGTTTGTGTTGTTGTTGTTTTTCAAGACAGGGTTTCTCTGTGTATCAGCCCTGCTTGTCCTGGACTCACTTTGTAGACCAGCTGGCCTTGAACTCACAGAGATCCACATGCCCCTGCCTCCCGAGTGCTGGGATTAAAGGTGTGTGCCACCACGCCCGGCTAGTTTAATTTTTTATTAATAAGGGTCAGAATACCCTGGAGCTAGAAGTGGAGTTTTCCACATGCCAGCTATGTTTTCTTAGCCTGGAATTGCTCATTCCTTCTCATATATGGACCTCAACTCCATAGAGCCTGGTGTTCTAGCTTTGGATAAGGCCCTGGGCACAGGAAGCTTTTAGGCCTAGGCGTTCCTGATGGTGGCGTCCCTTCTTGGTGCGCAGGCCCACTGAGAAGGAATGAAGCATCTGTATAACTTCTACCTTGGTGTTCTCTTGGCACCAGAAGTCCTACCTTCTCCAGGAAGCTTTCCAGAACCATCTGTGGCCTTTCTTGGAAGCATGTAGCATGTCCCAGTACAGGCAGCTCCATTCCCAGGTTTCCCCAGGTGGCCAAGATGCTCAGAGTCTGGGAACATGAGGAGTGTTGGCAAGAACAGAAAAGCATTCTTTTTGTATGGGGTTCTCACAGTAAGCTGTGGGTGTCTTGCACTGGGAGCAGCCTAGCGCTTGTCCATATTACATATTTAGAAGTTTGTTGAAAGAAGTCGGCCCCATACAGTAAACTGTTAGCAACTAGTTTAATAGAGCTCACCAAGAAATGAGTTTCAAGTGAAAGGCAGAAGGAGCAAAAAGGAATCCGACACTGAAAGTCAACACAAACCCAGGCAGTAAAATAAACATGAGGAAGAGGGGTCAGAGGGGACTATGGTAAATGGATGTGTCCCCAAGAGCCATTGGTTCCTGTTTGGAATGTGAATATCGAGTATATGTTGTTAGATCTGGTATTTGAAAAGAAAACTGGAAATCAGAATCCTTTGTGAAGAAGTAGGATGAGGGTAAGACAATGGGAGGAAGAATTATTTGTAAAAAACCTCCGGAGGCTATACATCTGCAGGCTACTTTTGCCTAGCATGGTGGCCTGTAGGACACTTTGGACCCACTGTCCGCTAACTTGGAAAAGAACAGATAGGGAATACACGACAGGGCTTATGGAAAGGTGGGAGTAGGGGTTGAGTAGGCTGAGATTAGAATGAAAAGTTCTCAATGTCCGCGCTGGAGGACAGAATATTCTCAACAGTAGGGAGCGCACGTACTACCCAAAACAGTGATAAAAGTTTGAGAAGCCCTGCTGAGGACAGCAGGGAAGCACTGGGCCCTCTGTAGGAAGGCAAGGACGCTGTGAAAACAATAGCCCGGAAAGACTAATTTGTTAACAGCGCACAGACGAAGATCGATAGGTTAAGGGCCATAAAGACACAGGAGAGTCGGGACCTTGATACCTCTTCTAAGGCAGCGGCCACATTCTGTCGAAAAGCAAGCAAGCTCTCAGCGGTCCAAGCCTTGTCTCCACTAGTTAAGCTGGAAGTAGGGAACCTGTGTGTTCTGGACTGCTCCTTCGGCACTTTAAGTCACCTGTCCTAGTCACTGCATAAAGAGTAGAGATAGTTATACACCAACAGGTAGGTTGTGGCAAAAATCCAAAACCCTTAGCTGTGCCTCTTGCCCGCGTGCTCTATGTAGACGCCCACACCCTGTCGGGTGGGTCGAGACGCATCCTGCTGCTATGGCGACCGCCTCCTTGGAGAGAGAGAGCAGAAGCTCCTGTCCCCGGGGGCGCCCGCATAGGCTCCCTCCCCCCCTTCCCACGCCGCGTGCCTTCTTTGTTCTTATGCTTATGTGGGATGGGGACTGGGGTGGGAGAGGAAGACACGGAAACCCAGATTCAGTGGAGTGGGAAAGATGACTGCTTAGCTCTTAGACAAAATTGCCCCGACTCGGAAGCCTCGTATGGAAAGCCGCTCCGGTCGGCTCCAGCAGCAGTTCCCACATAGCCGCCGTCCCGCTTCACCACCGGAGCTCTTGTGGTTGGGGTGACGTCGGCTCGTGGGGCGCAGCCTCCGCGTGCACGTGATATGGAATCTCGTCGCTCATTGGTGGATCATCTCAGAGACAGCTCATTGGTCTGAAGTGCCCTAGCCCCGCCCCCTACGCCCCTCAAGCCAATGCAGGAGGAGAGGGCGTGGCGCGAGGCTGCTGCGGCGCGGGGCTCTTCCAAGCGCTCTATAGAGTCCGCTCCGCTGCTGCTGCCGCCGCCTCCGCGGTTGTTCCTGCCTGCCTGGCCGCGGGGCTCGCTCGCAAGGTGAGATAGGCCCTACCGGCTCCGCCTAGTGCACCAGAGCCAGCTCCTGGATCTGAGATCCTCCGCTGTGCTGGAGCTGGAGGCTCTGCTTTCTGGCCTGGAGAACTCTGCAGAAGCGGGATGGGGTGGGGGATGTGGGGTCCTGGGTGCAAGTGACGGCTAGCTGGCAGGGTACAAGTGACACGTGAGGGTGGGGGCGTAAATGGGGCTGACGTCCCCTTCCCTCCTGGTCCCCACATCTCTATGTGACCTTGGAAGAGTAGCCTGTGAGCCTCCGGTGCCCGGGCGCGATCATGAGGACGATGTTGATGTTGGGAGTGTCGGCTCGGGAGACTCCTGCGTCAGCCAGGCGAGCTCGGAGAGCGCAGGGCATTATCTCAGATGGACAGAGCCGCGGCCTTGTGCTTGGTATGGGTACCTCTGAGGCCCGTCCCGCTGCTGTTGTCCCCTGAGAAGACAATAATAGTGCGGTGGGGCGTGCCACACCCACAGCGATGGCGGTAAGAAAGGACATAGGGCTGGAGCCAGAGCCTCCCCAGTGTCTTGCAGAAATGGTTAGGTTGAGGAGGTACTGGACCAGTGGTCTTGTTAGTGAACAGGGTTTAATTGGACAGCTTGGGCGATGGGATGTGGAGATAGGGCATTGCTCTGCATGAAGGAGCGCGCCAGGGAGTGGGGTGGGTGGGTGGTGGGTGGGAGAGAGATCAGGCTCAGCTGATCTCTGCTTCTTGGGTGGAACAGTCAGTCTAGAGGCCAGAGGAATCCAAGCACCCTGGTTTGGCTGAGGTCAGGGGGAATGTGGGAAGTGGATACTGGGGCAGAGGACAGGAGCACTTGTTGGTAGATGGTAACACCCTTTTCATAGGTCAACCTTTCCCTCCACTGTTTGTGAGTAAACACAGATACCATCCTTGCACCTTTGGCTTCGAGGGAGGGGGCTTCGAAGATAGGACAAGGCTGAGTTGATGGAAAATTTCCTCCAACTGTGACCTCGATGTGGCCCTCCCTATCTGAGACCTAGTGGGTGTTCTTCTTTGAGCTTTAAGGGAAGATAGACAAATACTTCTGCTAGGCTGAGTGATTGAGCTGTGACTGGGTCCTACTATGGGTGTAAGGGAGGAGGTCATAGGAAGAGTTGAAGGTTGTTTTTTGCTCCAGCATAGAGAAGAGTCCCTGTTAGGTTAAGAATGATGATTGAGGAATGGTTGACAAAGGAGACTCTAAAAGGTTTGGGGATGTGCTCCCAGCCACACAGCACAGGTCAAGCTGAAATTGGCTTTGTGATACCTTGGGGCTTGGGGGCTGCCTTTGGGAAGAGGTAGGTAATCAGGAGGAAGAGAATCACAATTCAAGAGTTCCACTTTAACATGGATAGACCATCGTTGGCTCTTGGCTTGGAGCTTGAGCGCTAGAACAGGGCATCCTGGAGTTGTAACCAGCCAGGACTGGATAGGGGCAAGGCCTTATGGCACTGAGGACCCTGGGTTTTTCCATAATCATTTAGCTGTTTACCTACATGATAGTTTTTTGGAAAGGTAGCCTCAAAGCAGCCTTCTTCTGCCTAGCTTTTCTGTTATTCCAGTTTCCCCAAGAGCAAAAGAAAGCTAAGAGGCCCCTAAGGCTTCAGCTTTTCAATCTAATCCATTCTGCAACTGTCCAGGATCTTGGCTGATTTGTATGGTTTTTGTTTGTTTGTATTGTTTTGTCTAATTGACTAATTGATTGATTAATTTAGAGCTGTTGTCTCAGATAGCTCAGGCTGTCCTCAAAAATCACTATGTAGCCAAAGAGGACCTTGAACTCCTGATCCTCCTGCCTCTACTTCCCAAGTTTGCCTGCCGCTATACCTAGTTTTCTATCCTCTCACTCCTGATTTTCTGACAGCCATGAAAGGACCCAAGCATCATCCTCTTTGCCAGATGATAGGGCTAAAGTCGAAAAGGTTCCACAGCAGCCTCCTCCGAGTCTTCTGGAGCCTGACTGCCCTGGGAGTGGAAGAAGGGAAGGGGAGAAGCATCCCCCCGCCGCCCCCTTAACCTCTTAGCTAGTTTCTGAGAAGCTGAACTCCCTGAGGTCTCTTCCAAGAGTGACCAGAAGTGCTTTTTTCTGGTGCCTTTCTTCCAGTGAAATTGCCCTTGTTCTAGGAACCAGGCCCTCGGAACTTTGTTTTTGCAGCAGTTGGAGGTTGGGGTAGGAGAGTAGGGGGTGGGAGCATTTTCAGTGTTCTAGGCATAACTGCACCAAGTTCTGGGAAGAACAGGCCACTGCTTTCTCTATCAGAGAAATAAAATGGCTCATCGATTGGCTGCTGCCCCTAGGGGGTCCTGTGTGGTTTAGGTGACAGTGAGAACTTGGCTAGCACAGGTAAAGGCTGGAGGCATGGCCTGGCTAGGGGTTGTGAGGTGGCCTAGCAGTTCCCTGTGGACAGGACTACAGCGTGAGAGGCCCCGTGGCCTCTTTTCCTGCTTCTAATGAGGAATTTGTGTGGATGAGTGTAACTCCCATGGGGCAGTCACTGGCAGGTTGTTGTGAAAGGATGTTTAGTTTTTCAGGCCTGTGGGTCCCTGTAGTTACTTGCCTTACTGTTCCTATGGTTACAGGCAGTTCCTGGGTGATGGCTCTCCAAGTTCTGGCCACTGCAGGAAATGGAGGTCTTGCTTTCAGCAGCTTGCTCATCTTGGGGCAGGCATGGGGAAGGAAACAACTGCCTGTCCTAACCGTCAGGAGAAGAGTGGAAGGGAACCTCCATTGGGAGGAGGTTGCCTTCCAGAGCAAGAGTTGGTTAAGAAGTTAGGGTGAGAAGTTCCTGAGAGTCACTGGCCCTGTCACACCGCTTTCTGTCCTAGTTGGGCATTCCTCAGGGCCTCATTCATTAATTCAGTCAACAAATGTAAGCTGAATTCGTCTTCCTCTCCAGTGCTCTGGTGATTGCTGGGCAAAGCCACAGTCACTGCCCACTGTTGGGAAAGGTTGAAAACAAGTGATCACAGGGTGAGAGGGGAAGCTGTTAGGTCCCCCTGGGCTTTGGAGTAGAGTATGTGTTGTTTTCCTAAAAAGAAGATGTTGGGGCTGAGCTTAGATGTCAATGGGAGTTGGGGAATTTCTGGCTGAGAGCCTGGGCAAAGGAAGACTGGGACTCCTCCTAGTCAGGCTAGGTCAGGTCAGACTGCTCCAGGTCAGACTGTTTCATTAAAAGGCTCATGGGAGTCTTTGCTTACCAGCCACTGGTCATCCATATCTCTAGGAAGCGTCTGAGATATGAGAGAACCTTAACTGACACTGGACTGTGGTTGCCCTCTGGCTGCTGAAGTGTGTCTAGAACAGCCACTGCAAGGAAAAAGGCCAGCCACCCTGATCACTTGTCTGGAACCTATCACTTTAGGAAGATGGCTGGAATGTTAATAGGAGTTGACTCTTTTCTAAAGCTAGGTTCCCTATAGGCAAGCTGACCATAAGCAACCCTCACCAGAGGTGAGTAGGGCATAGCTTGCTGTGTTTCATTCCAGGGTCTAAGAACAAGCTTCTGTGAGGGTGTTGATGGTCCGTGTTCCTGTTCTGGCTGTTTCTGCATCCTAGAGTTTGGAATCTTGGACTTCCATGCATTTCTACATGCCTTGTTTTTTTTTTTTTTTAAACCAAGGCTGTCCTGGGACCCAAGCTGTGAGCATCCTAACCATGGTGGGGCCTGGGTAGACTTGAATGACAACAGGCAGTAGGGAAGAAAGAAAAGTCAACTCCATTCCCAGGGTTGCTCAAGACTGCTCAGTACTCAAGGGACCTTGAGTTCACACCCTGGGCAGGCCCAGCCATTGACTATAATGCTACCCTGTAGTTTCTCTTCATTCTCTGGATTATCTGAGGTCACTTCTGGGTCACTCATCTCTAAACACTTCAATGTGCTTCCCTGAAAAACATGGACATACATATATAGTACAATTCTATTATCTCACTGAATAAAATCAGTATTTCAGACTGGCCTCAAACTTTCTATGTAGCTGAGGAGATCAGAAGGGCATCTGTGTCCTGGTTTTGAGCTGTTGTGTGGGTACTGAGAGCTGAACCCAGGTCCTCTGTAAGAGCAACAAGTGTTTTTTTTTTTTTTGAGACAGGATTTCTCTGTGTAACCCTGGCTATCCTGGAACTCTCTCTGTAGACGAGGCTGGCCGAGATCTCATGAAGATCTGTCTGCCTGTCTCCCAAGTGCTGGAACTAAAGGAATGTACCACCACTGCCCTTTGCAGAAAGTGCTCTTAGCCATTGTTCCAGCCTATCTCATATATTGTAATTTACACAGCGTTGTGCTCTTGCCAGATGTTAAGCAGGTACTCTACTACTGAGTTACATCTCCAGGTTTCCAAATATTTGTCTCTCTGTCTCTGTCTCTCTCTCTTAATAATGTCTCACTGTGTAGACCAGGCTGGCCTCAGACTCACAGAGATCCACCTGTCTCTACCTTCCAAGCCATGCCACCACTTTCAGCTCCCAAATTTATTTCAGTTTTAATTGTATGTATATGTATCTGTGTGGGGGTATGTACTGGTAAATATGGGTGCCAGGAGAGGCCAGAAATGGTTTTCAGATTCCCTGGAGTTGGAGTAACTTACTGGCAATCATGAGCTGTCTGACATGGGTTCTAGGACTCAAACTCCAATCCTCTGCAAGAACAGTACATTTAACCACTGAGCCATCCAGCCCTTCAAATGTCCCCCCCCCCCCCCTCTCTAACAGCCCTGGTCCTTTATTTTTTTTTTTTTTTTGTACATTAGGCCATGAACTCATATGGAATGGGCTCCAACAGCTCTGGCTCCCTCCTGTTAGTCCTCACAAAGTGTGCTTCTCTGGGTGGCGCAGGCTGGCGCTTCAGCTGGCCCCAGGTGCCCTTCTCTTTGGATTCCTTCTTCTTCTGGTCATTCTCCTTTACCTGCTTCAGGAAGCTGTCTCAGTTCTTAGAGTGCTTGATGTGCTCAATGTGCATGTTAATCTTCTTGGCAAGAGTATTGATTCCTTGAAGGATCTCTGTGAGCTCAAGGCCATCCTGGTCTACAAAACGAGTCCAGGACAGCCAGGGATACACACAGAGAAACCCTGTCTCCAAAAAAAAAAAAAAAAATCTTGCCCTTAACTTGCTTGTTTACAATGATGCCCATGGCATGCTGGGTGACATTGTGGACTCTTCCCGTTTTGCCATTGTAACACTTATGTGGTATTCCTTTTTGAATGGGGCCCTTCCCTTGATGTCCACAATATCACCCTTCTTGTAGATTCGCATGTATGTGGCAAAGCAACAACCCCATGTTTCCTAAAAGGCCTGCAGAACATGTAGCGAGTGCTCCTCCTCTTTCCCTTGTGTTTGTCATCTTGGTGAGTTACTGGAAGATGGCTCCAAATATCTTAATAGGGAGCTAGAAAGCCCTTCCACCAATTCTTGTAGCTGATGAGGTGAAAAGGGTCATTTTTCTTGTAGAATTTTTCTTCTGTGTGTGTTAATCTAACACAGGTTGGTAGATAAACATTTTAGACTCTGTAGGCCATAAGGTCTCTGTTATAACAATGTTTCAGTATAAGAGCTGTCACAAATGACATACAAATGAACAAGATGGACTGTGTCCTAATGCACCTTTATTTGCAAACAAACAAAAACAGACTGTGGCCCAATTCCATATCTAGAACAGTTCCCCCCCCCCCCCCCCGCACACACACACCATTACATTAAAAAAAAAAAAAACAGGTCAGTTGTCCTGTGGCATTTCCTGTCTTGTGGATGGTCTCATTGCATGCTCACAGTTATTTAATTTGTTCCACAGTCCCATGTTTCTTATTAAAACATTAGGCGTGGAGGCTCAGTTAGGTCTAGTCTGAGCCTCTTCATCAGTCATCCTTTGTCAAGGATGCTGGGGCTTTGTGCAGGCTGTCTCACATCTAGAGGCATAAATGCATCGGTTGTCCCACAGTGAGTGAGGGGAAATGTGTCTCCATCACAATCTTGTGTCATTCTCCCCTCTGATCACCAGGTCATCTGTCAGTGCCACTTGGACATCTCTCATGGGTCAGTGTCTTGAGTGTCCTTGCCTCTGGCATTTGTATCTTTGGGAGTGCAGAACAACTTAGCATTTGGTCCCTTCTTATTAGTGGGAAGCTGCCTATAAAGAAGGCAGATCACTTACAAGATAGAGGTTGAATTATTTCCCTTTAATTGCCTGTTTCCATAGCAGACAGTTGAGACACTGCTGCCCTCAGTGGCGACACATGAGGTTTAGGTTTGTTTTGACTATTTTCTGCCTTTTCTGTCATCTCTGTGCATGTGCTGGTTTTGTGTATTCCACCTGTTCCATTAGGTGCCCTCAATATTCTTTTGATGCTTAAATGGGCTCCACCCTACCCATCAGAGGCTTCCTAAGAATGCCTCATGGTTATTCTTTTTTATTTTGTTACATTTAGTTATTTGTGTGTGTGTGTGTGTGTGTGTGTGTGTGTGTGTGTGTGTGTACACTTGCACATGCACTAGCTAGCATCTGTATAAAAGTCAGAAGAGAAGTGCAGTTGTTGTTTCTCTTCTGCCATGTGGGTCGCTCAGATGAAATTCAGGTCCTTAGCAGCAAGTGCCTTTAGCTGCTGAGCGATCTCACCAGCTTCTTATACTTAACTTTTGCACTGAGGCAGCCTTTGGGTTGCCTAGCCAGAGGCCTCCATGACTCAGATTAAGGTCTAAATAGCAGGCTCAGAAAGGGGGACGCTTCTTCCATAGGACTGTGTGTGTGGCCTGGCTGATTGCAAAAACATAAATATGAATTTGAAATCTTATGAGGTCGTCTTCTGTTCTTGCCCACTTCAAAGCATACTGTTGACTGATCTGTATCCACTTGAACTGGGTGTGTGACCTGAATAATATAATCCTTGGGCCTGCTCATTGGGGTCAGCGATGCCAGAAATAGCCTCTAAAATATGCCAGTAAAGCCTCCTTTCTTTCTACTCTGTCTTTCCTGCCAGCCTTAGGTAGGCTAGACATATGAGTCCTATGTTGGCACTTTGGCAACTGAAGCTAGCTCCCTGAGCCTTAGGTCAGTAGGATATCACGCAGGCTGGGCTGAGGGTGTAGGTATGTGTTAAACTAGATGGGTCAGACAGATGTCCTAATCCCCACCAGCCATGGGCCGATGGGTGATCTTGACTCCTGTTTCCTTATTCCTCATCCTCAGGTTCCTGCCACTGTCTCTGGAGCATGGCAGGCTGCAGAGCTTGAGTGGCCGTGTCAAGCAGGAACTGTGTGTCTTGCCCAGTGGCAGGGAGGGTGTCCATGGCTGCAGCCAACAGAGGTAAGTGCTGCCCAGAGTCTGTAAGTTCGCATGAGCTCTTGGAGTGGCCCCTGATGGATGGAGTATTATTGCATGATGAGCTTGTTTCAGCCCTGAATGTTGTATGTCTCAGTGTTGTTCAGAACATGCCAGTGCCTGCACTGGGTCCAGGGGATCACACACGCCCAAGCAAGGATCCCAGCTTGCTACCTTGGTTTGCCATTCTGTGGAAATATATGCTTTTGTGCCCCATACATCAGTCCCTCTGTTGCACTGGTGACAGTCTTAAAGGACATGTAGGGCTGGTTGAATATCAGAGGCCTGGGTCAGGACCTCAGCAGGAATCTGGAAGGCTTTAGGCAAAAGAAACCTTGTAAGATTTGAAAATCAGGTTGATGGGAGCTCACCAGGGACTGTGGCTATGCCTGTCTGGCAGAGCTTCTGTCGAGTATCTGAGAACCTAGGTCAATGTCTGTCCAGCCTTTCCCACCCAAATGACTCTGGATCAGACTCTTGGGAGGCCTAAGGTCTTGCAGGCGTGTCACAGAGGTCTGAAACCATACTTTTTAATTATTAAACACTTATTAATAACTGTATCTACTTATAACAAATACACTTACTTAACTACTATTCCTACAAATTTCTACAACTCCTCTGAATGCCTACAACCCCTAAGACCTAACCACTAAACCTATTGATAACTTTTACAACTATTTTCATAACCTTTTAGAAGGATACAGTCTCTGGGGCAGGTCCTCAGTCGCCAGGAAATCAGTCTCTGGGGTAGACCCTTTAATGCACTTAGCAGTCTTTATTCTGGAATATCTCAGATGCAGGTTCGTCAGGGTAAATTGGCTATCGAAGTCTCACCTTAAATAAGGCTTGAGGCTTTCTTCTCTCTGGGAGACCTCAGCTGTCTGTAGGCCAACTTACTTCCTTCATATCAGCAACTCTGCCACTCTGCCTCAGTCTTTAAAGCTGGCCACAGTTCCGTTCAGGCTGCTGTTCGGACAGGTCAAACCCCTCTAGGCAAAAGCTGAGCCACAGGGTTTAGTCCTTGGCCTTTTGGTGTCTTGCTGAGGCTTTCTTTGCTCACCAGCTTCTTTCTGCCCCAGGGAAATCCGGCCATCTGTTCACCAGCACTTTCTTCAGCAGGACTCGCTAGCATCGGAGCTCTCTAGTATGGGGGTCCTTAGCACGACCTCTCCCAGGCTCATCCACTTGTCCTTAAATAGGATCGCTCCTTGTTCCACCTGCTTCAGCTTAATTTGGGCTCTGCCCACTTAGCAGTTGAAAACAATGCCAAGTCATAAAGTCTTTCCTTGTTTCACCTGGCTTCAACCTTGTTTTTCAATCCATAGAGACTCCCCTCGTTTCATGTGACTTGATAAGCTGATAAACTAATTGCTCACAGCCAAATTGATCTTCATGCCCCAGATTAAGAGACTGTATCAGAAACCTAGATATTTACTAAATCTAATTTATATTAATCTAACTCCCTACAGAGGTCTAAGATCATGCCCTTTGTTTCCCTTAGGCTGAATGTCCATGCTCTTGGCTATCCCCCAGCCATTCTGTATGTCCCAGCACATCAAAGTGACAGCTAAACCGGGCGGTGGTGGCGCATGCCTTTAATCCCAGCACTTGGGAGGCAGAGGCAGGCGGATCTTTGCAAGTTCGAGGCCAGCCTGGTCTACAAAGCGAGTCCAGGACAACCAGAGCTGTTAAACAGAGAAACCCTGTCTCGAAAAACCAAAAAAAAAAAAAAAAAGTGACAGCTAATAAGCCTCAAAGACCCTCGTCTACACTAGTAGAGGAGGAAGCAGTGTGGGGGTGGACTGGGAGCTTCTTTACTTCTAGTGACCACTGGTCCTGAGTGGTAGCTATTGTTTTTTGTTTCTGGTGGTGGTGTTTTTTTTTTTTTGGTTTTTCGAGACAGGGTTTCTCTGTGTATCCTTGGCTGTCCTGGACTCACTTTGTAGACCAGGCTGGCCTCGAACTCACAAAGATCCGCCTGCCTCTGCCTCCCAAGTGCTGGGATTAAAGGTGTGCGCCACCACCACCCGGCAGGTGGTGGTGTTTTTTTGTCTGTTTATTTGTTTGTTTTTCCCCTCAAAAGTTGGTTTTTAAAACCTTATTTCTCCCCCACAGAGTCCATTCTTATCATTGTGCTCCAGGTTGATTGGAGTTATCAAGAGTCACAGGCTGGGCCTGTCTTATGCATTAACAAACTTGGAAGGGAAGGTGTCATAGGGGCTAGGGGGGATGGCTCAACAGTCCTGTTGTAGAGGAACTGGGTTGAGTTTCCAGTACATGGGACAGCTCAGATCCACCTGTAAATCCAGTTCCTGCATATCTGCTGCCTTTGTTCTTGCTGTTTTGTTTTGTGTTTTATCAACACAGGGTCTTACTTTGTTTACATATAAACTCAGACAGACAGACACACACACCAATACAAATCTTTTAAAAAACAGATGCCAGGGATGGAGAGCTTGGTACCGTGGAGGGTCCAACTCTGCACTGCATGATGGTAGGAAAGATGCCAGTCTCTTTCTCTCCAAGTGAGGGGTCCTATCAGCTAGTCCCTGAGTCTTTCTTACATCTATGCTGGGGAGTGCACATTTGTGGGAACACTACACAGATTGGTGTGTGTGTGGGGGGGTGCTCAAGCCCCAAGATTAACAGTATGTACCTAAAAGGAGCCTGGTAGTGTATGCTGGGTAATGTCAGAAGCAGACTGCGCATGGGCAGGAAACAAGGGGGAGCAGTTTCCTGGTGGTGAGGGAATCCAGCAGCCCCTAGAGCCTTCTCCTCCTCTTCCTAGGCAATAAGCCCAGAGTCCGAAGTATCCGCTTTGCAGCAGGCCATGATACAGAAGGCTCCCAGAGTCATGTCCACTTTGATGAAAAGCTGCACGACTCGGTGGTCATGGTCACTCAGGAGAGTGACAACAGCTTTCTAGTCAAGGTAAGTGAACACTTCCTTATCAGCAAGTTCCCTCCTCCTTCCTCTTCCCTGGCTTCTGGAAGCTGTGCTATCCATTTAACTCTTTCTACAGCTGGGGTCACAGGCATACCCTTGCCTCTCCCTGAACTTTTCTTTATCTGCAGAATGGAAGGTAAGGGAATCAGTAAGTGACTTGAACAAATGTTATTCGACTCAAGGCTACTGTCAGTGGCCTAGTCCACAAGGCCATAGACAAGGGCCATAGAAGGCTGGTTGGAGGCTGTGGTGTCATAGGTCTGGATCAGGCCTAGGCGGGCTGTCCTGGCCTTGCGGCCTTGGGCAGTTTGCCCCTTTTTATCTCCTCCCTCCTTTCATCATTTCTTGCTTCTTACATTTATGTGTTTTGTTGGAGCATGCACGCCATGGCATGTCACATATGGAAGTCAGAGGACAACTTGCATGAGTCTGGTCTCTTCCACTTTGTGGTTCCAAGGATCAAACTCTCATTTGACTACAAGTCTTTACGTACTGAGCCATCTCACCAGGCAGCTGTTCACACCCTACAAAGCTGATGTGAGAGTGAAAAGATATGTGTATGGGATGTCACTAATTATGGTGATGATAAGGTATTGTTTTTTTACTCTTTGCCAAATTTGGCTCTTTGTATTAATTATCTCAAAAGAACGTAGGACCATGAGCATACTAACCACACTACTACCAAGCTGTGCCAGCCTTACCCTGAATCTTCTACTTAGTGGAGCATATTTATTCATGGCTGTACTTCACATACCCAGCAGCATGGTTCCTTCAACTGCTTGGACGATGTTAGGTTCCACACCCACTTGGAAGGGACAGGAAGGAATTTTTGGAGGGGCAGGGCTGGGGGGGAAATAGGGATTGAGGACTTTGGATTGGTCAATAAGACAGGGTGCCAGAGTTCAGTAGGCATGCCCTGTGGTGAGAGGGGAGCAGCCCAAAGGCCTGGCTGCCCTTCTTAGTGTGGCTCCAGATCTGTACTTTATTTCTGTACAACTCTGAAGTTTTCATTCTCTCTCCTGAAGCTGATGGTTCCCAGGGAAATAAACAAAATAAAGGCACTAAAAATTTTGACAGAAAAGTGAAGAACAGCCACAGTGACAGGTACACCACCCAGAAATGACCATGGCGAGCGAATCTTTTAGTGTCTCTTTTCAAAGCTTTGTTTCTAAGAGCTAGTATTTGTTGTTGGTGGATTTTTTTGTTTGGTTGGTTTTGTTTTTTTGAGATAGGGTTTCTCTGTGTCGCCCTTGCTACTCTGGAACTCACTCTGTAGATCAGGCTGGCCTGGAACTCAGAGAGATTCCACCTGCCTCTGCCTCTCCTGAGTGCTGGGGTTAAGGGCATGCGCCACCACACCCAGATGACATGGTGTTTTTTGCTTGCTTCTGTTTGCAAACTGTTTCCTGCCTGCCAGGAAATAATTTTCAATGAGATTTCACCCCCATCTGGTATTTGGCATATATGTCAGGGCTGCTTTTGTGTTCCTGGGTGTTCCGGTTGTTTCCATTTCTGTTATAAATTAGGGTGCTGATAAGCATTGTCTTATACATCCCTGAGTATTTCCTTGGCAAATTCTGTAAGTGCCACAGCTTGGCCCCAGGTCACAGCATACAGGTATATACAGAAGGTCTTTAAAATTTCTTTTAAATTTATTACTGTGTGTGTGCACATACTGCATGTGCCATAGTGTACATGTGGGGGTCAGGGAACAACTTTGTGGAGTCAGCTCTCTCCTTCCCCGTTCACCCTGTACTGAACTCAGTCCAAAGTCTGTGTGGCAAATGCCTTTAACCATTGAGTCAACTTACCAGCCCCTAGAAAACCTTTTTTTCTTTTTTAACTTTTCACATTTATTTATTTATGTATTTACTTACTTACTTATTTGGAGACAGGGTTTTTCTGTGTAGCCCTGGTTGTACTGGAACTTGCTCTGTAGACCACCCTGGCCTTGAACTCAGATCCACCTGGCTCTGCCTCCAGAGTGCTGGGATTTGTTTTTGTTTTTGTTTGGTTTTGGGGACAGGGTTTCTCAGTGTAACAGCCCTGGCTGTCCTGGACTCGCTTTGTAGACCAGGCTGGCCTCGAACTCACAGAGATCTGCCTGCCTCTGCCTCCCAAGGACTGGGACTAATAACAGCGTGTGCCACCACTGCCCATCCTGTTTACATTTATTTATTTTGGGGGGGAGGTGTGCCATAACACACATATGGAAGTCAGAGGACATTTCGCAAGAGTCAGTGGGTTCTGGGGACCAGATTCAGATTGTCAGGTCAGTAGCAAGCATCCTTTTGCCCACTGTGCCAGTTCATTAGACCTAAAAATTTGTTGAGGGCCATTAACGGCTTAGCAGGTGAAGGTACTTGCCCAGCCTGACTACCTAACTCTGGTCTCCAGAACCTGCTTGGTGGAAGGATAGTGCCAACTCCTGCAAATTGTTTTCTGATCTCCACAGCATTATAGCATGTGCTCGCCCCTAGTAAATAAATGAAAAAAAGAAACCCAAAATTTAAAAAAATGTTTTGTTTTGTTTTTTGAGACAGGGCCTCATGTACTCCAAGCAGTCTTTGAACTGGCTGTGTAGCCAAGGATGACCTTGGACTTCTGATCCTTCTGCCCCACCTCCAAAGTGCTGGGATCACAGGTATGCCCCACCATGCCTGATTTGATTTGGTGCTGGGGATCAAACCCAGGGCCATCCATGCTAGACAGGTACTCTAGCAGCTGAGCTGTATCCTCAGCTCATTGTCTTGAGAGTGTGGCCGGGCTGCTCTAAAAGCCCTGGGTAGCTCAGGCTGCTCTCAAACCTGTGGCAGTCAGTCCTTCTGTTTTGGCCTCCTTAATGCCGAAAGTAGACGTGTGCCATTGTGCCTGCCTCAGAAAACTTTCAGAGCATTGCCCTTCTCAGTGGCATTTCAGCTTATGACCCTTTACACCAAAAAGTTCCCACACATCTGTCCCAGAGGGACAGCATTGATTTGCCTGGCAGTCTACCGGACAACAGAAATTGTTTGGGCCATGAGCAAAGGTCACCGATCACGTGGCACCTTTGAGTGTGCAGGTAGGCATCCATGAGTCAGCAGATAGGATCACAGGTTCAGTGGTTAATATTCAGGCTCCCACAGCTGGTTTAGTGTTTTTTTTTTTTGTTTGTTTGTTTGGTTCTTGGGATCAAAACAAGGTTTTCACACATGTTCAGTATGTGGTGTACTACTGAGCGGCTCCCCAAACCATAGTGCCCATTCTGTCCTGTCTCTCACCCCATGCTATCAAGTAATGAAGGCACCTCATCCCTGACTGGGCTGCTGGATGTTGGCAGGTGATGTGCACATCCACACCATAGCACACGCAGCCAAGCTTCCCCTCCCTGCCAGTGGCTGGCTTCTTGCTGCATACCACACAGGACAGGAGTGACCGAGGGGTCTAGGAAGTACTTTTCTATAGTTCACAATGTGACCTCTAGGCAGTCACTTTCTCACTTCCATATCCTTATCTATAAAACTGACCACTGAGACCTGTGGGGCCTCTAAGACAGATGCCAGGGATTGTACTGGCCTTTAAGGGGAAGGAATCGAATCATTAAAAGGCCTGGAGCCATGAGGCTAAGGCTGTAGAACAACAGCTGGAGAGTAACAAGAGCTGGGCTCCCAGGAGAGCAGATGCTGGAACCCACCAGGAGCATAGACGGCATACCCTGATGCCCTAGGAGCAGCAGCAGAGATGATGCCTCTCCCTCCCCCTTGCCTCTGCAGGTTGGCTTCCTGAAAATCCTGCACAGGTATGAGATTACCTTCACTCTGCCTCCAGTGCGCAGGCTGAGCAAGGATGTCCGAGACGCCCCAGTTCACAGCCTGCACCTCAAGCTCCTCAGTGTCACGCCCATCCCTGAAGGTAGGTCCCCTCCTGGGCTGCTAGAGGCCTGCCCTGACTCATGAGGGCATGCTGTGGGTGGGAGTGAGAATGTGAGGTTGTTTGCCCTTTTCCTAGCTAAGGTGAACAGGCAGCTCAGCAAAAGTCAGGGGCATGGTACTTCCTTGAGCTTCCATTGTGGGAGTGTGGAAGTTGCAGCCCCAGGCCTCCATTTTTGGACAGAGAAATCCACCTCATTAGCACACACTGCAGGTTTGCACCTGCCCACTGACTGATGGTCCCCTCGGTGGAGAGGTCCCAGAGGTGGGAGCCACTGAGGAACTGTCTTTGGGCCTTAAGCCATCCCTCTCATCTTCCTGGATAAAAACGCAGGAGCTGTAGAAACTTTGGGTGCTGAGGCCTAGAACCCACTAGTTCGAGGCCTTGGGTTCTAGGCTGCTTCTCCATCTGGCTTCTGGTCCTGTCCCAGTCCTGATCCCCAGCCTGGAAGAGACTGGGGTGTCAGTCTCAGGGTGTGCTGCTGGGCTCCAGCTTTAGTTCTGTGTGCCCACTATTGCTTCCTAACTGCTTGTCCTTCAGTGAGAAAGCCCTGCCTCTTGCCATCCCATCTGCTCAAAGCCCACTCTGATTGCCTCCCCTTGATCTCCATCACCATCCTCCTGTTTTCCTGTGTGGCACCAGCAGGACCCTTTCTTAGAAGGATGAACTGGACCCTGTCTTCTGCCTGTAGAGGCACGCTGGGCTCTCGGGCCAGCAGCATGTTGACCTTATTTGAAAGGATGGGAAGTTTCTTAAGTCCTGTACCAGTTCTGTGGGGATGGATCTCTGGAGGGACCATCCGTACTTCCTTCTGGAAGAGACTTAGCGAGAGTTACTGGTGGGAGACTGTGAGAGTTGGGGACAATGTGGAAGAGCTATGGGAGACAATGATTGCCTATCCCTCCCTGCCCTCCAGCGGGTTACAGCGTCAAGTGTGAGTACTCGGCACACAAAGAGGGCGTCCTCAAAGAAGAAATGCTGCTGGCCTGCGAGGGCGAGACAGGCACCTGTGTGCGTGTGATGGTGCAGGCACGGGTCATGGGTGAGTGAGAATGGGGCGGGTGTGGCTGGAGGAGAGGGGCATGAGACCAGCTTCAAGAGATTCTTGAAGCTGGTGGGGTCTTCCCCCAAATCTCCAGCTCATGCCAGGGAGAGATCCTCATGGAATAAACCTTGTGGGGTGCCAGGACACAGCCAGCATACTAACTTGTGGTGCCTACCTCGCAGACCGGCACCACGGCACACCCATGCTGCTGGACGGTGTCAAGTGTGTGGGCGCCGAGCTGGAGTACGACTCGGAACACAGCGACTGGCACGGCTTCGACTGAAGCCTGGGCCGTGCCCGCCTGCCCGCCTGCCTGCCTGAGCCCCTGAGCCTTAAATTCCGCCTGCTCCCCAACATGCTGCGTGATGGTGTGGCTTCCTCACCTCTCCCCTGGTGGGCATGGCTGGGCTAGACCTTGCTCATGCCTCCTACTTCTTTCTGCCTTCATTCCTGCCACCACCCTGCCCCTCCTGCAGTCTCCTCTCCCACCTCCTCCTCTCTCATGTGCCTGCGTCTCCTGACTGAAGAAATGGGTTGAGCCCCGAGGAGACTCTCTGAGAGGAGGGACCTGGGGTGGGATTTACCTCTTCCACCCCAAGCCACAGGGGCTCCAGCCGGGATCGGGAGAGGACAGAGTGGCGCTGTCTCTGTGGCACTGATGCCCCATTACTGCTGCTATTGTCTCTCGCCCTCTCCACCTCTGCTGCCCCTCCCTCTTCCTTCCCCACTGCTCTTCATGTGTTGAGGAGGTACAGTTCCTAGCTCCTACCCCTCAGGTCTGTGGTACTTGGTTTTTCCATGACTGGTTGGGATAGAGACCTCAATAAATAAAAATTCCAGTAGATATCAGAGGCCAGTGGGGGCCTTTTGTTCTGTGGGTTGGAAGGAGTACCACATGAATGCTTTTTAGGTCTGGGACTAGCTGCTTAATTGGAGTGGGGAGGTGTCTAGGACATGAAGCAGTTTTCAGGACTCTGGGATGCTGGACGGGAAGAAAGCAACAGCTCCTTGACAAGCTCCTTTCATTTGTGCAGCTGGAAACTGTCCCCTTCTTCCTACCTCAGACACTGCTCCCACTTATGGGGATCCCCACTCTGGTGATTTCTAGAAGGCTGCTCTTTTCTTAACCTCACATGCTTTATTTTCACCTTAGATTAAGTTCTCAGGTAGGGATAGCTTCCATATATATATATATATATATATATATATATATATATATATATATATATATATATGCCTTTTCCTATGCTGGCAGGAGGTGCCTGACACTTCACACTTGGAGAAACTGAGGCCCATGGTTGATCAGATTTCCTGATGGTAAACTATACTGATGATGTGGCAGAGCTGGGACACCCCCTACCCCTCGGCACAGTGAACTCTGCCCTCATGTGGCTGAGCTGGGGACAAATGGGTCATTTATAGCCTTCCTGTGGGTCCTTTAAGCATGCTGTGTCCAAACTGCCTTCATTGTGACAATGCACCCTCCTCACCTGTCAGCCACTGCTCTGCAATTAACAGTCACACATCCAGGAAGGTGCTGTCACAC
Source organism: Lophiomys imhausi (assembly GCA_907164525.1). Lineage (NCBI taxonomy): Eukaryota > Metazoa > Chordata > Mammalia > Rodentia > Muridae > Lophiomys > Lophiomys imhausi. The sequence goes on from CAJQZJ010014957.1 coordinate 2,578,160, forward strand.
CTGTCCCTCCAGCATGGGCTTAAACCCCCAACACCCCCACCCCGTCATGAAATTGCTCTCTCTGGCTTCCCGTGGCTTGAGCTCAACAGTTAATGAACTCTGACCTTCAGGCCCAGGTCCTGGAACTCCTCAGCAACTTTGCTTAACCTTCCCCACACCCCTCAAGTTCAGGCCCACGTTCAGCCCTCTGTTGCACTCTATCTTCATGGTCACACACGCGCCAAGGAGGCTCACCCTGTGGCAAACTTCTTAGAAGTCTCCTCTTATACCACCTCTCCTCTTGGGTAAGGGGGATTTTAGTGTTCCAGCCAACAGACCAAGGCACAGCCCCATAGCGAGTCTCCATGCGTCCTCACCACCTTTCTCTCAGGGTAGGGAGAAAGGGGCTCTGCTGTGAAAGCCAGCATGTTCTTGTGTCCCCACCGAAGGGTGCGCCCTCAGTTGGAAAGAAAGTCGATGGCTGCCCGTACAGAGCGATTGGTGCTGACATCCACAGCAGTGACCTTAATCTCGGTGTCACCAAACTGCATGGCGGCCCGGATCTCGCGGCGGTTGGGGGACGTGCCTGTGTCTTCTGGGCAGCCTTCAGGCTCAAGCTCCAGGCTGAGTGCCCCACACTTGCGCACACCAGGGTCAGTGATGAAGCGCGCATCCTCCGCAGCGCAGCAGTACAGATTGATGAGCACACGCCGCTGGCCCGGGCGCGCAGGGCAGTAGCTGCGCCGCACCTCCTCTCCCAGGGCCACCGACTGCTCTGCCGCCACGAAGCGCTCAAAGACATCGGTGCACCAGCGGCGCCCGTCCCGAACCAGCAGCTTCTCGGGTGGGTGGTGGCCAGGCACAAAGCGGTTGAGCACACCCACGCCGTAAGTGAGAGGGGAGCGGCGCACCCGCACCACACCTGGTGCCTGGCCAAAAAGCACCGCTCCCTTGAGGATGGTGAGGCCCACGTCGTGCGGAACCACAACGCGCAGGCCACGGGTGCCCAGCGCTGTTTGGACCGCGTGCTGCAGCACTGCGGACTCTGCGAAGCCTCCCACCAGGAACAGCAGCTTCACACCCTGTACCTCAGGCCTGGCCAGCAGCATCTCTGCGGGGCAGAGACAGGTTAGGGGTGGGGTTCGGAAGGGAGGGAAGGAGACAGTCACCAAGGGTCACTATTTCAAGATAAGTGGTGCTTGTGCTGCCCCCACCAGGACTCTCTTTGTTACTGTTTTGGTTTGGTTTCTCAAGACAAGGTTTCTCTGTGTAACAGAGCCCTGGCTGTCCTAGAACTCGCTTTGTAGACCAGGCTGGCCTGTAACTCACAGAGAGCAGCCTACCTCTGCCTCCCAAGAACTGGGGTCAAAGACGTGGACCACCACGTCTGGCCCCACCAGTAGTGTTTTTTGTTTGTTTGTTTGTTTGTTTTTTTTTTTGGTTTTTTCGAGACAGGGTTTCTCTGTGTAGCTCTGGCTGTCCTGGACTCGCTTTGTAGACCAGGCTAGCCTCGAACTCACAAAGATCCGCCTGCCTCTGCCTCCCAAGTGCTGGGATTAAAGGCGTGCGCCACCACCGCCCGGCTTGTTTGTTTGTTTTTGAGACGGAGATTTCTTTGTGTTAATCGTCCTGGCTGTCCTGGACTTGCTTTGTAGGCCAGGCTGGCCTCGAACTCACAGAGATCCGCCTGTCTCTGCCTCCCTAGTGCTGGGATTAATAATGGCGCGTGCGCCACCACACCCGGCTCCCACCAGTACTTTTATTTTTTTCGAGACAGGGTTTCTCTGTATAACAGCTCTGGCTGCCCTGGACTTGCTTTGTAGACCAGGCTGGCCTTGAACTCACAGAGATCAGCCTGCCTCTGCCTCCCAAGTGCGGGGATTAAAGGTGTGCGCCACCACTGCCCGCCTCCCACCAGTACTCTTAAAGCATCTAGAAACCAGGGATCAATAGAAAACGTTTTCACTGAAGGTTCCTGGCACTCCTTAGTGCTCCTGCCAGTCCGCAACACCCTACACTTGTGCTTCATCTTCATCCCATGAAGGACGAAGAATCAGGAATGCATCTACATGTTCAGGACAGTGTGCCCACCCTACACACTATCAGCTCATTGAATCCCATTTACAAAATGGGGAAATGAAGGCACCAGGCCTCCTTCAACCTGGCAGGACTATAGACAATCACTTAACCACCAAATGTGTTGGCTCCAGGTGTTATAGATGATTCTGGGTTTCATCCTATGGTAAAGATGTAAGGTAGTTTCCAGGCATAGATGAGAAGAATTATTTCTGAACCTGAATTTGGTGATGAATGGGGCATCCATGCACTCACCTATGTGTTGGATGATTCCACTGACTGTGGGCTGAAACAGCTCATTCATAGCCTCACAGGACATCCGGAGCATCCCCTGTGAGGACCACTTCACAAAGTTCACACTGCAGGTGGTAAACAGGGCACAGGTTCATGGGTCAGCCCAGCTGTCTGCTGCAGCCTCTAGTCAGGGGTCCCTGCCCCCTACCCACACCTCCACGGAATTCTGTTGGGAATGCCCAACAGGAAACGCAGATGTGATTGTTCATGTTGTGTATAAAGAAAGGGTGGACATTTGCCCTTATCCTCAATTCCCCTGCTGTCTGCTCAGCTCATGCGTGAAGTGTCAGAACACTTACCCTTACTTCAGCTTAGAGGAGTCAATAGCACTGAGTAATGGGGGGGGGGCAAGGAGAAGATAAAATTTGCAGCTTCTGTCCCTTAAGACACCCTTAACATCCAATTTGAGCTGCCAATTCCTGACTGTTGGTGGACCTGACCCACTATCCAGTACTTACACCCCTCCACCTGTAGCTGTCTTGGCTGGCATGGTGTATGTGTGTGGAACTAACCAGGCCGCTCCCTAGGCCCTGGGGCCCACAACTCTCCCTTGCAAGGGTGGGCAGGCCACAGTAGCAAACGCTGCCCGCTGCCCGCTGCCTGAGTCCCAACCCTGGGCACACCTGCTCCTGCGCAGGGCCGTCTCCACATTGTGGCCTCGTTGTTTGCGGTAGAAGTCAATGAAAGAGAAGGGAAGCGAAATGTTAAGCGCCCCCGCACGGTGCGGGCCTGCCGTGCGTTTGCGGGCCTCGAAGGCGATGGTTAGATCCACCCAAGCAGCTGGCCGTTGTCTTTTGAATTTGGCAATGAAGTCCTCCCCGAATATTCGGCAGAGCAGCTGCTCGAAGGCCAAATCCACCCCTACCGCACCATAAGGGCCACCTGCAGCAGGGTAGGATATGGAGAGGGGGGTCATTGCCAGACAGGCTACCAACGGGAGGATGGGAGGCCCTGTACCAGCTGGCGGCAAGGGTACTTGGCTGATCTACTTGCCAGAAGCCTTGTAGAGCTCCTTTAAGGTGCCACGAGGCTGCTCCAGCTGGTGTACGGTCAGGTCCATAGTACCACCTCCACAGTCTGCCACCATGTAGCGATCTCCTGCACCAGCCAATACAGGTAAACTTTAAGGGGCCTGACTCCAGAATCAACTAACCAGGGAGCATATATGGGACTGACCTAGGCCCTCTGCACATATGTAACGGTTGTGTCGCCTGGTCTTCATGTGGGACTCCTAACAGCAGGAGCAGGGGCTGTCTCAGACTCTGCTGCCTGCCTTTGGGACCCTTTCCCCCTACTAGGCTAACTGGCTTAGCCTAAATTGGAGAAGATGCACATAGTCTTACAGCAACTTGATATGTCTAGGCTGGTTGATATCCCTGGGAGGCCTCCCCTTTTCTGAGGAGAAAGGGAGGAGGAGTGGATGGGAGGAGAGGAAGAGGGGAAACTACAGTTGGGATGTAAATAAAAATATTTTTAAAAAAAACCCCAAATTAGGGACCTGTCTCTCATCTTCAGTCTTGGTCTGCCCCGGCCCCCAGCTCCCCAGCCTCCAATTCTGCTCCAGGCACCAAGCCCAGCCAGCCTTGGGGGAAAGTGTGGAAGCGGGGGGTGGGTGGGGATGGGGTGGGGGAGAAGAGGTGAAGGGCTTCATCTGAGATTACCACACGCAGAGTGTGGGAGGGGAATGATTTGAGGCTTCAACATGGAAGAGAATCTCCTGAAGGAAAGAGTTAGGGGGGTGCATCTGTGAGCAGGATGGGGTACAGTTGACTGAGGGAAGAGGTAGGCTTCATAAATGTCCTTTTCTCATCCCTGCAGGTTCTCTGCATGGTCTTGGGTCCCTTCAGACCCTATTGACTCACCTTCTTGCATCTCTGCCCACAGTTCTCCCACCCCAGACTCCACCAGGAACGTTCGGCTGTGGCGAGACCTGCGCAGCTGCTCCCGGGCTGGGGTTGGGCACAGTGGGAAAGTGAGGTTAGGAGCTACCACTCTCAACCCTTCTCCTTGCCAAGGCTGTCCAGAGCACTGTGACAATACTAATCTTAATAGAAACATTTCTGGACATAGGGCTTTCTCTTGACCCAAAGGGAGCAGGCCCTGGCACAATCAGGCCCATGAGGCCTTGCAGAATCTGGGTGGGAGGTGTCTCCAAGTGTCCCAGGGAAGCTCAGGACTTGGGGGCTCTCCCTGTCCAGGGGGAGGTCACATTTAGGAGGATGACCAAAACTGACTATAGCTGTCCTTGGTTTCCATGCCTGGGTCTGCCTGCAAGAGCTTTGGCTGCTGAGGGACAGGACAAGGTACAGGTTGATAGAGTGGCTGTTTAAAGAAAAGCCTCTGAAGAGTAGGCTGGGGCCTAGCTTGCCCCTTGTCAGTGTCCACTAAGCACCTGTCCCCAAGGCAGTTTGCGTCTCCCTGACCCTCAGGCTCTGCTTCCCTCCCTGGTCAAGGTGAGACTGTCCTCAACCTGGGGTCCCAGACCCAGGGCTGTGTCCCCCTCACACTGAACTCCACCAGGGATATTCCTGCCTCTGACAGAGTTCCTTCCCTCAGGATGGTGATTCCCACTTCTTCATCCTAGACATAGCTAGCCCTCCAGTTTCCTTGACTCTCCGACCTAACAAGGGCACGTGCCATCAACCCCAGCACTAGGCAGCAACCTGGGGCAGCTTACCATGTCGAAAACTGGAATCAATGGACCGACGCTCACCCAGGCGCCCACCACCTTCAGTCCGGCTGCTCAGGTCCATGAGCTGGTGCAGGCGAAGTTTTCGGCAGTAGACCGAGGCAGCCTCAGGCTCCAGGGCAATGAGTAGTTTCTCTGCATCCTCTCGAGACACCAGGCCAGCCTGGGGATAGGTGGTGGCCAGCACCAGGCAGCACCATAGACTGTCATGTAAGGTGGCACTCTGGGACCTGAGTGCTCCCACCTCTTTTCCCATTGCCACACACCATCCATGCTAGGCCCATCAGGGCCCTTCATGCTGCACACAGTTGAAGCTGCCTCACAGCCACTGTGAGGTCCGGCTAAGGAGGGGCTGGGGCCAGGGAGCCAAAGGGTTACTGAGCAGAAAGAGATGACACTGGTGCAGCAAGTTTCCCATCCCCAGGTGCAGAGCTGGCTAACCAAGTGCTGGCTGTGGAGCTCCTGGGGAATTCTAGCACAGTGAGGGTGGGATGCAGTGGACTGGAGGGGATGGTGGGGCACTGCCGGCCTCACCAGGCTGGTGTCAGATATTGGCCATAGGTTGCCCCACTCCCAGGAGAACTTTGTTCCCAGAGAATCTGCTATAGCAGGAAGGAAATAGTGAAATTCCAGGCACCGTGACAAGCCAGTGGGGTAGGGGTGAAACACTCAAGATCTGTCATTTCCTGCAGCAGGACAAAGGCTCTCTCCAGGGAGTTTAGACTTCATGCGATTCCATGCATTCTGACCAGGTTAGGGAGAGGGAGATAGGTAGGAGTAGAGAGTTCCTGCCCAGGGCCAGCCCTTTCTGAACTGGCATCAGGGAGCAATATGGGAGAAAGCAAGTAAATGGGCCGGTGTGTTTGTTCTGCCTGGGGAACCTGAACTCTAAAGAAAGGCTCTCTGTGTTCAAGGTTACCCCCATCTATGGACAAGCACAGGTACCCACAGTCCTGTCATCTGGCTCACAGGTGTAGGCTTACTGGTATCTCCAAGGAGGCCCAAGGCAGGCTTGACATAACCTTTTGGATGTTCTAGGGTCTTGTCCTCAAGGTCACAGGGGCAGAGCCAAGCAACCCAACTTGCTTTGTTAGGCCTCTCTGTCCCCGTTAGAGAAGGCAGTGTCTGAACCCCACATTCTCTGTGGTAGGAAGACAGTACACTTTGTAGCTAAGTAGTCCTTTTCCTCTGGGAAGGACCTACAATGCCCGGGGCAGGAGTGGAGGTGACAAAAGTACTGCTGAGGGCCAGAGGGGCTGACCCTGGTCCATGCCTGTTGCTGCCGGTGCCCAGCTCCTGCTTTAGACATCTTTTGCCACCTCACATGGTGCCCCTTCTACCCTACCAGCAAGCAATGGCAGGCAGCTATGGACCCTTACCTCACAGTGACTTGTTTAGTGAGTGCCACCGTCCTCCCTGTGGGGCTTCCCATGGAACAGGGGCTGAAGCTAGACTCCAGCAAGATCACATCCTTGCTCTAAACTCCCTGGTCCTGATTCTTCCATCCTTGTCCTGAGAGTATCTTCAACAGACTATATACACAATACCCCTTATTTTGGGCTCTGCTTCTCCGGAACTTGACAGGACACCATCTATAATGGTTTACGCCTCTTGTCCAACTGTCCTTGTTTTTACAGGCCCACCCCCTCTCCTGGGGATAACAGCTCTTCAAAATCCCAGCAAGGAAATGGTGAATATCTTCACACAGTTATTTTGTGGTCCTCAGGGTTGAAGAGTGGATGAGGTGTGGGCTACACTCAGGGCCATCCTGGGAAGGGGGAGCACAGTTCCACCTGCACATCCTCACCAGGTAGGCGGCCTCTCTCATGAACTGCTTAGCTGGCTGTTTCCAGATGGCAGGCACCGTCAGCACCCAGCGCACAGTGTCCTTCTCAAGCATACACTGGCTCTGTTCTCTCAGCTCCTGCAGTAGGGGAGGACAGCGAGGTGACAGCTAGCCTGAAGCATTTTCAGATCTCCCTGGGAGCTGGAAGGACTAATCAGGCCACAGTGAGGGCTTCCCAACTTGGGAAGACCTTTCATTGGAGTGAGAAGTCTGACCTACACCTGGCTGGCCCAAATCCAAGTGCTAACAGACAGGACAGGGAACTGGAGATGGCCTGTGGACATGGTAGTGAGCACTCATCATCCGGACACAGGGTGGGATGAGGGGAGAGGACAGGAATAGAAGGGCTAGGGTGTCCCCGCCCCAAGTCAGTAGATTGGGAAGAGCAACACACCTGAAGGGCGTGCTCCTTGAAGAAGCGGAGGGCATGGGCGAACACCTCCAGAGCCAGCATCTTCTTCCCGTTTACCGCCTCTAGCTGGGTCTTCAAGGTAAGATCCTGGCAGAGACACAGGGCCATTCTGCAGGAGGCCATAACTCTGCCCCATTTTCCTGGTGACTTCCTCGCTATGATCACCCCGTATCCCACGGCTTCTCACCCTCTTCTGTCAGGCTCACCACTCTGCCCCTTGCTCCAGCCACTCTCTAGTTCTGCCACTGGCTCCTCTAACCTCCTCTATCCTCACATGCTTGCCCACCCTTTGGCTCCTAATTAGGCCATTCCTCTGGCTTTTTTTTTTTTTTGGTTTGTTTTTGTTTTTATTTAGCTATGCCCTTTTCTACACCAACCCTGCCAGCTCCCTTCTCAGTTCCACCTCCCTAACAGGAGCCTGGCCACATTGGCTCACAGTGGCACTGTGTATCTTCATCTTAAACTTCTCAAAGTAGAGCCAGTCCCGAGCCTCCTCGGGGTCTAGGTCATGATAGTAGTCACGGGCAGTGTAGCCAAAGCTGTGAAAGATGCCCTCTGGGGTCAGCAGCAGGCAAGTAGGGGTCTTCTGGTGGGCCACACCTGGGTCCCCCCCTTCCCATTTCCTGCAAAGACAAAGACAGGGGAGCTGGAGGCAACCTTCTACAGTTGGGTGCTGGCCCTGGGGGACCAGTTGTGTGACCAAGAGCAGGACACAACTTCTCTGAGTTTCCAGGGGTTTTTTTTTGGTTTGGTTCTTTTTTTTCCATCTGTAAAATGAAAATAATGGAAGTGGGAGTGGTGACTGTAATCTCAGCATTCAGGGGGCTGAGGTGAGATGATCACCAGCCCAGTCTATAGAGTGAGGCCATCTCTCAAAAATTTACCCCACCCCCCATAATAATAATAGTACATATCTCTTAAGGTTTCATGAAAAGTCAAATGGTGCCAATTTATATCCCTCTGTAAATGCTCCCCCTGGGATCCTCTCTATCCAAGGGGCCCTGAGAGACCTCTGGGCAGGGTGCCCCATTTGGCCTGTCTTCTGTATTATTATAAGCAACAGCAGCTATTGTCCAATAGCCTGTGTCTGGCCCCCTGATGTGTTCCCCTGGGACCCTAGCAGAAGCCATCTGGGCCAGTCACTGTATATTCTACTCCTCAAGATTGTTTTCCAAGGCCAAACTACTTCATGGTCTTTTATGATTCCTTCCTTTGTTCCCTCCCTCCCTCCCTCTCTCCTTCCCTCCTTTTTTTTTTTTAATTATTTTTAGAGCTGGGCATGGTGGCACCTATAATCCCATTACTGAGGGGAAGGGTGGGGAGTGAGGATGAATGGGTGGGTCTCTAGAGTTCCATGGCTGGCTAGTCTAGTCAATTGGTGAATTCTAGGTCCAGCGAGAGTCCCTGTCTCAATAAAAAAATGTTCAGAGTGTGACAGACGACAACACTTGTCAACCTCTGGCCTTAATATGCATTCACATGTGCACAAATACACACACACACACACACACACACACACACACACACACACACACACCAATTAAAACATACACTCCCAAAATAAAGCCCTGGGTTGGGGATATAGCCCAAGAACGAATGTGTATCATGCTTGTGGCCCTGAGCTTGATGTCCAGGACTGCAAATAAATAAATGGATAAATAAATACATGAAGCCTAGCACCCCTGTGGTGCATAGGGGTACTCCAAATAAGGTTGGAGCTCAGACCCGCGGTCCATTTTTTAGCCTTCTGTCCTAGTGAGGAGTCCTGGAGATGCGAGGGGCTCCGAGAAGACCCTGTTCTGTGACTATTTCTAAGACCAGGCTATCCCAGAGTTTGAAGTACCTTCCCCAGCCCATTCTCCCAGTCCAGCTGCCCTCACCTCATCATGTGGATGGCCTCAGGGTCACTAGCAAAGCTGAAGGCGTAGCCGCTGGATGTGGTCCCAAAGTCGATGGCCACAACCACAGAGAAGGAAGCCGGCTGTGGCGCTCTGGCCTCTGGTTTCTGCAAGTCCAAAACCTACAGTCAGTTCTAACAGGAACGCTTCCTCTTCACTGCCTGTGGCCCAAAGCAGCTTTGTCCGAGTCCCCCTGGCCCTCCTTCCTAGTTTTTCACCCTACCCCCAAGATGAGGCCTGGCTATGCCACCTGATCGGACAGTCCAGGGCCACTCAGTAGCCATGGCAGTTTGGGGTTGAAAAGACTGCCATCTAGCTTCCAGTTCACCTGGCTTCTGCCCTGGCCCCCTCAGCCGACCTCCACCTCACACCATTTTCACAGCCCCAGCTGGGAACAATTTTGCTTTTCTGGGCTGCATTCTAATGTACATATTTGACCTCTTGCTTTTGTACCACAAACTAGACTCTGGCTTTGTAGAAGACAGGAGGGGCTCCACACATGTGCAGAGCTGTTCCCTCAAGCTAAGCCTGGGCTCCCCGAGAACAAAAGGGATCCCAAGCTGGATGACCAGGACAAAGCCATTTAGAGTAGGGAACCCAGGAGCGAATGCTGTGGAGAGAGAGAGGCTGTCTTGGAAACTTCAATTGTGCAGTTTCTAAATATTTTTAAACACTATACTTCTGCCTGAGATGGGATTTAGAGTATGTTAGGCCTCTGGTTGGCAGAAGGCGTGCTCTGAAGACCTAGAAAAGTCACATGGCTGCCTAAGCAGGTCGGCCAAAGTGGCTCCAGGGAGTCACCCTGCTACAGAGAGTGGTGGTAGCCAGCTACCTGGAGCTTGTTTTCAGTAGAATTGTTACGCCAACAGTCCAAGGCCATGGAGGCACATGGCTAGTGTAGGGGCAGGAGGCCTGGTAGCATGCTTCTCCAGTCCAGTCCCTGCCACAGCTCTGCCAGGCACCCGCCTTCGCACCACCCATGCCATCTACCACCCAAAGTCCCAAGCAGGGCTTACTGGAGACTGTGAAGGTGTGAGGGGGGCAATCCCACAGCTTTCCTGGGTCCTCGGGGAGCCTGGTGGGCTGGGCACCGGGGATCTCTCTGGGCTAGAGCCTGTAGAGAAGAGAGGCCAAGTCACCCTGGAACAATCTGGAGAGCAGAAGCCTAACCCTGGGCTAAGGGTTCTATCTGTTCTCACTGGGCCTGGCTGAGGCAAAGGGCCATTTGCTGCAGAAGGGAGAGACCAGACCAGGTAGGAAGGACATGCATGATGCAGGGTTAGGGTCCAAGTACCAGCCTGGATCAGTCAGAAGCAATGTCTCCCTGGATAGTGACTTACATATCACCTGGGCATAGTTTCCCAAGTCCCCTTTAAGCACAGAAGGAGGCAGGAAAGACAGTCTAGATCTGGGCAGGCAGGAGCAATGAGCAGATGGGCTCCCTGTGGTGGGGCTGAAGGGGACAACAGATGCAAGTGACTGTGAGGTGGGACATCTAGCAGGCTGCTCCCCTCTGCTATTAAATTGGGCCACATGGTTCTAATCAGGACTTGAGAGAGTATCCCTACTTTGAAAGGGCATAGTCAGGATCAGGAGGGGAAGGCAGCACCTACCCCCAGCCCAGCTCTGTGTGTGCAGATGTCCACAGCACTGGGAATTTTGGTCACCTGTCCCATCCCACCTGCTCACACACACTCAAGTTAGCACTGGGGTCAGAAGGGCCTCTGAGATCTTCCTGAAGGGCCAGGCCTGGAATTTAGGAGCTAGGAAGCAGAGCCACCTCCAGAAGGGCCCCAGGTATAATTTGAATTAGGCACTTGTCAAACAGGAAGGCTAGCCTAGCTGCACACCCAAAGGTGGCACCAAAGTCACTAGTCATGGTCACACTAAGGTTTGTTAAGGGATATGTGGGGGTGGCACTGAGATAAGGCTAGGAAGGCTGGCAAGAGAGTACCGTGGGGTCTGGCATGAAGACCCATGTCAGCGGGTCTGAATGCTGTACTCTGGGCCAGGGCAGGGTGTGCTTCCTCACCCCAAACACATGATCCTTGACGGTGGCCCTGTGATAACCCAGGTATGTATGTGAGGGTCTGTAGGAAGTGCCTGGGCACAGCTGCAGTGTCTGGGTACCAGAGGAGCAGGGTCAGGAAAGCTATAGTTCAAGATCCCTTTCCTTGGGTGTCCAGCACTGACTAGGTCTTGCTATCAGCTCTAATGTGAGAGGCAGTTGCCGTGGCTTGAGCCTGGGAAGGGAGGCAGGAAGGAAGGGCCCAGCCCACTAGGTCTTTGTGAAGGGACTTCCTGAGGAGTGTCCCTCCTGCCTGCTGGCCTCCCAGCCTGCAGAGAGCATAACGCCTACATTCAGAGGAGAGCGATGTGCAGGGTCCAGGGCACACAGGCCCACCTACAGGCCCCTCAAACTACACAGGTGCTATGCACAGGGATCCCCCTGCACAGTGGCAAAGGGTCCTATGCGCACACTTGCACAAAGCACACGCAAGTTCTTTGCACACAGGCAAGCACACGTACATGCACTCACACACAGGGGTCTCTGAAAAGATACTTTCTATATATAGACCATTCCTGCACACACTGTGCATGAGCGTACACACACACACACACACACACACACACACACAGTACAATTTATAGAATGGCTCTTAGGAACCTCTGCTGAGAAAGGCAATTGGGGGCAGTGGCACTCAGAGGCAGGTATGGTGGTGGGCAGAGGGGCAGTGGAGGCCTTACTGATATATAGCCCTTGCAGGCCCACTTCCGGGACAGTCAGCATCCTTGCAGTCTCTGTAGCTGTCAACAAGAACAAACAAGCAAAATGAGACTTGTTCTTTGCTCTTCCACCAAATGCTTTCCCTGCTATTTCTTTCCTCTGATCCAGAGTCATTCGACGCTAATCCTGACATGTTATTTCACCTATAAACTCTTCAGTGTGTCTCTCTTGGAGATAAAGATGTCACATTTTCAAAACCACCATTACGATTCTGTCATTATGTCTAATCAGATCCCTTCATTTCATTTAAATGAATGAAGTCTCCACAGGCCTGTCTTGCTCAAAAGTGGTCTTTGCTCTGTAGCACCCACCACCCTCTTCAGCGTTTTGTGATGCTCACTTTGTGGCAGGTGCTGATGATATTTTTATTATTTTGTGAGTAAAAATGTTTTGCCTGTTTGTATCCCAGAATACCATGTGTGTGTCTAGTGTCCATGTAGGGTGTCAGATCCCTTGGATCTGGAGTTACAGATAGCTGTGAGGCACCATGTGGGTGTTGGGAACTCAGGTCTTCTGTAAGAACAGCCAGGTCTCCTCACAGCTGAGCCAGTTCTGCAGCCCCACAGCAGGGATCCTTAAACTTTCCTCTCAAGACTCTGTTTTACTGGAGATCTTATTTTACACAAGAAATTTTCATGCAATCTAGGGTATATAATTATATAAAATAGGCATACAAATAAAACATTTACTCATAATAAGTCTATTTTTTATATATACTTTCTATTTCTTTTTTTTAACATTTATTTATTTATTTGTTTGTTTGTTTGTTTATTTATTTATTTATTATTTATACAGTATTTGCTCTACATATATGCCCAGGCACCAGATCTCAATGTAGATGGTTGTGAGCCACCATATGGTTGCTGGGAATTGAACTCAGGACTTCTGGAAGAACAGCCAGTGCTCTTAACGTCTGAGCCATCTCTCCAGCCCTCATAATAAGTCTATAGAACTTTATCAATTCTTTGAGATTTTATATATATATATATTTCCCACTTACTGAAGATGGAAGAAAACTTGAATAGTAATGAGATGAATGTGCCTGCTTCTTTTTTACATAAGAAAATCAAATCCTAGCCAGGCATGCTGGCCCATGCCTCTGCTCTCAGCACTTGGAAGGTGGAGGCAGGAGGATCAGGAGTTCAAGATTGACCTTGGCTACATATCAGTTGGAGGGTAGTCCAGGATACATGACACTCTGTCTCAAGAAAACCAATAAACCAATAAATGTTGGCTGAACATTTGATATTACAGGACATAAAGCATCTTCCACATCTGCCGCAGTTGCCTGATATTTTGATTTTATAACGGTCCAGCTGTGAATGCTGCTTCACGTAAGTACATACTACAAAATGACAGAAGTATGTTTAATTCCATTTCATAAATTGCAAATTCTGTTCTAACCTAACCTCAAGTCAAATTTCATTTAATTCTTTTTTTTTTAATGAAATTCAACTCAGCAACTCAAGCATCAATCTTTAAAATCAGACATTATGGCTGCAGAGATTGCCTAGTGGTTAGGAGCACTGTTCCAAAGGAGCAGGGTTCAATTCCCCTCACTCACATGGTTCACAACCATGTGTAATTCCAGTTCCAGGGAACTCCGATGCCCTTTCTGGCCTCTGGGGGCACCAGGCATGAAAGAAGTACACAGACATACATGCAGGTAAAGCGTCCAGACATATAGAATAAATAGTCATAAAATCAAACATTCTTAAAACAAAACAAAACAAACCCACCAAAAAAACTTTCTAACACAATCCAATCCAATGATACTTACCCTGAGGAATGGTGGTAGAAGAATATTAAAAGTCTTTTTTTTCTGTAATTAAAACCAGCATGTTGATATAAGGACTCATATAAGCGCTACACAATTTTTTATGTACAGCAAATACACTGCAACCCCTAACATAGAACAGGCTCAAACCTGAACTGAGGTGCTTCTATCAGCTCCTGCTGGTATCTCATGGTGGACCAGCAGGCACAGTGCAAAGGGAGCATGTTACGTGTTCAGAACCAAGGCTGCTGAGGGTCACACAGTGCGACATGGGCCAGCATTGCTAGAGGCAATCAGATTTACTCAGATTTTGATTTTGAAGTAATTTTTGGTCATTGAACAGTCAGCAAACTTACTGTTGCCAATTTTTCATTTTACCTCTTTAGTTGGCTGTCCTCATAATGGGATCACTAGCCATGGTTTAGGAAACTATAATCTGTGTCTGTTCTGGGGACTCAGGTGATCATGATCAGACCAGCCTGGAAGTAACGTTGAGAATGCCAGGCATAGTGAGGATGTGAAGATGACGTCAGTGTGGGAGAGAAGAGCTGGGCTGGACCCTCCTTTAGACTTGGTTTTATGTGATGGGAAACAAAATCTTTGAGGTTTGGAAGTTGCAGGGTTGGATGGATTTACACATTGATGCCTCTGGCTGCATTAGAGAGTGATGTGGAAGCAGGAAATCAGTTGAGCTGCCATAGGCTTCCGGGCTACAGATGATGGGAACTGTGCACCTTGGACACAAGTGGAGACATTTCAGAGGCAGTAGTTTAAATCAGCAGGGCTGACCAGACGTGTTAAGTGGGCCTCAGGAGAAAACTTGTCTGCCTTAAGCTGGGGGGTGGAAGGTAAGATAGAGAGCACTGAATATGGCAGGCTGACAGCAGAAAGGGTCACAGTGTGGACTAGGGAGAAACCAACCAATCAGGCGTGCTGTTTGGAGACAGAGAGAAAACTGAGTTGGACGTATACATTAGAGAGTCGTCACAGGAGTCTGGCAAGAAGTAGAATGGGAGGGAAGGGGGGAGAAATCTCCACCTAAAGGCTAGACAGGTGGAGATAGACTAGCCAACGACCCTCCTTTGGTTCTATGATAACCATCTGCAACTCCAGTTACAGGGGATCCTGTACAGTTACAGCCTTCTTCTGACTCTTGTGGGCACCAGACACACATGTGGTACACAGGCACACATGCAGGTAAAACATTCACACGAATAAATAAATAAATATTCTTTTTTTTTTTTTTTTTTTTTTGGTTTTTTGAGATAGGGTTTCTCTGAATATCTCTGGCTGTCCTGGACTTGCTTTGTAGACCAGGCTGGCCTCGAACTCACAAAGATCCGCCTGCCTCTGCCTCCCAAGTGCTGGGATTAAAGGCATGCGCCACCACCGCCCGGCATAAATATTCTTAAAGACGTCCTTAAGATAGCAAACACTTTCCTACTGGCCCAAGACAGATAACCCAGGTAAAGCTGTGCAAAAGAAATCAGAGAAGCTTGGCTGAGAAGAGTAGATACAAGTACCTGGAAGGAGGCAGGGAAGGTTATGTGTTCATGTATTTTCACTTTATAAACAAAATTCAGATTTCTAATTATTATTTTACAAGGGGGGAGAAGTTTAATATGGGGGCACACACACCAGTTTAATATGGTACACGTGAGCAGTCAGAGGGCAGCTTTTGAGATCACTTCTCCCCATTCATCTTTATGTGGGTTCCAGGGACCAACTCAAGTCGTCAGGTTTGCATGGCAAGTGTTTTTACCTCATGAGCCAGCTGCTGGTCCAAGCTGATTTATTGGTCTGAAGTAATTTATCAACTATTTATTATAAACCAAGGTTATTTATATTTTGGTTCCTAACATAGGAGAGAGGTATTTGAGCTTGAATTTGTGAGGTTCTCTCTTTCTCTCTCTCTCCCCAAACCCCATCTTTCTTTCTTGTTTTTTTGTTTAGTTTGTTTTGTCTTTGAGACAGGCTTTCTCTGTAGCCTTGGCTATCTGAACTCACTTTGTAGACCAGGCTAGTCTCAAGCTCAGAGATCCACCTGTCTCTTTGAGTACTGGGGTTAAAGGCATGCGCCACCACCACCAGCAGCCAGAACTTGTATTTTAACGAGATTCCCAAGGTAATTCAGATTCTCCTTACAGTTTAATTAATGTTCAAGTGCTCTCAATGCTCAGTGATCTGCAAAGCATGGGTGCTACGCGCTTACCTCTGAGCCTAGCTACTCCTTTAAACAAAGGTGGGAGCTGTTCTCTGTAGCCTGATCAGGAAGTTTTGCTAACAGAACATAAGCAGACACAGCAGGCATACACACAAGGATACTCCCCTGCTCACACACCATCTGAACACACCCAGCCCCATTATGGAAAGACAGCCAGTCCCTCACAGACTTTTGTATATCCAGAGTATACCTGTGGGGCCCACCATGGAGATTTCTAGACACATACAGTCTCAGGAGACACAGTTGACCACACCAGGGTTCAGAATTAGGGAAGGGTAAGGGATGGTTGTAGTTATGGGATGATGCTGAGAAAAGCCAATGCAAATAGAGGAGACCCATAAGAGCCCTGGGGCCGGTTGTGGTGGCGCACACCTTTAATCCCAGCACTTCGGAGGCAAAGGCAGGTGGATCACTGTGAGTTCGAGGCCAGCCTGGCCTACAAAGTGAGTCCAGGACAGCCAGGGTATTACACAGAGAAATCCTGTCTCGAAAAACAAAACAAAACAAAAAAGAGCCCTGGGAATCAGGACAGGAGCCCAGCTCAAAGTAAGAGGGGTACACTAGGGCTGGATACCACAAACTCTCCAGAGCTGATACTGTCTCTTAATTCTACACCCACTTACATAGTGATGTGTGCTTGAAAGCAGTCAGGAGTATTTATTTACACTGCAGAAACTGGCAAAAACTACAAATCAGACTTTTCTCCTACTTAGAGAACTAACTGTATTTACTGGCATGCTACAGTATCAAAGTCCACTGCAATACTATTGAGCATGTATTTATCAAACACTTGAGTTAGGTGTTGAGAACCACTTTGATGAGTGGATGGATGGGTGGATGGATGGATGGATTGATTTCTGGGACAAACTTATTGGATGGTGGAAAATAACCTTGAACTTCCAAGAGAAAAAAAAATGAGTTGTCACTCAAGTAGACACCTACACCTCCTCCAGGGCCCATTATGGCACCTGATATGAATGTGTCACCACTGCCTATAAGTGTAATGTGTGACACTGGACTTTGGAGGATCAAGTCCAGGTGTGGAAGTGCTGGAAAAGGCAGGGAGCTGGGTGTGTGTTGACAGTGTTCTGTGGACAGACGTGGACAGAAGTGCCACCCACTTCTCTATGTGGATTTGACTTCCTAGTACTGGATCTTACTGAGGACTTTATTGTACCCATCCTGAGTTCTTTTTGAAGGAGACAAGGACCAAAATAAATTGTGATGGAGTCTCCACAGATTCCTAAGAGGTGGAGGTAAAGGGGCTAAGCTGTGAAAGGACACACACGTGTCCCATGTGACTTCAAGACCTTCCCACCATACAAAAGTCTGTGAGGGACTGGCTGTCTTTCCATAATGGGGCTGGGTGTGTTCAGATGGTGTGTGAGCAGGGGAGTATCCTTGTGTGTATGCCCTGCTGTGTCTGCTTATGTTCTGTTAGCAAAACTTCCTGATCAGGCTACAGAGAACAGCTCCCACCTTTGTTTAAAGGAGTAGCTAGGCTCAGAGGTAAGCGCGTAGCACCCATGCTTTGCAGACCACTGAGCATTGAGAGCACTTGAACATTAATTAACATATCATGCATGTATGTATACCCCCCCCCAAAAAAAAAAAAACCTTCGAGGAGAGTGCTGACTTCAGGACTCAGGACAACTTAGTTCCCAACAGTTAGGTCAGAATTCAGAGCTGGAATCAGACAGAGGCAGATCCCCTATCCCAGGGACTTCTAATTTCAGGGTGTTAACATCTGAGTTTCAGAGTCACTGGGTAGACCATTTCCTAGTGGAAAATGCATGCCAAATCCAGGCCCCAGCCCGATCACTATTCTACCTATAGACAGCCTTGACCCATGACTATGGATCTATGGCCTCATGACTCCTACTTTTCACATTCACGATGACCAATAGCCCCGACTGCCACCTAATAGGCACAATTGGTTAGTCATTGGGGACTAGGATCTAGTGTGGTCAAATGGGAACTCAGAGACTTCCTGGGGTCTCACAATAGCCTAGAATCCCCCCCCCCACATCCACACACCATGGACACAATTCTCCAAGGGTGGTTAGGCTAAGTACCTATGATCTTCAGAGCACTGCAGGTGTGTCATATTGCTGGGTGTCCTGTTTCTACACGATGCCCGTGCAAACCGAGAACCTACCCACATCTTACCAGGTCCCTCTTCTCGGGGACCCTGCCTCTCCTGTCCAGCACCCTGCCATCCCTTTATTTCTGCAGGACTGTCAGCAGGCAGAGGCCATGGACATTTCTTCCAAGCTAGTATGGGCCAATAAACTGGGGCCCCAGGGTCATATCAGAAATGGCATCCAAAGGGCTGCCCCACCCTATGAGGAGATGAGTTCCAGGAGAGCGGATCAGGAAAAGGCCGTGGAGTGAGGTGGCTGCTCCCTCCTGTGATGGCTAGGAGTCACAGAAATAGCCACGACTGCCCTTCTTCAGCTTTGCTTCCCACACATGCACCACCCCGCCCCTTTGGGTACTCATCATGGGAATAATTAGTTCACAATCTCTGTCCCCCCCAAAACCTAGAGCCCTCTCATCCCTGCCCACGTCTCCAATGAGGTTTTTCACTTTCCATGGCTCCTCCATCTGTCCATGGCAGTCTGAATAAAGCTCCTTTCTTCCCTTTTCTCCACCGACAGACTTACTCCACAGATAACTCCTCAGACTCTGTAGGAGCCCAGACCCCACCCAACTTGGATCCCCACCCTGACCTCTTTGAGAAACCTGAGGTCTCTGGCACACTACACCGTGGCCACCCAGACGCCTTCCCACATCCTTGGGTCACAGTGACTGGGGCCTCGTGAGGCACCCCTTGACACACATACATTCAACCCCCAGTCTCACCTCTGGCCTAGGCAACAGGTCTCCACAACTGGTTAAGCAAGCAGGCCCCAGTCCACAGCGGGTCTCCTGCCAGGCCCCACCCCATTTCCCTGCAACCAGTCGTTCCAGACCAAGACTCCGGTGGGGTCCCACAGCCCCAGGTAAAAGCTAGAATTCAGTCGCCTCTCCCCGACCTGGGCCAGCCGGCTTGCCTCCTTAAAGAGCTTGCAGATCTGATCCCACCCAGCCCGCGACTTCGTGGGCTCACAGCCCCGGGCAGCAGCCTCTGCACCTCCCTGGGGAGCCCAGAGGCCCTTCCCTAGCTCACCTCAGCCCTGCGGACAGTCTGGGTGCTAGATCAGAGCCCGCAGCAGAGCCCTCTGTGGCCTTCGACGTGCGCCAGACCGGTCTCGGCACCCTCCCCCAGGCCGGATGGCCGTGCTCACCGCCCAGATGTGCGAGCTGGGGCGGGGCCTGCCTGCGCGGGGCTCAGTCGAGGGGCCCAGCCGGAGCCCCTCCCAGCTCCTCACAGCACTGCGGGGCTGGCCAGCGGGGCCTCCCTTGCTCGGAGGGGGGCAACTCAGAGGGTGGGATGGGAGAAGGCAGAGAGGGGAGGAGCAGAGTGGGACGAGAATTCCAGACCCTCAAAGGTCCTCTGCTGTTCCCACTTTCCCAGATGCCCACCCTGGGGCTGGGCATCTGCTGCCCAGAGTCTGATCCCCAGGGAGGGCCACACTGTTCCAGATCTTTGTAGTCTCCTCCTCAACACTCAACAGCGGGTGTCCCCAATGGTCGTAGCTGAGGGTGAAGCTAGAAGCTGGGACCTCAGACCTGGCTGGAGACCACCCATTCTTCATTATCGGCGAGAAGTCCTCAACCTTTTAAATGGAGCTCTTCCTGTATCAACCCAGGACCTCCTGGTGATCCAGGACCTGGATTCTGTGCTTGTCCTGAGCGGACTTACCCTGCCCTGCACTCCCAGGATCTGTTAGGGCCTCTGTTCCCTGTGTCCCACAAAGGCTCCAGCTGCTTCCAGACCTTACCTCCTTGTGACCGCTCCCTTAGTCCCAGCAGACAAGGAGGAAGTACTTTTTGTTCTCTGCCATCCTACCACTTTGCGAGGCCATTTTCCCTCCTGCTCTGCCTTGCTTCTTTCATTTCGCCCAGAGAAAATGTTTCCTTCCCTAGGGCTTGCTGCCCTTACTGTCTCGTCTGCTGTCAAGTGGGTTCTCTAACTGAGGTCAGGGCTGGAGAGGGTTCTGTGTACCGGTGAGGTGTCCAGTCTACAGTTTTCCTTGCCTGCCTGAGGATGCGCCTGTCCAGTATGAGTGTGTGACACTGTATCTTGTGTCTGTATGTATTCCTCTGTTAGGGTGTGTGTGACGAGACTTTTTGCAGAAGTCTCCAGCCGGGTTCAACTTCCTCCCACACACCTGCTTCTTGTCTCACCATCCCTTCGCTCAGTGTCCCTTAGGGCCACAGCTGCGGGCTCCCAGCTCAAGTGATGACCTGCAGGCACTCCCTTCTTCCAGCCCCGGTCCTGTTTCAGTCCCCATCAGTCACAGTCCCATCCTTGTGCCGCTCCAGAGAGGACAGCAAGTGATCCACAAGAATCCTTGATCCGTGTAAGTCTGGGACCCAGTGGGCATGGACAAAGGACCTGGGAATGCCTACCTTTCACCTAAATGGGCCTTCTTTTCTCCTTCCTGCTCTTCTCTAGTGCCATTGTAGGCCTACCCACTGACCCCAGAGGTTTCTGGATTCTCTGGTTGCCTCTGAGTGTGCCCTCCCCTTGTCAGGCCTTTTCTAGGCTTTCTTTGGGCCCTTCTCTGGACCTTGCTCATGGCCTCCCCTTTCACTCCCACCCTTCCAATCTCTAATGTGTATCTGATGGACTTTCAAACACCGAAATCCTGCCCATCAGATCATCAATCCAGCACTCTCCATGGGTCTGCCAAACCCACAGGAGATCCTATGATTCAAGGCATGCACTGCTCTTGGCTAATGTGTCTAACTCTCTCCCAAGCCCAGCCTCCAACACCTCACACGCCCTTCAGGCACAGACCTCTGAGTTTCTGAACATTTGCTTCATTTGTGCGGGCCCTGGTTATGACTTCCTAACCATCGTCACTCCGTTCTTCAGACCTTTAGGAGAAACTAGACCTTGTACTTTACTTTGGGTACTGTGTCTGCTCAGAAAGCCCCCCCCCGCCCCCAAACCCAGGTAATACCACATAAATGGTTAAGAAGAATCTGTGAACTTGGAAGGCAGAGCAGAGCTCTTTGTTCCTGGTGCGCATGACGGCAGGCGGTTTTAGGGCAGAAAGTAATGTTAATATTCAAAACATCAATGGGCTATATAAGTCCATTGATGCTAAAGGCCAAGGCTAGAACTTTACAACCACGTTCCAACCTTCTATTCAAGACTGGTTGCTAGATCTGTTCCAAAGACTAGAGAGTGCATGCAAATGTGTATACACACACACACACACACACACACACACACACACACAAAAGCATTGATGCACATAGGAAGGGGAGGGGAGGGGAGGGCAAGGCTCTTTCACTGTCCTCTGGACTTCAAAATGTGCTGTGCCTAGCTGGGAACCTTACTTGGGCACTCCAGTTGCCCTCTCTCCATGCGTGTCAATAAAGCCTTTTCAGTTCACCAGATAGGCAGGGAAGCTGCAACTGAGAAGTAGTAGGTATGTTGATTCAATATGAAGCCAAGTACAGGTCCTGCAGGCTGCCTCCCTCTGAGTCTCACTCTTGCCTGAGCCACAGGATGGGGGCTAGTGACTGGGGCGCTATACCCCAGTTCAAAAGCCAGGTTGCCCAGCTGGTGGCCCATTCCCCTGCTTGTCAGATCCTGGATACTGGCAGTGAGCTACTCGTGGGACAGAGATTCAACAATGTTCTTCTCCTCTACCAGATTCCTGAGATGTGAGCTTCCTTCCAGGAATTACTCTGCCTGCTGGGCCATCCAGATGGACTTCCTGTGGTCTCGGGTCTCAGGTCTCAGGCAGAAGCATTTTCCTCGATGGAAATAGGAATGTGTGAGACCGTTCCCTCCCAGATGCATAGAAGTCTGGTGATGAGGGCTTCCGGCTAACCTTGGTGAGTGTTGTTAGTTGATACCTCCTTCTTCATAAACAGAAAAGCAGGGTTCCTTTTTCCAGTTGTACTCCCTGTTCTCTGTCCCAGATGGCAACCAGCTCATTAGGATTGGCCTCACTTCCAGAATATTTACTGGGGCCTCCCATTTGCAGCCCTTCCCATCAGGGCTCCATGCAGACAACAGAAGCCTGGAGAAGGGTTTTTGAACCCTGAAAGATGACCGAGAGTAGACACTGTGGAGAACCAGAAGAGTACCTCAGGTGGAGGAAGCCGTGCACGTAAGGTATGGAGAATGGAGACGGCTGGAAGCAGGATTGAATCAACATACCTGGCAGCCAGTAATCCCACTGCCATCCCACCAGCCACCATCCCAATCGCCACCGTCCCACCTGCCACCATCCCACCCTGCAGGCATTAGGGTCTTTTGCCCAAGACTTCAAACCTCACTTGTCTTTGGTCTGGCCCTCCTTCCTTCCTTCCTTTCTTCCACTGAGGCACTTTATTTATATGTGTGCTTTACATCCCTAGTAAAGAACCCAAGGAATTTTCCCTCTTGTACTTCCATCCTGTTTCTTCATGGCCTGTGATTCCATCTGAGCTGTTGGTACAAGGAAACCAAATGGGGTGGGAGCAGATCATTCTGCCATTTACAGCCAATCTAGGGCCGATCTCACCGTGCTTGTTTAACCTGCCCATGGAGTTCATGAAAATTTTCTGGTTCTGTTATCTTTACGGTTCTCAGATTTGCCAGGGTAGCCATGTTTCATGGTCACAGTTAGAAACCAGACGAGGACTTTGGACAGAGGCCTGATAAGGAAGGACCTGGTGTTTGCCTCTCTTCTCAGCACTGTTGATGTTCTCAAGAGCACTGGCCAGGACATCATCCATGCACACCAAAGTGAGATGGGAGTGAGAGCTATTTGAGGATTTTGTTTTTAATCCTGACCCCTTGGAAGTATTAATTACACAGTTCCTTCCCTCATCCTGGGGAACTAATGGCAAAGAACATTCTTTTTTTTTTTTTAAGATTTATTTATTTATTATGTATACAATATTCTGCCTTCGTGTATGCCTATACTCCAGAATAGGGCACCAGATCTCTATGTAGATGGTTGTGAGCCACCATGTGGTCGCTGGGAATTGAACTCAGGACCTTTGGAAGAACAGCCAGTGTTCTTAACCTCTGAGCCATCTTTCCAGCCCAAAGAATATTCTTTGTTAGCCCCTGCCCCACAGAACCATCCCCAGGGCTGATGGTGCAAAAAGGAGCAAGATGAAGGGAAAAGGAAATACTAGAAAAGATGATATTTCTACGTCAGTCCAGTCAGGTATGAGACCTGTTGCCTTCACTCCTGTTTTCTTAATGACAGAACTTTTTCTTTCTGCCATGCAAGGGCTATTCCACGTGAACAATGTATTTCTTCAAGGGTGGTGGCACACTTCTGTAATCCTAGCACTCCGGAAGTGGAGGTAGGAGAGTGGTGAGTTTGGGGCAGGGCTGGGCTACATAGTGGTACTGCCTCAAAACAAAACAAACCAGAGAAACAAACAACCCAAAGTGAAGAGGGAGGAGAAAGAGATTGCATCATTGGGCTTCCTTGCTGATAGTTAGGCCTGGTGAGCAAGGCTGGAGAGTGAGATTTGAATAAGTGTCACCATCAGGACCCTTCATTGAAATGGAAGAAATCTTGGTGGGTGGCTGGAGCTTTAACCTTCTAATTTGACTGTGAGTTTTTCACACACTGCTAGCAGACTGTTGACTTAAAGGGAAAGCAAACTCTGGATCATTATCCCTAGGCCAGCATTAGGTTAAGTATTTCCAGATTTAAAAACAATTTTTACACTTTTTATTTGTGTGTGTTCCAAGCAAATGAAACCAGGAAGCAAGCAGGAGTGGCTATTCTAACACCCATTAAAACAGACTTCAAACCAAAACAGAAGAGACATGGAGGGATACTTCATACATGTTAAAGGAAAAAATCCACCAACAAGATATAATCCTAAATATTTATGCCCAAACACAAGTACACTCAAATTCTCAAAACAAGTACTACTAGATCAAAACCACAAATTAAACCATTACAGTGATAGTGGGTGACTTCAATGCCTCAGACTCACCAACAGGACATCTAGCAAAAATCAAAGAGAATCATTAGAGTTAAATGAGATAAATCAAGTGGACCTAACATATCTATAGAACACCATATCCACTTAAATACTTAAAGAGTGCACATTTTCCTTATAAGCCTGTGGAATCTTCTCTCAAACGGATCACATATTAGGGTATAAAGCAAGTCTCAAAACATAAA
Source organism: Lophiomys imhausi (assembly GCA_907164525.1). Classification (NCBI taxonomy): domain Eukaryota; kingdom Metazoa; phylum Chordata; class Mammalia; order Rodentia; family Muridae; genus Lophiomys; species Lophiomys imhausi. The sequence goes on from CAJQZJ010014957.1 coordinate 2,602,413, forward strand.
GGAAAATCAACAACTCAGAGATCTGCTGAGGTGGCTTAGAGGAGTAAAGGCACCTGGCACCAAGCCTGCTGACTTGAGTTCTAACCCCAGAATCACATAGTAAGTAAAAGGAGAGGACTAACTCCTGAAAGTTGTTCTCTGACTTCCACATACACAGTGTAGCGTTCACACAACCCCCTCAATAGATAAGTAGATGTAAATAAAAGACTCTGTGGCAATGCATTGTGTTGGAAGTATCTCTTACATCCTAAGAGACTAGAACATTTGCTGGATCTCACAGAGTTAATAATACACTTTGAGGTCCTACTGTATACTCAGCCTATCTGTTTAACACTTCCTTTAAGAGAGCAATGCAACAGTCAACCTTACTTGCCTAGGATTTCCCATGTAATCAACTTTTACAACCTGTACTAATATATAACTGCATTCTTAAATTATGTGTTCTTCCATGCCCCTGAACAGAACACTGAGTGTGTATCTTTTACTGAAAACAGCAAATACAGAGGTTAAAAGCAATCCTCTAAAAATGAATGCCCACTGTAAATGTTGATTGCCACATTTACGGATATTAGTTGATAGACAAAGTTTGTAACCCTGTTATCTGGTTAGTTGGGGCCAGCTGGACTCAGAGACATAATCACTTGTGAGATTTTTTTAAAATTTTCTGTAAAATATCCCTCATTCTCTCCTCATGTGATAATTTCTGTGCTGTCCAGTAAAAGAGAGAACAAAACCCTTTGTTAGGGACAGGGACAGGCACACACAGGGGCAGATTCACAAGGCAGCCTTTGGACAGGCACAGATTCAGACTCATACAGCAGTCGGAGGATGAAAGACACAGAGCATAAAGTAGAGAATTCAAATCTGGATTCACTCTTGGTTTAATGACTCCCAGGGGAAGTGCTTTTCTTTCTTTCCTTAATGCAACACTGGTGCATTATTGGTGATGCGGAGTTAATCACTAATGCATTTAATCTCAGCAAGAGTCCAGCTCACTCCTGTCAGATTGGCAATCATAAGTCCAAATGGCATGGATGTGGGGCAAGGGGAATCCTTATACACTGTTGGTGAGAGTAAAAGCTGGTGCAGCCAGTCTGGAGGTTCTCAAAACACTAGAGCTAGATCTCGCATATGACCCAGATGTTTCATTCTTGGGTATATACCCAAAGAATGTTGCATTTACTATGGAGATATTTGCCCATTTATGTTCATTGCCACTCTACTGACAATAGCGAGACCTGCTATGTAGACCAGGCTGGCCTCAAACTCAGAGATCCACTTGCCTCTGCTTCTCAAGTGCTGGGACTAAAGGTGTGCACCATCACAATCTGGCTTATATTTTTAATTTTGCTGGAAACTGAATGCGAAATCCAGGGTCTTGCAATGGCTAGGCAAGTACTCTACCACTGAGCTAAATCCCCAACCCCTGTTGTGTCCATATGTTTAGCCTAACATAGTTGACCATGTAACAGGTTTTCTCTCTTTCTTTCTTTTTTTAAATTTCTTCACTTAGTCTAAACAAGTTAATTTTGGGGGGGGGGTGGGTAGTTGGAGCAGAATCTGGCCATGCAGCCCTGGCTGGATTAGAATTTGCAATGACCTTCTTGCCTTTGTCTCACAAGTGCCTGTGTTACCATTTTGGACTGTATTATGCATGTATGTATGTATGTATGTATGTATGTATGTATGTATGTATGTATGTACTATTGTAAATGAACCCAGAGTTTTGTACATGGTAAATATGAACTCTACCACCAAGATACACTCACATTTGTGTGTGTGTGTGTCTGTGTGTGTTCAAGTTTCCTTTCTCCTACTGTGATAGAACACTCTAGGGTTGCTGGAGAGACCGTTCAGTGGTTAAGAACATACACTGCTCTTCCAGAGGACCTGAGGTCAGTTCCCAGCACCCACATCAGGTGGCTCACAACCACCTGTCGTTCCAGTTCCAGGGGATCTGACTCCTTTGGTCTCTGGAGGTACCTGCACTCATATACACAGACACATACACATACATAAAATTTAAAATAATAATATGTTTAAAACCCCACTGTAACCAAAAGCAACTTAGGGAGGGAAGTATTCATTTCATCTCTCAGGACAGGAACTCAAGCAGGATCTTGAAGCAGAAATCATGGAGGATGATGCTTGCTGGCTCACTGGCTCGTGCTCAGCTTTCTTTCTTTCTTTTCCTTTTATTCAAAACAGGTTATTTTCTCATACAATGTGTCCTGATTACAGTTTTTTCTCCATCTACTCCTTCCGGTTCTTCCCCACCTCCCCTCCTATCCAGATCCACTCTGTCTCTCATTAGGGAAAAGCAGGCTTCTAGAAGATAACAACCAAACATGTCAAAATAAAATGTGATAAAAATCAAGAAAAAACATCAAGCTGGACCAAATAATTCGATAGAAGGAAAAGAGCCCAAGAGAAGGCACAAGAATTAGAGACCCACTCATTTACACATTCAGGAATCATATAAAAACACTGAACTAAAAGCCAGAGTAGATACTCAAAGGACCTGGTACAAACCTGAGTAGGCCCTATGTTTGCTTCAGTCTCCATAAGTCCGTATGATTCTTGCTCAGTTGATCAAAGGATCTTCTCCTGGTGTCCTCCATCCCCTCTAGCTCCTACTCCCTTCCCTTCTCCTCTTCTGTGGGGTTCCCTGAGCTCTAAGGGGAGGGATTTCATGAGATATCCCATTTACAGTTGAGGGTTCCAAGGACTCTCTCTCCAAGAAATGTCTGGCTGTGAGTCTTGATATCTGTTCCCTTCTGCTGCAGGAGAAAGCTTCTCTGATGGTAGCTGAATAAGGCACTGATCTATGAATATAGAAGAATATCATTAGAAGTCATTTTATTGGTAATTTTTTTTAACCAGTAGTGTTTGGTTTTACCCTAGGTCTCTGGATATGTAGTCTCTGGTTCTTGGTCATCCAAGCAGTGTTGGTATTGGTTCCATCTTGTGGAGTGGGCCTTAAGTCAAATCAAACATTGACTGGCTCCTCCCACAACTTTGTTGCCACTGTTGTTCTAGCATATCTTGCAGGCAGGACAGATTGTTTTGTGGCTGGGTTGGTGTATAGGTTTCTTTTTTGGTAGCCTGTAGAGTACCTTCCCACACCAAAGATACTAGGCTATAGGTGCTATGTAGGCACCAGTTTGACTTCTCACATTCAGTGAGTTGTGTGGGTGTTGTCATTGGCAATAGGGCCTTGATGTCAGTTTGTGGAGAGCAATGTTTTTAGCAACACCCTGGGCTGTTTGGAGATTTGCACAGGACCCCCTTGGCCAACAACTCAATTGAATATAGCTTAGTCCCAGCGTTAGAAGCTTTTCCTGGTGACAAAAGATGAGTAGGGACTCTGTATCCCCCATTATTATTATTTTTTTAAAGATTTATTTATTTATTTTATGCATATGTGTGCTCTATCTGCATGTACACCTGCATTCCAGAACAGGGCACCAGATCACATTGTGGATGGTTGTGAGCCACCATGTGGTTGCTGGGAATTGAACTCAGGACCTTTGGAAGAGCACTAGGCAGTGCTCTTAACTGCTGAGCCATCTCTCCAGCGCCCATATCCCCCATTATTAAGACACCTCATTAGGATTGCCTTCATACATTTTAGGAAGTTTCCACTGTACTAGGTTTCCATATCATCCCTCAAACGCTCCTCAATTCCAGCTGTTTCTTCCTGTATCCCCTTCCAATGCGTTCAAATACACATTCTAAGCTCTTCTTTCGAATTGCCCAGTACAAACAAAAAGAAGTGTAGTAGTTCTCTTTATCCTATAAGTGAACAAGTCTGTACACACTGTAGGAATGCACATTCATCAAGTATCTTGAGAATTCGTACCAGGAGGGTACATCTTCAAACACGAACTATCTTCACTCTCTGAACTGTTTCTTAAGGCCTAGTTGTAATAGTAACGTCTACTTTGATTTTTAACACCAGGAACAGTTCGGCTGTTAGTGCGTCACTGAAATATGTTCGCAAAGAGATATAAACATATCTGGAGGCTGAGGGACTTACAGGACATTTGTAATTCATGTAACTTGAACACACTTTTACCGCAACTACTAGGCCGTACTTGCTTCCAGTCCCCCCCATAAAATATATTATATTTCTAATCTATAAAATACTTTCAAATGAAGTCTAAGAATATAAAAATAATATAAATCACTGGGCATGATGGCACACACTTTTAATCCCAGCACTCAGGAGGCAGAGACAAGTGGATCTCTGTAACGTCAAGGCTAGCATGGTCTACAAAGTGAGTCCAGGGCAGCCAGGGCTAATACACAGAGAAACCCTGTCTCAAAAACACAAAATAAATAAATAAATAAAATCATTTACCATGATCAAGTAGGCTTCATCCCAGAGATGCAGGGATGGTTCAATATATGAAAATCAATTAATGAAATCCACCATATAAACAGACTGAAAGAGAAAACCACATGATCATCTCATTTGGTGCAGAAAAGGCCTTTGACAATTCAACACCCTTTCATGATAAAAGTCCTATATTATACCTCAATATAATAGAGTCAATTTACAACAAGCCCATAGCCAACATCAAATTAAATGGAGAAAAACTCACAGCAATTCTACTAAAATCAGGAACAAGAGAAGACTGTCCACTCTCTCCATACCTATTCAAAATAGTATTTGAAGTCTTAGCTAGAGCAATATGACAACTGAAGGAGATAAAGGGGATACAAATTGGAAAGGAAGAAGTCAAAGTATCTTTATTTGCAGATGATATACTATTGTACATAAGTGGCTCCAAAAACTCTGCTGGGAAACTCCTACAGCTGATAAACACTTTCAACAAAGAAGCTGGGTACAAAATTAAAACAAACAAACAAACAAAAAAATTCCCCCAAAATCAGTAGCTCTCCTATATACAAACAACAAATGGACTAAGAAGTCAGGGAAACAACATATTTCATAATAGCCTCAAAGAATATGAAATATCTTGGGGTAACTCTAACCAATAAAATGAAAGACTTGTATAATTTTCAAGTCTTTGAAGAAAGAAATTGACGAAGATATCAGAAGACGGAAAGATCTCCCATGCTCATGGATCGATAGGATTAACACAGCAAAAATGGCAATCCTACCAAAAGCAATCTACATTCCAGACTGAGTGCAATCCCCATCAAAATTCCAACACAGTTTTTCTCAGCTAGTTTTCATATATAATGCAGAACTACTTCCTTCCAACACAGTTTTTCTCAGCTAGTTTTCATATATAATGCAGAACTACTTCCCCCGCCCCCTTAACAATCAAGACAATCCCCAAGAACATGCCAGCAAGCCAGTTGATTCAGGCAAAGCCTCCGTTGAGACTAGTTTCTATCCTCAGGTGACTCTATGCTATGTTGAGTTGGCAGTCAAAGCTAACTGGGACAGTGTATATGTGTTGGTGTGTTTACATATGTGTGCAGTTGTGTGTTGGTGTGTTTACATACGTGTGCAGTTGTGCACATCTCTGTATGTACTCACGAGGAACAAAGGTTAAAGTCAGGTGTTGTCTTCTATTTATCTCCATCTTGCTTTTTGAGACAGGGCCTTTCCCTGAATCATAGCTCACAGATTTGACTAGACTGGCTGGCCAGCAAATCCCGGGCTCCAGGCTCCACTTCCTGGCACTGGTAAAAGGTGTGTGCCACACACCTGGCTTATCCTTGTGTGTGCTGGAGCTCTACACTTCACCCCCTGAGAGTCTCTCCAGTTCCTGCACCTTTTCTTTTGTAATGGAATGGTTTCATTTTATTTGATAACACTATTTGTTTTGTTTGGTTTTGTTTTTCAGTGTTGAGGATTAAACTGAGGGCCTTGCACATTATAGGCAAACATCCTGCTGCTGAACTGTGTGGTCAGTTCCTTTTATTTAAATCTTGCTTTTTTTTTTATTTTGAGTCAGGGTCTCCCCAAGTTGGAGTGCTGAATTTGCTGGGTAGCCCAGGTTGTATGTAGCTTGCTGTTTGTGATCGTGGTTCCTGTAATTCACTTATTCTGCCCCATGTGCCATGGACTGCTCCTTAGTTTTTCAACAGACTATTAGTAAATCACTACAGTAAATTACTTTCTGGAAGAAATTTCTCATTGGTATCTTAAAAATGAACAAAATTAGCAACTTTTATTTGTTGACTTTAAAATTTTTGATCTCCCAATCTGAAAAAAAAGCAAAATCAGTTTATTAATATTTCATACTTCCTATTACTTACTTACTTCTGATGCTTATTTTATTTATTTTATGTGAATGTGAAAGGGAGGGGGCGTATGTGCCATGGCATATGTGAGGAGGTTAGAGGACAACTTTCACAAGTAGGTTCTTTCTTCTACCATGTAGGTCCAGGGAACTGAACTCATGTCACCAAGTTTGATGACAAATGCCTTTCTCACTGAGCCATCCAACTTTCCTTATCCTTCTTCTTCTTCTTCTTCTTCTTCTTCTTCTTCTTCTTCTTCTTCT